>JAKWJA010002489.1:57139213-57232244 GCA_027704765.1 Solanum habrochaites | reverse complement strand
TCACATAGAATGATATTACTTACCATAGCTCACACGTGCAACGCACGTGTCCCTGACTAGTATATATATATATATATATATTATTTTATTCACTTTAATCCATTAAACTCCCTTCTTGATTTCCTTCTTTAACCTTTCATCTTTAATTCGTTTTAGCTTCCAACTTCTTAATCTTTCTATCAAATTTGTCCTACAAATAAAATACACAATTTAGCATAATCCATAAAATTTATACTCAAAACGGAAAAATATAAATAATAAATGTGAGGTTAATAATGATAAAATTATGTATTTTGGCCTCACCACCTAACTCTCAAAAAAGATATTTTGCAGAAAATAACATTTTTGGGATTTTCCCCCGATTTAAGTCGCCAAAGCCCCACCATAGCGAGCCCTAACTCGCCATAACAGCTCCACCACGATGTATTGCACAGAGATATAAACTGGGAATTTCAATTCCACGCTCCCATTTCACAACACACCTTCAAACATTGACGTTCGAAAACTACCCTTCACGCTAAAATTAGTTTCACGAGTTCTACTCGCCCGAATTTGATTATGTAAAGTCGTACGGGATCTTAAACATCTTGTCTATCCGCTCATGTGACCAAATTCATAATTAAATATCATGATTCAACTCAGCGGGATGTGTGGGCACCTAATCTAACACCTACTTAAAAGAACCCTCATAACCCAGCAACAAGAAAACATACAAAACTTAAAGAAAACGAAGGCAATCTAAGGAGTTTTAAGAAATAACCCATTTGAAATACAACTTTACTAAATTGTAACAAATAGTTTACCAATCCCCAAGGACCTAGTCCGACAAGTACAAGATCCGCTAAGAGAATAATAAAGTCATTTAAACAAATGAAACACCTTCAACCATGCTTGAGGATTTCGTCGTCTTTACCTAAGAAGCATCACCACTTTTTCATCCATACTATGTCAAACAATAAAAATAGAGCAGTATCAATATAAGCACACGTACTGGTAGGCATCATCGGTCAATCTGACGTCCACCTCATAATATATGAACTAAACAATAAAAGATTATGTTTGGAGCCCTCAGTGCTCCACCCTTAGCCTTTTCTTAAAATGCCTTCCAATTACCACCTAATTTTTCCTACGAGATTACAACCTAAATATGCTAACCACCTTTAATACTACAGGTACTGCTACCACACTTAAGACTCCATTTGATCATAACTTAAATATACTAGCCACATCGTATACAACAAGTACCACTACCACCCTCTAAGTTCTGTTAGATCATACTTAAGCATACTAGCCACATTTTAAACTACAAGTACCACTACCACCCTTAAGGTTCCTTTAGATCATAACTTACACATACTAACCATATTGTATACTACAATTACCACTACCACCCTTAAGGTTCCATCAGATCATAGCTTAAATATGCTAACCACATTATATGCTACAACCACCACTACCACCCTTAAGCTTCCATTAAGGAGCAAGTGAAACACCCAACTTATAGATAGATACACAAACCTCACGATATTGAGCATAACATATTTCATCGTACGCATTTTATCACAAGTAGTAGGCCCTTTGATGGGACCCAAAGTCAATCTGTTAGCATGCAGAAACTTGGCAATTCAATTAAATTTTTATGCAGGAACATGGTAACCGATCCCATTTAGCATGACGGAATATGGCAATCTAATCCAAGTTTTATGCTGAAATGTGGCAACTGATCCCATTTATTATGCCACAACGTGGAAATCTAATCTAATTTTTATGCCAGAACATGGCAATCGATCAAACTTAGCATGTCGGAATGTGGCAATCCTATCCACGTTTTTTGTCAAAACATGGCAACCGATATGAGTTAGTATGCGAGAACGTTGAAATTCAATCCAAGTTAGTATGCCAGAATGTGACAATCTGATCCCAATAACACATCACTATAACATAAAAAGACAACACATATAAGTAAAACTTTCATAGCATCGATAATTTTTGTATCTCGTTTCAACATATAAGATCATTTTTAACATGCATACATATACGAGTACCAGTACGGAAAAAACATATATATATCACACCATCATATAGTCACAACCATCAACTAGTAACAGAGTTAATTAAGTATGGGTTCCATCGATTCCTTCTTATGGAATTACACAAGTTCAATCCTTAGTCTTCGAAAAGTATCGTTACTAGTTTTTTCTAAATCAAGTACAACTCTTAATCACAGTTATCACTACAACGTTCAAAAATAGTATATTCCTAAATCCTGCCTTCTACTGGTACCATACCTTAACAATAAAACCATTCAAGAACATAAATAAGAACCTCGACCAAATACAATCTCAACACGACACTAACCCCATAAACATTGAATTATATCAATTTTCCATGGAATTTACTCATTGCACAAAGGTCTAAAATACCTTATAATGTCGAATTCATATATTATCTGGTAAGCATGGATTTACAACTACTCAATGCATAGCCTACCTCGGCGCCAAGCAATTTGTTTTAACTTTGATTTCATTTTCAGCTTTTTCGGATTCTGTACGGTGAGTTTGGCCAAGATCTCACAAGATTCCGCTATCCTTACGCTAGAAATCTACCTCTCATTCTTTCCCTAACTTGAAATAACTTTTAGTGGTTTTTAGGGTAATTAAGGACCTATAGGTTATTTTTGGAAAAGATGAAAAAATAAGGATTTCTTGAAATTTTTGGCTCGCCAATCTTGCTTTAGACGGTAAGCTGTCACTGAAGCGGTGTCGCGTCAGTGGTACGTGAACATAATTTTTTTTGATAATTTTGATCTTTTCAAATAATAATGGTTTGGATCGTTACAATAGATATCAATTCACTACTCGTTCTTCCCAGAACGACTAAGTCTCAATCATTACCCACTCTCACTTCCGGACGCTTCCTACTAGCGATACGACTCTTACATGAAACTACAAAATTTTGTGACCCCTAGTGATTTTGAGATCCTAAAAGAATGTACAAGCACTAGAATGAAAGTGGATAATGCACTACACATAAGAAGTGTTGGGTTTCCACTCTAGGGTAGTCTAACATGCAATGCCAAAAAATGGGTCTTGCACACTGGAGCGGCAGCCGTGCTGCTGCAGTGGGAGATCGGGACACAGTAAAGGTTGCTAATGTGTTAGAAACCTGTAGAATGTTTACTTTCCTTACCTCCCCAATGTATAAACAATTCCTAGCGTAAGGATTTCGTGAAAACAAGGTTAAATCGATACAAAATTGGATGGGGAAAGTTGAAAACTCTTTTTTTCATGAACTCAAATTTAGACACAATTAAAGAGTTATTTGATCAATACAATTGCTAATTTGTGTTCTAGGGTAGTTGATATACTATGATATGCTAAAATTCCAATAAAATGGGGATTTCCAGTTGAAAAGACCCATTTCCGCATTTGGAGTTCGTCCTATATGAAGGCTGCTGCAGCAGCCTCAATCCCACTGTAGCAAGATGATTACCACTGCAGTGGGATGGCCCAGACCACTTCAAAATGTTTCTTTTTTTTGGGCTTCCCTACCTGATATATGTTCATCTTACTTATCTCTACCAAATGGCTGGTCAAAATGATAACAATAACCCCATTCATCCAGTTTCCCGATATTTCTAGTTGGGAGAGGCACTATGACTATCACACTACTAGTTTTTTTGTGAGAGGGAGATGACCTTTGATAAGGTGGAGGAGAAGGATTCTACCTTCTTTGCTTGATTGGCCATGTTTGATTGGCTTCTCTGACTTAGACTCCCCGAGGTTACTGCTCTTCCTGGGTGAGGGAGTTCTATGCTATCCTCCCCACAGTACAGTGGAATGTTCCTTAGCTGATTGTTAACATTCAAGGAGTTGACATTCTCTTGAATGCAACTACTATCAATGAGGTGCTGGAGGTGCCAAAAGCCCAAAACCTAGCTTTTGAGGACAAACTTTGAGAGATTAACCTGGAGTGGTTTGAAGACACTACTTTTGATCCTGCGAGATGAGATCATGTTTACTTGGACTACATCGGAGTGCCACAATAGCGCTTTCTAGTCATTGGATGCTAAGAAGTTTCTACATTTGGTATTTAGGAGGATCTTTCTCGATTAACCGCATGAATGTCACTTACTTTCCGGCTCTGGTGGTGGTGTGAACTATACAGGTCATTCAGCTGAATGTGGGCGCACAAATTATCTCAGAGTGGAAGATGTTCGATCGAGGCAAAAAGAAATCCTTCTTCCTTCCCAGTCTTATCACTACCTTATGCAAGCGGGAAGGGTTGCTCTTTTTTGATGGTGACGAGGTATTGCCTATAAATCCCCCTACTAACCCTCTTTTAGCTCGAAAAGATTCTCTATCTAAGAAAAAAGGTGGAGGACGAGCAGGGCTAGCAACATCAGGGTGGTTGTGGATTCGGACGGTGAGGACCCTGTTTCGGGTGAACGGGTTGAGATAGACCTGGAGGCAGTATGGAAGAAGAAGGGGAGTATGTATTCTTACTTCACTATGGTTCGCCCTAGCACCACTCTTGAAGTAGAGTTGCTCCACCGCGAGCTGCACTAAGAGAGGAGGAAGGGCGTTGAGAAGGATCGTTGGATGGCTTGTATATGGAAGGCTACGAAGGCCACCTTCACTTGCGTGGCCGCATGTAAGAATATTCCTAAGCTAGAACTGAGCAACTTCTCAATGTATTTTATTCTGAACCGGACTGGGGGACTTGGAGATCCCAAGGGACATGGACTCTGACGTGGATACCACCCAGTTTGAGAGGGGTTTCTTCTCTTTTTATTTATAGATATTTTCTTTTTGAACAACCGGTTTTATTTTTTACCGTTTGATTCTATTATGTTTTTGCAGAAAAGGATGCTTGTTTGTTTGTTGTATGAAAAAGACCATTTTAAATCCTTAATCTATTTTTTGTTACTATTATTGTTATATACTGGTTTAAAAGTCGCATAGATTGGTTCGGATCCATTCTAAATTGTTATTTGAAAAAGAGAAAAACAAGAAATATTATGTGAGGTTCTGTCCCTCTTTAGCGGGAAAATATCGCTATAGCGGCACTGCGCATGTGGAAAAATTTCGTTGCATCGGTAAGACGGAACTAGTTACTTGATCGCGGATTTCTGGGTACCATTTCCGTTTCCAATCTTTTTTCGATCTCCCTTTTCACCACCTCATCAGTCTTCTCAATTTATTCGACTAAAATACGTGAGGTATGAGTTCTAAAGAAAAAAAGTAACTTGACACTACAACCTACACTTCCTACGGTACATACATACATTACAACCTGCATACCTTTTTGTCTACTCGTATCGACTTCAGGAACTCCACACGGTGTCCTAAATCAGGTTACTTACCCCAACTGCAATCCTCTATTTCAACAATGATTCAGGCTATCAACACACTTCCGTATTCATAGATATATATTTTAACATGAAGTACACAATAGCATATCAGTACACAACAAGTACACATTACAATAAGTTACCACCAACAGGAAGCACAAGTTTACCATTTAGCGTACACAACACACATGCAATTTCACTTTATTAACAAATTCGTCCCATAGATAACCCTTAACGACTATCCATTCTCTCAATAGCCCCTAGGGCTAGATACCAATTGAAAGCTTCCGGTTCAAATTATTTTGTTGGTGTCATTTGGTTGTATCGACAACGTCAGTACTCATCGTAAAGATATTAATTTGAAACGGGAGATACCAATTGGATTTAACCCACACCACTAGCGACAGTTCACAGGACTGGAGTAATGTATGAATAAAATTCCTAGAATGCTTCTTAGACACTTATAGATTAAAAGTGGACGTTAACACACTAATCCACAAGAGTCTAGTTCATATTTTTCTCTTGTACGGGGAAACCAGTAAGCTAGGCTCTGATACAAATTTTTCACGACCAAGCCAACTGAGGCGTGCATGCATCTTATCTAACACCTATGTAGGGGAAACCTCATAGCCCAACCACTAGAAAAACATGCGGAATTTAAAGAAAAAGAAGGCAAGCTAAGGAAGTTAAAGAATTAACACATTCGAAATAAAACTTTTCTAAATTATACAAAATAGTTGACCGATCTCGAATGACCTAGTTTGACAAGTACAACAACCACTAAGTGAATAATTGACATTTAAACAAAATACACGACTTCTACCATGCGGAATGAAAAGTCAAAACTGCTGGAGGATTTCCTCGTCTTCCCATAGGAAACATCACCAATCGTACATCAAAATGTCAAAAGAAATAGCAAGAGTAGTATCAGTACAACCATATGTACTTGTAGGAATCATCGGTTAACCCAAATCTCACATCATAATATATGAACTGAACAATAAAAGATCATGTCTAGACCCCTCGCTACTCACCCTTAGACTTTTCATAAAGTGCCTTTCAATTAACACCTATAGTTTTCCTTCGAGGTTACAACCTAAATACGCTAACCACCTTAAATAATACAAGTACCGCTACCACATTTAAGACTCCATTAGTTCATATCTTAACTATACTAGCCACATTGTATACTACAAGTGCCACTACCTCGCTTAAGGTTCCTTAAAATCATAACTTGGACATACTAGCCATATTCTATACTACAAGTACCACTAACACCCTTAAGCTTCCATCAGATCATAGCTTAAACATACTAATCACATTGTATACTACAAGTACCACTACGACCCTTAAGATTCCATTATATCATACTTTAAACGTACTAACAACATCGTATACTACACGTGCCACTACCACCCTTAAGCTTCCATTAAAACGTAAATAATACACCCCAACATATAGATATATATACACGCCTAACGATATTGAGAATAACATATTTTGCCGTATTCATTTTATTGCAAGTATTTGTCCCTCTCACGGGATCCAAAGAAAAACTTTTAGCATGTGGAAACATGGAAATCCGATCAAATTTTTATGTTGGATCATGGAAACTGATCCCTGTTAGCATGCCGCAACGTGGCAATCCAATCTATATTTTATGCCAGAGCGTGGCAACTGATCCCACTAAGTATGCCAGAACGTGGCAATCTGATCCATGTTTTATGCCAGAATGTGGCAATCGATCCTTGTTAGTATGTCGGAATATGACAATCTGATCCATGTTAGTATTCCGAAATATGGAAATTCGATCCAATCACATATTACAACAACACATCAAGATCACACATCTACGAAAAACTTCCATAGCACTTTTTATTAGCTTATATTGTTTCAACATCTAAGACCATTATTTCAATATGCATATATATACAAGTCTCACCAGAAAACAAAATAAGTGTATATCATACCATAATAGGGCTACATCCATCACCTAGTCACATGCTTCATTACATATGGGTTCCTTTGATTTTTACTTATGGAATTACAAAAGTCAAATCCTAGTTCTTCATAAAGTTTGGTAACTACTTTTTTCAAACTAACTACAACTCTTTTTCACAATTATTACTACAACGTTCAAAAATAGTATATCCCAAAATCCTTCGTCCTACCAGTACCATCCTTCCTCCTACAAGTACCATAACTTAACAAGAGACCCTTTCAAGAACACAAATAATAACCTCAATCGGTTACGGTTTCAACACGACACTAACCCCATAAAAATTGAATTAATGTATCTTTCCATGGAATTTACTTAGTGTACGAACGTATACACATACCTCATGCTGTTGAATTTATATATTACATGGAAAGCTTGTATTTACATCTACTCAATGCATAAAACCTAATCTACCTGGGTGCCAAGAAATTTTATAGAGTTTGATATTGTTTCAAGATTTTTTGGATTCACTGGAAAGTGTTTGGCTAGGATGTCGCAAGATTCCCCCATCCATATGCTAGAAATCTCTCTCTCATTCTTTCCCTAACTTGAAATAAATTTTCTAAGGTTTATAGGGTAATTTACGACCTATAGGTTATTTTTGGAAAGATTAGAAATAAGGATTTCTAAAAATTCGGGTTCTGCTCCATTTATCCAAAGTAGCTTTCTCAACGGAATGATGCTTCTATTGAACTTTCATGGAATTTATCTCCTTGGTTCTCAACCTCCAAACATCACGATCAAGAATTCCACCGAATATTTATCATACTGAATACCTTGCTCACCATCCTGATATGTCATGTATCTCACTTTACAGTCTGCATACTTTTTCTATCGACTTTAGGCTACTAGAATCTTTGCTTGGATTCTTCTCACCGTATCGTTAGCATCTTTCACTGAATCAACCCTCAAATGTTTCACATCAGTAGCATCAAACCATTCTATGGGTAACCTACATCCCCTACCATAATGTTCCTCAGATTGTGTCATGTCAATTCTAGGGTGGTAACAATTATTATAGAAAAACTCACACAAACGTAAAAACTTGTCACCATGCCGTCCAAAGTCAATCACACATGTCCTTTAACGGTTGAATAATTCTTTCTAATTGTTCGTACATTTGTGGATGGAAGGCTGTGCTAAAAGTTAGTTAAGTGACATCCCCAAAAGTTCGATGTAAACAACGTATCACGGTTTGAGATGACAGAAAGGAACACTCTATGCATCCTCACTATCTCATTCATATACACCTTATCTAACTGTTGCGCATTATAGTCTACTCTAAATAGAATGAAGTGGGATGACTTAGACAATCAATTAACCACCATCCTAATGGAATTAAACTTCCCTATGGTCTTGGGAAGTCCAACCACGAAATCCATAGATATCCTTTATCACGTCCATTCAGAGATTGAAATTCGCTGAAGCAAACATGCATGCCTTTTATGCTCATACTTTACTTGTTGGAAGTTTTCGCACTTTGACACAAAATCAACTGTCTTTCTTCATGCTACTTCACCAATACAATTGTTTAAAATCTCGGTACTTCTTGATCATACACAGAAAAATGAAATACAACGAACCATGAAATTCTGTCAACATCTTATGAATCAAGTCATCTACTCGAGGTACACAAATTCTTTCCGTAAAACTGAGAACACCTCCACATCAAAAGTCAATGTCTTCTTTCTGAGCTCATTCATACTATGATCCTCAAACTTTTTGTCCTTGATGTCCTCAATGAATGTGGGCTTCACCTCAATGATGGCCAATACCCCACCTGTCTTTGAGATGCCAAACTTCATGAACTTAAACTGATGAGGATTTAGACTTATTTGGGGCTTTATTTATATATATTTAGTGTTGTCAAATGCTTAATTTGTGCCATAAACTGATTTTTATGTCTTGATTTGCATAAATATTAGCTTATGAATAAAACAAGGACATTCACATGCAAAAAGAAACAAACAAAAGCTGATTAAATGAAGTAGGAAAGCCTGGTGATCGCGAAGAAAAAATGGTGAATTGTTGAGTGTCTAGTTGGACCACCTAAAGTTCAAGTGTACAAACCTTGAGGGAAGAAACCAAGTAGGCGAAAAAAAAGAGCAGTTCGTGAATCGCCGAGCAGTTCGATGAAGCAAAGTTAGATCGCCCAAAGTTACAAATTTTATGGATGGTAAATACCAAGTTGGAAAGGCGATGGAAGAAGTCAAAGTGTTTCGCTGAGTGGTTCGGCGAGCCCTACTTACTTCATAAGACGACCATTCGTGGATTACTTTTGGCAATATTAATTAGATTTTGAACATTTTTGTTTAGTATCTTGACATATTTTGACACATTTGGATATTTAAAAAAAAATGATTTTATCTTAGAACTCTTTTTCCCTATAGTTTTTCAGATGGAATTTGAGAAGTTCAATTTGGAGATTTTCGAAGTATGTTTTAAAGATCCAAAAAATTGAAACATTGTAAAGGCTAAATTACTCTTACCAGTTGATGGATATTCAATTCAGTAATTGTTTTTACGTCTTTATAATGCTTGGCCAAAATCCGAAGGGGTGTGATCATGTGATTATGGGTTTGATTAATTTATGGGTATTTTAAATTAGAAGTTTAAATGCTATTTTTAAGTTAGTTTAATCAATAATTATGGGTTAATTATGATTTGTAGTTGCAAATGCAATTCTACGTTTGTGTTCTCGTCTTGCTTGAGAGAGAGGTTTTGGAACTAAGGGGTCGCTTGGTTGGGAACAAGTTATCCCAAGTTTAACTATCTTGGGGTTAGTTATCATGGGATAACTTATCCCACCATGTATATGAACATATCCCATCAGTATGTTATACATGGGGAGGGGAGGATAAATTATCCCAAACATGTCAACCAAACAATACATCTAAGTTTTGTTCTAGGATTATTAAAGTATCCGAGGACAATTTATTCTTACACCTCACACTGAAAGACCCTAAGATTATTGGTTGATGATTTGTGAGTGTTGGGTTGAGGTGGGTTTAGCTCAAGAGAGTTAGGATGTGTTTGGTATGAAGGAAGACACTTTGCGAAAAATGTTTTCTAATTTTCTCATGTTTGGTTGGGACAAAAGTTTTGGAAAATATTTTCCAAATAAACTAAAGCTCCTCAAAATAAAGAAAAATGACTTCCCTAAAAAATTAAAGAAAATATTTTCCAAAACTCTCATCCAACTTCAAATTGCATTTCTTTTTTTGGAAAAACATCAATTTTTAAAAAATATTTTCAATTTCAATTTTTTTTCACCCCACCCTCCTCTACCCCCCTCCCCCCCAAAAAAATTATTTATTTTTTTAAAAATTAATTTTGATAAATTTATTGTTTCACCGTGATCTCCGACCCCGCCCCACCCACCCACCCCAACCATCCCCCCCCCCCAAAAAAAAATAAAATAAAATTAAGTTTGTTCTTAAAAAATATTTTTAACTTCAAAATATTAGTTTTTCACCCATATCTTCGACCTCAACAACCCACCCACCCCCAAAAAAAAATTAAGTAGAATTTTTTCATTCCTACCCTCGCCCCCCCTCCCCCCTTCGAGAAAAAAAAGGCTACCTCCTTCCAGCCCCCCACCACATACACACACAAACACACCACCCCCCAAAAAATAATTTGTTCTTTTTTTAAAAAATCAACTTCAAAAATTTATTTTTCACGCCTACCTCCCGACCCTCCAATACAAACTTAATTTGTTTTTAGAAAATATTTTTAATTTCGAAAATTACTTTATACTTAGTGAAAATAAGAGATATTTATCAAAAGTATTTTTCATTCATAAATCAAACACTAAAATTCATTTTCGCGAAATATTTTCTTCTAACCAACCAAACAAGAGTAAATAAGTCCAAAATCTACTTTTTTTTGGGGGAACCATTTTCTAGGAAAACATGGAAAATATTTTCCTTCATACCAAACATGCTCTTAATCTCAAACTCAATCCTACACATTTACCTCAAAAGAGTGAATGAGTTAAGGTGTGAGCTCTTCTTCATTGTCATACTTATTGATGTTAAAAAGAAATCTTCTGATTCAAGGTGGTTGTTCGAGAGAAAACAGTCTCCCTTATTGTCTAGACTAATCACAGATCTTTAGCTATGTACTATTAGTTGTAATTACATTTATACCTATATTTGCATATAATCGATCACATCCCGAGAATTATTCTCCCTATCGTAGTTCAAAGTTGTTGGCACTATTTGTAGGTGATAATTAAAACAAGAACCACCATCGCACATTTGTGTCACCCAATTAATTTTGTTAATATTCGTTTCTATAATTTATATTTCTATAGATTATGAGACTACACTTTCACTTCCTAATTGAATTTTAAACACGTACTTATAACACTTTGGGAATGCCATGACTTCGACTAGAGATTAATCCATCAAATAATATTTAAAATAATATTTCCATACCTATATTAATGTGATAAATTCATTTGGAAAAGGTAAGATCCAAAACGACTAGGAAAGACCTTGACATCCGTAAACTAGAAAATTTCAACTAGTTGACGTCCCTATATTGGTGAATGTTTGGAGGCTTCAACTTTTAAAGTGACCTTGGATAGGTCGTATATAGTAAAAAGGGTCCAAAATTCCGGTAACGACACCCTAAGGACCACCCGAAGGGTCCTTGGGGAGGACCCAAACATGCATGGGCAAGCTACCTGGCAACCTGCGAGCAGGCAAGACATGGAGGTGTGGTGGGCGACGCGAGGTGAACACGAGGTTTTCTTCCTCAAGATTTGAGAGGCAACCTCGCGACAAGAGGCTTACACGCACCTCACATCCTTAACTAAATATTTAAAAAAATGACGGGATTTGGTCCCGCGACGCGCATCTACCTCCCAGAATCGTTGTCATATTTTTGGTAATTTAACTTATTAAAAGGACCCATTTAAGTGGAGGGTCTTTTGGGTAATTAATTGGACGACTATATATTGATATTAGGTCTGTTTTAGATAATTTTTACACGACCTAAACCAAATCAAACGAAATTTCTCTCATTCTCTCAAGAACCCTCTCTTCTTCAAACTCCATTGAAAAACAAGAAGAGCTTAAGGAAGAAAAAGAAGACCTCAAGCTTTTCTTCCAATTTTTGTGGATTCTTCATCCATAAGATATGGGTTTTTTATTATGGGGATTCCTTTCCCCAAGAGGTCCTTTTAAAGATAAGTTTTCATGAACTTCAACTCTAGGGTTTTTACTCTACAAAATAGATTTTCTTCTTAATCCTAGATTGATGTTTTTCAATGAAAATCAAGTGTTTTCTATAGTCTATTCCTCACGATTTGATGAGTATTTGTTTTTTATTTTTGAATTTTGTGTGAAGCATGTTCTTAGATACATGATGATTTCATATAATGGTTTTTACTACTCGATAATATGAAAACGTAGGGATTGGAACTAAGACTAGAATGAACTCTTAAATGACTCTTTCTCTTACCCTACATTATGTATTGATATTGTATATGATTTGAAGAGTTGTTATTGATTATGATGTTGAAGTATTTTACTATGTTATGGTCATAAATGTTGCAAATTGAACTAAGTTATTTAATAAGGTCCTTAGAAGCAAGAGGTAAGTCTTCTAAAGTTGTGATTACCCTTCCATGTTTATGATAGCCTATAAATCATGATGATATGTTGCAAAAGTATGTATGATGTTGCTACGTGCATATGCTAGGATATGAACATGTTATTTTCGAGATCATAAAAGGAACACGATAAATGCAAGTTACGATATTCTCTTGTATGCTTTATACAAGATAAATTTGTTATGTTAATCTCACATACGAAGGGTTATGATGAAAGGAAATTCTCATCTAATCAGAAAGAGCTCATGATCATGTTTATACAAGGATTTAATGTCCTATGATCTATGATAAGTTTATGATAAAATACAACTTATAGCTTATTTCAAGAAAGGGACTTAAGCTAAGCGCCGATGAACTAGTTATGAGAAGTGTCGTTTCCCTAGCGGGAAGGTAGGCTCACAATGACTATCATGAAATTGAGGTTGCCATGTAATGTGGAACTATGGGTCTATAATATATCTCCTAATTCTTGAACTATGTTACAACCATTTGATACTAGCTAGTGGATCCACCTAATAAGCTATGTCATGTTAGGTTCTACTTTTGCCGGTGGACCACTTTTTTTGTATGGGGTTCTACGACACCAGATTCCATGTTTAGCTCACATGGCCTATGTACATTAAGGCGTATGTTCCCTCGTGTAAAATTAAAGATAAGTAAATGAATGTTGACAAGGGTGACTTGAGGAGTCTACTTAGTCTAGGTAGGGGTGTGGGACTCTACCTAGACATTGCACAAGTTGACTCTAATGGAAGACCTAGGAGATTGTTCTAATGAAATATGACAACATGAAAGGTATATGTTTATGATTCATGATGTTACTCTTATATGATGTTTGTCATTATGATGAATATGTTATTGGGTTACATTGCTATATGAAGTGATGACTAGTTATGTTACAAGTTATATGAAGCAAAACTTTACTTATGGTCTCCTATCTTATCTACTTGGTTGTGTGGGGTTATGGAGCTTCACATGACCATTGCACTTGTAGGTTGGGGATGTGATCATTCGTAAGTGTCTTTGTATGTTATGTTATATGATATATTGAATACGAAAAGTTAATATGACTCTATGATAATATGTCTTTGGTTATGATCCTGATTCATGTTGATGGAATCGTTGACTTGCATGTTCTATGGTATGTGCACTAAAGACGTTCACATGACTTAGCACGTTTTTCTAATGAAATGATAAATGATCCTTTTCCATGCATTTCCTTATGTGTTATGTTCATATACCCATACTTAGTGCACGTGGAATAATAATCCCATTACTTTATGTTACTACAAATGTAGGTTCATGCCATTGAAGTTTAAGGAGATCTATTTGAATAAGCTTGGAAGTCTTTCTCCAAGTATTGGTTGGTCCTCATGTTCGGGATGCTATCATTTATTTTCTGTTGTATGAAGACTTGAGTAGATGTTAGGACTATCCTATTTCCATCATGTTTCTTTGGATTCTTTTGTATTACGGCCTATATGGCATATTGACATATATTGGCTAAGTCCAGATTTTCACTCCTTAGATGGTTTTATATATGTAGGACTATTTCCGCAATTTTTAATGATTACATGTTATGACGAATGCTAAGGGCTAGTCTGAGTCCTCTGAGAGGACGATGATACCGGTCGCATCATCCGGGTATGCTCTCCTGGTGTGGAAGTACCGCTCCTTGTGGGATTCACACCAACTCATCTAGTTAGGTTTTATACTGATTTACAATTGTTGACATCTAGAATTTAATAAGGTTTGGTTGAAATGTTAAATCAAAATATCATCGCTTCAAAGGAGTGGTGTTGTTCGTAATTGTTTTGGTGAAGTTGAATTGTATTCTATTTAGTTATAGTTGAATCTACCTACTTTGTTTGCTTTTTTTGTTGATTATATTAACTAGAGGAGGAGATGAGCATTAATGGAAGTAATGGTAGCCATGTAGGACACTAAGATGATGTTGGAAACCTCAATGACGTAAATGACCCAAATGTCAATGACCAAGTTCAAATGGGCGGTGTTGGAGCCATTGGTTTACCTCCAACCGTAGGTAACATTTGTTCACATCACAAGCACCATGCTTCAACTTCTACGACTAAAGGATTTATTTGAGGAGATAGCTCATGAGGATCTCTATGAGCATAGAAGAAACACATTTAAGAACATATCATAAGAATTTGTCGGTTTGAGGTTGTTCCCGTTTTCCATAATGGGAGAGGAAAGCAAATGGTTGGTTGAGTTTCCAAGAGATGCCATCACCTCTTGGATGAAACTGATCAAAGTTTTCCAACTGAGGTTTCTTTCTCCATTAAATAAGATGACACTTAGGGATAATATCCAATGTTTCAAAAGCATGGAAGCTAAACTGATCCACGAGATGTGGTTGAGATTTAAGAAGTTGTTGCTGCAATGCCTATCTCATGAACTTCCTAACAACTATTTGCTACAATACTTTTATACGAGTCTTGACTCGATGAGCAAAGGAGTTGCCAACCAATTTGTTCCTGGTGGTATAATGCAACAACCCTATGAATTAACTTCCCAATTCCTTAATTGCATGAACAGATGAACAAGATGGGGTTCACTTGTGAAGATCAAGTCTTTACTCTCAACTTTAGATTGACAAAGGAGCAGATAAAAAAAGATGAAGAGAGTGACCAACCCATCGCAAGGATGTGTCCTTGATAGCTTGTCTAAAAATGTCATGGGTTTTGATACAATGAGTGTTAATGATTTGGGTGTTGTTGGAGGAGTAACCTCGAAAAAGCCCAATTTTGAAGTGCAATACATGAGGAAGTGAACTTCCTAGCCAACCAATGAGGAGGTTATCATTCTAAATACCCATGACCGTGTGGAAATCAGGTTGGAACAGGGTTGAAGGAGGGAGAGACCGTCACATAGATAGGAGTGATCATAATACCACTTGGATGGAAAAAGCGAGGGGGAGTAATGTGTATGTTCCTCCCCATCAATGCCAGAAGCCCAAAGATTGTGAGGGTGGACTCATAGACGACAAGTCTCATGCATGTTCAACAAGGTTCAAGGGTCTGATAAAGTGTTAAACGAAATGAAAGAGGATATATCAAATATCAACAAGATGGTGACCACTCACTCAATCTCAATTAAGCAGTTGGATACCCAAATAGGTTAGATCTCATCGCCTTAGAACCCAAGACAACAAGGGGGTTACTCAGTGAAACTTGGGAAACCCCAACAATGAAGCTTGATTGTGTACTTGCGTCGTGCCATGATGTTAACTAAGGTTCTTTTCAGGAAGCAACAAAAACATTTAAATGTGTTGTGTATTTTTATTTTTTAATAACGAGTGTTAATTGTACATGTTCAAAAGTGGAATCTGTATGGGAATGTGCAGTTTGGCAACCAAAGAGTCCAATCGACGACTCTCGAAGGAGGTAAGTGACCCGTACTAGGACGACTGCTGCACTCACAAAAATGGGAAGTAAAACTATGTAAAAATTTGTGGGCCAATGGCTGAATTGGTGACACGTTGAACAGGTCGGTGAGCTGAATTTTGTCCACTATTTAGACCCCCAAACTGACTCAAGGACCTATAAAACTCGACGATGTAGTCACCACTCTGCGGATCATTGATTGGTATGTCGTGGTAAACTAATTTCATCCAAAGAAATGTGAGTTTAAAATTTCAAAATCTTTCACATTCCCTCATTTCTACCCCATACATTCACGCCCGCACATATATTTGATTGTTTTTCCATTTTATTCA
Organism: Solanum habrochaites; assembly: GCA_027704765.1. Taxonomy (NCBI): domain Eukaryota; kingdom Viridiplantae; phylum Streptophyta; class Magnoliopsida; order Solanales; family Solanaceae; genus Solanum; species Solanum habrochaites. Next base: position 57,215,530 of record JAKWJA010002489.1, on the reverse strand, counting down.
CTTTGTGTGTATGATTTGGTGCTTAGATTTGGATCACTCTGCCGCCTAACATGTAAAATTGTACATTCAACATTAAGGTTGGTTTTGCAACCACGAACTCTAGATTAGTAGTTGAACTCGAATTCTCTTGGTAAATTTGTTTTGTTGTGGGTAGGGTTGTGTTTAAGTCGTATTTGATGAGTTGTTTTTCTTTTTTTTATGTTTCTACATTGTGTCTAATTGCTTAAAATGATGAATTTCTGTGTTTAATGTGTTAAAATTAACACTAAATAATGTCATTTAATGTCCAGAGAGATCCCTCCACTGACATTGGGTTGTTTGATCATTGGAACCGAGATTTTACTATCTAATTTTATTACTTGAGGAATTTATAGAGGTGGTGGTGTGTGATACTAAGGGGGGGGGGAATGTTTATGGTGGCATGATGAGTGGGATGGTAGGCAAATGACATATATCTTCTAGTAAAGATTAGTTTGTGATTGTGGAAGAGTAAGTTACTTGCTTTCGTTCTTACCAATAGAAAAATAATGAGTTCCTTTTACATTTTTATAGTGATAAACTTATGTACCTCAATTAACTTAACCGACTTCAAATTAAATATAATATAAGGATTTGTTAATGATCGAAACCAAATTAATTAGGAAAATAAAAAATTTGGGAAATTCAGGGCCACTATCGCGCCAGTGCGGGACAAATGCCGCTATGGATGCTCCTCCGGGCTGGATAAATTGGTCATAGGTTGGGATAGGCGAGGCAGTAGTAGTAAATTGCAAGAAATCCTATTTTCTCCATCTTTCTAACAAAATTATATAAGTCCCAAACACCATAGAAACTTCAGAAAAGTTGCTCTAAGTATGGGAAGGATGGAGAAGGAGATTTCTAGCATGAGGATGGTGATATCTTACAATTTCATTACCAAATTCACTGTCACGATGCTCTAAAAACCAAAATTTAGGTCAAAAACATCATGCAACTACTTGGCGCCCATGTAGTATAGTCACAGACTCCGTGCACCAGATAATATATGTCTCAAACCCTAGAAAGATGCCTAAGAAGATGAGTCGGCCGAGTGTGATCGAATTATGGTTTGCATGATGTGCATGATGAGTAATCCATTGTAGGTGATGGTTGTGATTATACGATTCTGAGGTATGTTTGTTCTTGCTTAATTTTGATATTTGTTTATACATGAATATTGCATTATTGATCACACTTGCTGTGAGTGAGATAGTCGAATGATTATATGTGATGAATCACTTCTTGATTGTTTGACTGAGATTGTACTTGTTTTGTAATTGTGGGTTTTTAAGGATTGAATTGACACATTATGGTATAACTAACAGGGATCATATTTCAACGTTGCAGCACGATTAACTAGGATCAGAAGATTGCCACATTCCATTATAAAGATGGGATCGGATATCCAAGTTCTTGCATAACTATGGGATCGTGTACCACGTTTCGATATGCTAAGAGTTTGGGTTTAGGTTCCTTGAGAGGATCAACTACTGATATAATTGTGTAGCTTGGGGAATGTGAAATACATTATTTTTCTTCATGTCAATGTTATTGTATATGTTCTATATATGAATGTGATGATATTGTTGTGTTACTTGTAAATGTTGCACTTAATGGGTCTGTTTTGAAGGCTTATATTTATTGGTGTTACTTGTAAATGTTACACTGAGTGGGTATGTTTTGAAGGCTTATATTGATTGTCTTTCTGATGAGCGAACTTGTTGTGTATGATTGAAGGGTAAAGGGTTCAAGGGGCAGGTAAAGTGAGGGTTGTTGGATGTTGTACCGGTGAGAAGTTGAGTTAGCGTATGTGATGAAGTATGCTTACATGGATTTCACCTTTGGGAAAAATATGGGTTTAGTAGTAAGTAAGTTTGATGTAGTTTACTATGTCACCATGGTTGATTAATGTTATAAAAAAGTAAGAGCACGAAGTTAGCGGTTAGTTAGTTATTGTGGGTTAAATTAGGAGCTCGTCAATGTGTTAGAAGGGTTAGGCTATGATCAAGAACCTAGTGAGTGTATTGTTTGACAAGGTGTAGAAGAGGGTGGCATGTTTCATGATCTTACCACATGATTACTATTTGCTTAAGGGCTTTGGGTGTTTATGTTTTCCTTATGTTGCACATTCTTTTGCTCACAAATTCCTTCCATGACCTAAAGCTTCTTTATATCTCGGTGTATCTCCGCAGTATATAGGATTCAAATGTTTGTATCCATCCATAAATTGGATGATTCGGTCCCTTCATGTAAATATTCAAGAATCCTTTTTCCCATATAGTACTATGGCCAATCCTAGTCCTCTTACAGTTCTTTCCTAACACACAACCCCTCCTATAATTTTTTCAATACAGTTGCCCGATATGTGTGCTTTACCAATTACTAAAATTGATTTTATCTCCATTTCTGATACAACTTCTTCCCCTTGTATCTCTATATCTCCTATAAATATGTCTATAACTTCTCCTAGGATTGTAACTTCTACATGTTAAAATAATCAATTTTTTAAACCAGCTACCCACGTATATGTTATGCATAATTCTCCTATTTTATCTGCATAGCCTTCTTTTGTGCTAGCTCACGTATTCTTACTACTCCTCCTTCATCCCCACAAAACCAGCAACCTCTTTCTCGTGAAACTACATCCACTACAGATCTTATTATGCATGATTCTCAGCATCATATATTGTCCTCCTCTAATTTAATTTCTTCTCCAACTTTAGATTCTAATCACATAGATGGACATGCTCATGTCATGGTTACTTGTTAAATGACCGGGTCACTAAATCCACGTGTTTTACCCTCAGTTAATATCTCTGGTTCCACTGCCTCGATTGGGGCAACATGTTTCACACAAGAATCTAAAGACTCCACGTGGCTTAATATAATTAGTGAAGAGTTTAATGCTCTCATCCAAAATCATACATGAATATTAGTTCCTCCATCTCCCAATGTGAATATAAAAGGATATAAATGGGTATATTGGTCCTTTTGTCTCTATACACTACTTCAAAGTTCGTTTAGTTGCATAGAGCTTTTTTCAATTGTGAAGTTAGATTATAAAGAAACTTTTGCTCCTGTGATCGAGTTAAGCACTTTCCGTGTAGTGTTATCTTTGATTCTTCTTACAAATTGGTGTATACATCAATTGGATATATCTAATGTCTTCTTACATGGCGAGCTAAATGACGATATTTATATGCGGCAACTCAAAGTTTTTAACATTTTGATTATCCAGAATATGTGAGTAGACTAAGGCATGACATTTATGGGTTGAAGCAATCGCCTCGAGCGTGGTTTACTCGACTTGCAACTTATTTTTTGGACCTTGGTTTTAAGAAATATACCTCTGATTACAACATGTTCACTTTTCGACAAGACAATTCTATTTTGATACTCCTTATTTATGTTGCAGGCATTGGTTTTTTTGGATCCTCACAGCGACTTGTTTATGATTTTACTGACTCCGTGAATGCTACATTTGCAATTAACGATCTTGGTTCGGTACATTACTTTTTGCATCGATTTTATTTGGCCGAAGTTAAGCCTGTCAATACTCCTCTTTATAGTAATCTTGATTGGAATTGTACGGATACCTAACTTCTTAATGATCCTTCTCTGTATCATAAGATTGTCGATAGTCTTCCCAATTTCTGCATCAACCTCATCTTATTCATCTTCAAGTTGTTAGGTGAATCTTCCACTATCTTAAAGGCACTCCTGCCATGGGTTGCAACTGAACAAAAATACTTACAACTCCTTAACTCTACTCTTACACTCAGACTTGGGGGGGGGGGAGATGTACAACAACTTGTCACTCTAACTATGGATTTTGCATTTTCCTCAAGAGTAATTTGATATGTTGGTCTACAAGGAACAACAAACTTTTGGGCACTCCACCACCGAAGATCAATACCGTGCCCTGTCTATTGCCACTTCCTATGCCATATGGATATAATTATTCTCCATTAACTGGGTATTTATCTATCCACTCCTATTGTTACATTCCAGAAAATATACTCATCTAGTGAAGAGCATATTAAGTTTTAAAGAATAAGTATTGGGGGTAAATAGAATTCCCAGAAATATTGGGCATATTAGAAAAATTGGATTAAAGGGTGTTAGCCAATTTTCTATGTATTAACAAGCTTGTCCAAGAAAGTACCTGCAATGAAGACCCTAAGCTAAAAATATATATTTTCTAGTATTTGCACATTAGGTGTGAGGCATCCAAGTTTCAAGCCTAGGCACCATAGCACATAACCAATTAAAATGGGCATGTAGATTAAGCAGTGCCCAAGGACATAGTGAGGATCCTTGGGACAATAAGTAAACATTCCAAATGAACCCCCAAGAATAGTTAGTTAGTAAATTACACACAACAAGAAATGAGCAGCAACACATGTGCAAGAATTCAGTTAGGGTGGTTAGGGCGATTAGGGGCAAGCGCACATGTGGGATTCAATATATGTGTGTATGAGCTTCCTAAAAACCTCTAGGCAATAACTAACTTACCTAAAAATCTAACTAACACATGACTAACAAAAACAAACTAACCAAGGGACCCGACAACCTAAGACACAACCGGGTTACACTAACCTAGTAACTAGTTCAAGAAACATCCTAGTACCTAACCCAAGATGGTCCAAAAGGATAGTTATGGTCGTAACGACTTAACGGTACTTTAGTAATTAATCTAGGTCACCTAATTAATTAAATTAGATACTTTATTAATTAATTTAAATGGTAAAACCAAAATCGTTTCACTAGACAAGTAACTAACTAAGAAACATCCTAGTACCTAACCTAGGATGGTCCAAAGGGTTAGTTATAGTCCTAACGACTTAAGAATACTTTAGTAATTATCCTTGGTAACCTAATTAATTAAATTAGAAACTAAATTAATTAATTAAAATGGTCAAACAAAAATCCTTATACTAGACAAGTAACTAACTAAGAAACATCGTAGTACCAAACCTAGAATGGTCCAAAGGGTTGGTTATTGTCCTAACAACTTAGGGGTACCTTAGTAATTATGCTAGGTAACCTATTTAATTAAATTAGAAATTCAATTAATTAATTTATTTAGTCAAAACTGAAACCACTAAGCAATATCTATATTTCTGTTAAGTCAAGTGTTCTTCTAATTCTAGTCGATTTAGAAGGGGCATTTTAGTAATTAATTTATTAATTTGTTTAATTAACTTAGTATAAATTTTAATTATTCAACATCATTTTCCAAGACCTAAAACCCATGATCATTCACTTAAAAACGGGACTCAAAGGAAGCAAGCAAAAACGTAGAAAGACAAAGGTTCTGTTAAACGATTTCAAGGTATCTTTCAAGGGCTTCGTGCAAGGTGATATTTGTAGATTCAATTATTCATAAGGTATGGGTTTTCTATCCTTGAATTCCTCCTCCAAGAGTCTTTTCAAACGCTTCAAATTCATGAATTTAGAAACTAGGGTTGCTCCCAATGACATTGTTGAATGTCCATCTCCCTAGTTATCCTTTTTTTCGATCCTAATAAGTATGTAGATGTAAATCTCAAACATGTTGTTGGTATGTAGTGATAACTGATTTATATGTGTAAGTTCATGACTTGTTAATGACTAGTGAGGCCTATATATTGGAATCGAATTATTTGAGTGTTAGTTACACTAATTAAGGAATGATATAATGTTTACTTATGTTTTGAGTATATGAAATTACTATGAATTAGCTATTAAGATTAGTTACTATTATAATGTTAAAGTTTCGACTTGTTCATGTTGAGGAATCACTATATTACATTTATGAAACTAATTTATTTGGTTAGTGATAACATAACAAAAGTAGTTTAAGTTAAGTTTGGTTCATGCCAATAAATTGGCTAACAATGTTTTGCCCAAAAAGTTGATTGGAATTGGTTTTCTATGTTATTTCCAAAATGTAATAGAATTGGCCAATGACTAATCCATACCAAATTAAGAATGACCAATGTAAATTATGATGTTTCTTGTAATGCAAAAACATGACAACTCAACATGATAGATTATTATAATGTATTTATGAAGTAATTGGCATGACTAGTGATAATGTTATGACAAGTAACTAATAAAATTGTGATTTATGCCAACAAATTGGCTGGCGAAACTATGTCCAATCATATTATTTCAAAATCATGTAGAGGCATACCAATCTCTACATCAATGAACTCATAACATAGGGTATGCCAATCAATGGGACAAGTCCCAACATACCCTATCCAAACGAACTTGTGAACGTAATATTATTGAATAAGTAGTTATAACTTCCATAAATAATCAAAGTTAGTAAATTAATCTACAATGCCAATTCAACTTCATAGCTTGGCAAAAAAAAGCATTGAATTGTTCTTATAAGTTAGTCAAAGGTTAAAAGTTCAAGTGTTTAGTGAAAGTTTGGCTTATGCCAATAAATTGGACTACAACATTATTTCCAAAATATGTAATAGAATTGGTCAATGACTAAGCCATACCAAATTAAGCATGACCAATGTAACTCATTGAATTCATAACCAAGGGTATGCCGATCATTGGGAGAAGTCCCAACTTACCCTTTCCAAATGAACTATGAATATAAGTACATTTAACAATGTTAATAATGTTCATAAAGAGTGGTATAAAGCTACCAAATGACACTAAAAAATATAAGGTGAGTAATAACATAATTAAAAGTTTAAGAATTATGAAAGTGACTATAATGAGGTGTTAAAACAAGTGAGACAAGTGTCACTCACACCTAGACAACTGTGTTAAAGATACTCACACAAGAGGGTGTTAATAATCGTGAGGCAAGTCTCATTAACACAAGGATGATAATGTAAGGTTAAATTCACATTTCATCAACGTAAAGAAAAATATGAATGGTTATCCAAAGATTTGAGTAAACCTCATAAGAAACAAGTTTCCATAATGTTTAAGTAAACTCTAAGAGATGTAAAGAAAAAGAAGTTGAGCAAAGCACCGATAGACTATCAATGAGCTTGTTCCAGCACATGTAATCCTCATGAGATGAGGCTACCACCAAGGTGGATAAGAAGTCTCTGTATATCTTCTCGTCTTCGAACAATGTTGCCAGCATAGGAACTAGCGAGTGGATTCCACCTAAGAGAGCTACGTATGATGCGGTTTCACTTTGGCCGGTGAGACCACCCCTTTTCGGTGTGGGGAAAACACTGGATTTCATGCTTAGCTCACATGATCTATGTCGGTTAAATTCTCAAAGAAAGTATTCGGTTCACTTTTGCCGTGAAACACCTTTTTCGGTGTGGGGAGAGCACCGAACTTGATTTCACTTTAGCCGGTGAGACACCCCTTTTCGTTGTGGGGCAGACACTAGATTTCATGGTAGCTCACATTATCTAGGTTCACTTTGACCGGTGAACGACCCCTTTTTTCGGCGTGAGGTTGACACTTTATTTCATGTTAGCTCACATGATCTTAATGCTAAAGATTTCCTTAAGAAAGTACAAAAGAAAGAAGAAGAAATATAATTTTAAAGTACTAAGAAAGTAAGAGCTTAAGTATGTCATATCATTTGTGGTGGATAAAAATGAAATCTGAACAAGTTATTGGCTTGTGACAAATCACTATATATGCCCAGCTGTCTTCACCTTATGCAAATGACAAAATAATGGGCATAGCCAAATAAAATTGGCTTATAATGACTTCTTACACTATGCCAATAAAGAGGAGTAAAACATAATGTCAAATCAATGTCCCAGATTCTCCATGTTATGAAAATGATGAAATAATTGGCCTAGACAGTAAAAATTGACATATAAAGATTTCATGCCCATTCTAATAAGAATGGAAAGAATAACTTGTAGTAAGGGTATCCAAATTATTTCTTTAGTCTTTTTGATTACTTACTTGATTCGTTGTAAGTATGGGACTACAATGAATCATTGGAATTTTAAGTAAAATATATGATTAAAGAGGTCTTTAAACACATAACAAGAAAAAGAAAAGATTGAAAAATAAACTAAGTATAAATAGAAGAGCTCTCAGGTTTGGAGGAGCAAATTTTAGAATTTTTGTTCGAGTTGTTCTAAAATTATGTTGATGATACTAAGGTATTATGTTCATATAGAAAATGATCTGTGAGCTTTGAATGCAAATACGTCATATTCATGCCATAAATCAGAAATAAAGAATTAGGATAGTCTAGTGACTTCACTTTCCAGAAATCGCATATTGTTATAGGAAGAGATTTCCATGATCATGCATAGATAGTCCTTAAGTTTATGTTGGCATACACCCATACTTAGTAGAAGTGTGTACTAACCCTATACTATTACTGTTTTATAGGGACATGTCATAGAGCAAATTGAGGACTCATTGAAGCGATTTGGATCAACGATCTCTAGACTTTGATAGGTCCTCTTGAGTTCGACGAAACTAAACCTATCATTCTAGTTTCATACGTTATACATAGCTAATGGATGTTGTCCCTAGACTTTCATTTCATACTTTTATTCTAAGCTTTGTATTAAGTCCATTTCGGAAACTATTACGATATATTGATTTCTTCATTGAATTTCTTAATCGATTGTAGACGGTTGTTTAATTTGAGCTATTATAATATTATTATATGTATAAATCATATGAAGTCTATATATACTTCAATATGTTTTAAAATTTTTAAATTTTCCGCAAATTAAACTATATAATTATGATGAAATCTAAGAAAAGGCTTGTCTGCGACCTCTGAGATTTTAACGACACCGGTTGTTCTCGGATTCCTTAATACGGATGTGACACCTATTCCTGACAAATGTGATAATATTGTCTCCATAACTACTAAAAACTGCCAAAAACAGACGCAGTTTATCGCTTTTTTGGCGAAATGTGGTAGAAATGAGACATAAATTATATATATATATATATATATATATATATATATATATATATATATATTATATATATATATATATATATATATATATAATATATATATATATATATTGTAAAATAGTATAACAATGTTATTCATTAAAGAAAATGCAATAGAAAACACAAATTTACTAATATATAAAAGTAATATAGTTCTCTGTGAGATTCTCTAACCGACAACCACTACTATGAGCCTAAGTCGTGATACTACTTCTTGCCCACACTTCCAGAACTATCCTATACTTTCTCGTCTAATAGAACTCGTCAACTTAGTGGATCCACTAGCTTAACATACTTGATCATCTAAAGTATGACCCGTAACACACATGATGGCTACATGGGGACTTGAGTTAATATTAACTCTTATCCCCACATCGGGTCATTCATATGGGACTTTCGACTTTTTTCTCCGTTTTTCATCTATAAGCCTTTTAAACTTACATGGATCTCAACCAATAACTTAGGATCATGAATAACCTCAATACCCACTAGAATAGACCCGAAGAAACACACAGAAACACGGATCCAATAAACTAAAACATACTACAACTCAACCAACAAGAACTTAACCATTGTTCTTCAAGAACTTCAATGTTCATCATTCAATATATTCGAACTTCGCATAATTAAATAAATTTGTGTGTGGGGTGAACTATCCCAACAAATAAATATCTCACATACCTTAGTAGATCACCCCGACAGATTCCACACCAAGATCTTGGAGTTCTTGATGAATTCTTTATCTTTCTCCCTTTTCCTTCTTCTATTATTTTTTTCCCAATCCCTAAGGGAAATGACTTTTCTGAAACTGAATTAAGTCTTAGTTTTACCCATAATAAACTTTTAGTATGAATTTGGAAATAGTTGGGTGAAAAGACAACTTTACTGGTGTACCGTGGTCACATGGTGTTCTCAATGCATCTTGCCTAAGATTTGTGTGTGTCTAGAGACTTTTTGTAGTAGTTGTAACAAGTATTGTGTCTTATTTCGCAAGAAAGATGTCCAGGTTGAAAACGCATAAGGCAGCTGGAAAAAAATACAGATTGAGACCTATGAAGGCCACCGACGGTCTGTCGTCTTCACAGACCGTAGGCGGTGACTATTGATGGGCAATTTAGGCTAAGGGAAAAGATCAAGGAAATCAGGACATGTATGGAACCACGAGCATGAACGACGGTCCATTGATTAATCAACGCAAAGTACTGGTGACTCGACGATTGGTTCAGAGAAGGTTCCAGTACCTAAATTTTCAAGATTCTAAGTGTGGAACGATAGAGGAGAATAGATGGTCCGTAGTGGATCAACAGATCATATTGGTGTTCATCATTTGATTAAGATATGGTTCTATCCGGTGAAGAAAAATAATTTCTAGTATGGACTAATGGAGGTAGTCAAAGGACCGTCAATTGATCGACGGTCCATTAGTGAGGTTGTCAATTAAAGTCGCGTTTCTAGCCAAAACTATCCTTGTTTTGATTCCTTTTTCTTTAGCAGTATAGTTTCTATAAATAGGGGAACTAAAACCTCATTTTTTGGGGTATATACTATTATTATTGTTGTATTTTGTGTTAGAGATTGTTGATTACAAACTTTTGGCAATTAATCAATTTCTAGATTTTGTTAGAAGTTATTTCCTTGAATTTCAAGTTGATTTTGTGGGTTTCATCTTATTATTGTTGTGTAAGTTCATGACTTCTTTATTCAATATTATGAATTGTGATCTTTCTAGCATGGGTAACAAAATATACAACTAGGGTTGTGGGAACAATGGTAATTAACTAAGTAATCTAGCAACTAAGCAATTCTCAAATAGTTTTTTAAATGTATTAATAATTCTTTTGCTTAGATGTCTTTTTATCAAGTGCACGCATTAGAACTCGCCTTGTTACTACTTGTCAGCCAAGGAGGTAGGAATAGAAAAAGAATAATCAACATAGTTTAGTGCGATACTATCTTATAGGCTGGTGTCTATTGGTTTGAAGTAATAACTAAGACACACATCGATTTTTGATGTCTAATATGAGGTAAAAGTAAGAGATAGTAAATTATACACATATAGCCGAACCAAAGTACGGGGTGAAATTTTCTATATGTCGGACCAAGGATTTAGAGATACATAACTTGCCACTTTAAATGTAAAACTTTAGGAAAGAGTTTCTATTTCTAGGAATACGACGTTATGAACTTTTAGGGAACATACATACGCTAGTTATTCTCAAATTTGATAAAATCTTAACATTTACTTGTTAACTTATATTCTTCAAGAAACTTTTTTCATAAAAAAAACCCCTTTTATTACTTTTTTCATAAATACACTATAAAGTTAAGTTCGGACCATTTTCCTTGTGGGATCAACCCCAACCTACTAGTTGGGTTCTCTACTTAATTATGATCTTTTATAATTCTTTAGGGAGGTGTAATTTGAGCATATCAAATTTCAGCGCTGCTGTCGAGAATTCTTGCTTTTAGATTAACTTTAGTATATTAACGAAATTTAATCAACAATATGCTGATTTTATTTTTTGTTTTTGTTTTTGTTTCTCTAGGTCTAGATCTTTGTATGACAAGTACAAGAAGGAGAAAACAAACCACTCACTCCATATCATCCAAAACCTAATTGAACCTTAAGACAGATGGACAATCAAGGAGTTCATGCTAAAATTAACAGAGGGAACTTCGATGAGAGAGTAGGTAAGCAAGCTCTGTTACCAGTTGAGGCACATTATCTGGCCCGAGCTGAGCACCAACTAGGAGAGGTGAGAATCTAATCTCCAGCTGTCCCACGACTTTAGGATTACAATAGGGGAAACGTGAAAATTACATATTCTATGAAACTGTTGTCCTACCCCTTCTACAACCTAGGCACACATTTATGGTGATGAGTAGCTTGATGGATATGCTCACCGTGAGAGGTTTATTCTTAGGACTTCCATAGGAGGACCCATATGCTCATATATCTAAACTGTCTATGTGCAAAAGTTTTGTGGGCAGATTGGATTTGGATATGAACATCATTCCATTGCGCGGTTTTCTTTGTCACTTATAGGAGATTCCTCTACATGGTTCACCGAGATTCCCTACTACTTGATTCACACTTGGCATCAGTTAAGAGATGTGTTATGAGGTAGATACTATCTAATGCACAAGAAGATTAACAAAAAAGATAAGGTGAATAACATTGTGGAACTACTAGGAGATTCAGTGAGTAACTCTTCGGACAAATTTACTACCTTCATGAGAGGTATCCATAACCACCGAATTGATAATGAGCCATTAAAGGGCAAGATGAAAACAATAAATCAGTGCTCGACACTGCGGGTGGCTCCTATGGAGAATGCACTTCTGATGAGATTGTTGAGATGTTGGACAAGATATCTCTAAACAATAAGGATTGGAGCACTAGAAAGTCAGAAACTAGGAGAAACACCTTTGCGGTACAAGCTATAAACAAACCAACAGAAAATTAGATGCGTAAATAGTTATCATAGATGTTAACCAAGCTAGAGTTGGTCTTGAAACATATGAGTGAAGGTATAGAGAAGGTAAATGTGGTGAACTATTTGATTAAACCACCACCGCTGGTACCTGAGTACTATTATTACGAGGATGCCTATGTAGTGAATGATCAAATAGGGGGTTTCTGACCAAATGCCCAAGGCTCCAATCAAGAAAATTAACACCAAGGTCCACGAAACCAAGGACGTAACTATGGTAACTACAACAGATAGGGTCAATATGTCTGATATGGGAACAACAATCATGATAAAAATGTCAAGTTTAATAACTATGGTTATATGAATGATCGGAGTGGGCCCTATGTTCCTCCCCAAAAATCGTGAATTTGCTCCTAGGGATGGTGGAGGTAGTATGACACGAGTTGAAGATATGCTACAGAAGATGATAATGAGGTTTGATGATAGTGATGAGAATGTCAAAGAGATGAGTAGCGACCTAGGATGCATATGCGGGTTCGATTAAGCACCTTGAGTTACAGATGTATTAATTGTCTAGTATAGTGAACCAACACCAATCTGGCACCCTTCCTAGCAACACTATCCAAAATCCTAAAAATGATGGGCATAGCATGGCAGTCTCTACTCGAAGAAGTAAGCAGACCATTGATTAACCTATGTTGTATGTAGTAGAAGGTAATAGGAGAAAAGACGAAGAGGTAGTAAAATCTAGTGGAGAGTTGGTGGACGAAATGGAGAAAGAATCAAATATATCTCAAAAATGGTCCCCATTCCTATACCTTCACCACCATTCCCTCAGAGATTAGTGAAAAAGACTGAAAAATGGAAAATGCCAACGATTTATCACTATCTTAAAACAACTTTCCATCAATGTCCCTTTGATAGAAGTTTTAGAACAAATTCCCAGTAATTCTAAGTTTATGAAGGGCATGGTTAAACAGAACAAGTCTCTGAGTTTTAAGGATGATGACTGAATGCAGCATTTTAGTGTTATTTCTATGAGGTCTCTTATGCAATAGAAGAAATGTGTGGGTGCCTTTACTATTCCATGTAATATAGGTCTGCTACACTTTGCTAAGGCATTATATGATATTGGTTATAACATAAATCTCATTCCTCTTTCCATTTATAAGAAGTAAAGCTTAGGTGACCCAAAGACTACTAAAATGCGGTTAGTGATGGCCGGTCGAACTTTGAAGTAGCCCATTGGAATACTCCATGATGTGTTTGTGAAAGTGGAGTCATTCATATTTTCAGCAGATTTTGTCATTGTTCATTGTGAGGTTGACTTTGAGGTCCCCATTATTCTAGGAAAACCATTCCTTGCCACTTAGCGTGTAGTAGTCGACATGGAAAACGGGCAGATGAAATTTCGATTGAACAATGAATAAAAAACTTTAAATATATATAGTTCCATGAATCATAGGGGTGAGCTCCAAACGTTATACATTATATCTTATAGGGTTGAGACTCTATATGAGGTGAAAATTGAAGAGGTACTAGGTGTAGAGGCACTAGCAGCAGTTATCACGAATTTTTACAGTGGGTATTTAACAGTATGTGTCTTTGGTTCTGTACTTGAATAAAATAAATATTGGTCAAAACCAAAGAAATTGGAGTTGACATGAAGCATTGCGAGTCCCCACCCGCAAAACCATCTATCTAGGAGGCCCCAAAATTAAAGGTTAAGGCTCTACCATCTCTTTTGAAGTATGTCTTCTTGAGCAGAGGTGACAATTTGCAGGCGATAATTGCAGCAGATTTGAATGGACAACATATAGAGTGCTTACTGGTGGTATTTAAGAGATTCAAACAAGCAATTGGTTGGACTATTGCGAACATCGTTGGGATCTCTCCCAATATTTGTTCTCAAAAAATCCAACACATGCCAGATCACAAACAAAGTATTGAGGACCAAAGAAGGTTAAATCCACCTATTCAAGAGGCAGCATAAAAAGATATCATCAAGTGGTTAGATGATGATATCGTTTATTCTATTGTGGACAGTAGTTGGGTGTGTCCGATTCAATGCGTGCTTAGAAAGGGTAGGATGACAGTGATACCTAATGAGAGAAACAAGCTTGTTACAATGCGGACGGTGACCGAATGGAGAGTCTTCATGGACTACCAGAAGTTGAATGCGTGGACAGAAAAAGACCATTTCCCCATGCCCATTATGGATTAGATTCTAGACACACTTGCAGGGAAAGGTTGGTATTCATGATGGATATTCGGACTACAATCAAAATATTTAACGCTCAAAAAACCAAGAAAAGACCACATTCACTTGCCTCTATGGGACTTTTGCTTTCAAAAAGATGCTATTGGGTTATGTAATGCACAAGCGACATTACAGGGTTGTATTATGTGATATTCTCTGATATGATGGAGGACACTATTGAGATTATCATGGATGATTTTTCAGTAGTGGGAGACCTTAATCGATGTTTGAGTAGTTATGCTTAGGTGATCGAGAGGTGTGAGGATTATAATTTGGTGTGCTAGATTGGGAGAAGTGCCACTTTATGGTGTGAAAGAAGTCATTGTATTGGGCCATCTCATCTCTGATAAGAGGGATAGTGGTTTATTGAGCTAAAGTGGAAGAAATCGAGAGAAATGTCCTCCATTTATCTTTGTAAAGGTGTGAGAAGTTTCTTGGGCATGTTGGTTTTTATAGGATGTTCATTAAGGATTTTTTGAAAATTGCACATCCTTTGTGCAAACTTATTGACAAATAATGTAAGTTCTATATTGATGAATCCTATTTGACGGCATTTGGAAAATTGAAACAGAAGTTGGTGTCTGCACCCATTATTATTTCTGCAGATTGGAGTGAACAATTTGAGGAGAAGTGAGATGCTAGTGGGGTAGCACTTGGTGTGGTAATGGAATAGGAACTTCTTGTAGTATGTTTGTATTCTATAAATTTTGCTCCTATTTGCTTGGCCAAATTGTCGTAGTGCATACCGACCACTCGTCTAGATTGGAGGATTAAGCTTTGCGTGAATTGGGGAGAAAAGGCTAAAATTCATGATGTATTCTCATATTAAGTTATATTGGATGCATCTCAGGATTTGATATGATGGTTCTCAAACTGTACTAATTATCTTGCAAGCGTTGAAGTTCCATCACATTTGAATTTTCACCTGAGAAAAAAAGTTCATGCATGATGTGAAAAAGTTCTTTTGGAATGAGACTTAGTGATACCGGAGTTGAACAGATGGGATTATTCGTCGTGTGTACCAGAGGTTGAGATGTTGAGTGTTTTGGAGGCATATCACTCCTCGCCTATTGGTGGGCACCATAGTGGTATCCTGACTCCCCATAAGATCTTGCCATGTGGGTATGATTGGCCAACCGTCCACCAGAATGCCCACGATTTTGCCAATTCATATGATCGGTGCCAACAAGATGAAGAAATTTCTAAGAGGCAAGAACTCCCTTGAATCCTATTCTGGTTATTGAGCTATTTTATGTATAGGGCAATGACTTTATGAGCTCGTTTGTGAGTTCTCATGGGATGAAGTATATTCTAGTGATGGTTGACTATGTGTCAAAATGGCTTGAAGCAATTGCGCTTCCTAACAATGAAGGAAAGAGTATCACCACTTTTTTGAAAAGGGTGTTCACAATAATGTGGCTACTTTTACCATCCATAGACTAGAGGTCAAGTTGAGGTGTCCAATCGTCAGATCAAGTAAATTCTAGAGAAAATGGAAAATGATAATAGAACGTATTGGTGAAGGAGGATTGATGATACTGTTTTGGCCTACCGCACTGCATACAATACATCCATAGGTATGTCTCCATACAAAAATATATGTGGTAAGGCGTGTCACCTGTTGATCGAGCTCGAGCACAAAGCATTGTGGAAAATGAAGAAATTGAAGTTGGATTAGGCTGAAGCGGTATAACAAATACTAAATGGATTGAATGAGCTTGATGAGTTTCTCCTGAAAGCCTATGGAAGTTCAGCCATCTATAAAGAGAAGATGAAGAAGTATCACGACCAAATGATTGAAAATAGAGAGTTTGCAGTTGGTGATTTGGTTCTTCTATTCAACTCTAGGCTACGCTTGTTTTCGGGAAAACTGAAAACCATGTGGACAAGGCCATTCGTCATCACAAAAGTATTCCCACATGGAGCGGTTGAGTTGGAGAATAAGGAAGGAGCCAAGTTCACAGTCAACAGGAAAAGAATAAATATCTATCTGGGCATGCAAAGAGTGTGCATGAAGTGCTTGAGGCGTATCTTGTTCATGAAGTATAGTAATCAAGGGTCCTGCGTAGTGCCATGACGTCAAATCAAGCTCTTATTTGGAGGCAACTCAAGGTGTATCCTCTAGCCAACAATAGGTTTTGTTTTCTTTGTAGAATCAGTCGCTCTTTTTGTTTTTTCTCAATATTTCATTTTTATTTGTGTGATAGTGTTATATAGAGATTAGTATAGGATCTGTGTCAAAAAGAGTCCAAAATAACATAAAAAGAGTGGCCTAATGAGTGTTACATGTACAGGGAGCAAAGGCAAAAATATGCAAAAAATGGTCCAAAGTAGAGGTCTACAGACCCCATTGGTTTCCTTAGATCCTAGGTAGATTCCCAATTTTTTCTAAGTCTTGAAATGATAAATGGTCCCATTCGATAGACAGTTGAATGACCTACAGACCCTCGACGGGGTCTCTTAGGTCCAAATCTGCTAGTGACTAGACCTGACTTGGTCGATAATATGAAAAGACATAGTTGTTCAAATTGATTCATTCTTTCCTTTTATTTTAAATTTCCCTTCCATGACCCTTTTTTTCTTATTTATTTCCTTTCTTTTTTAATAATAATAAATCTCTCCAAGTCCCAAATCACTACCAAATCAAAATTCTTACTTCCAACACCAAATTCTCAGTTTTTCCATTTTTCATTGACCGATGATCAAGTTCGGGCACGTAGGCTGCTTCTTCAAAGTACATCTCCAAACCACACCACACTGCACAAAAAGGAATTTCGATTTCCCATAACATTGAATTCTTGTTCATAGTTGTTTACAAAAACGCGGAAGTGGGTCTTGACCTTTGGACTAAATTAAGTAAAATTGTCTGCTAAAAATTATGTAGTTATGTCCCTCGGAATTATAGAATGTGGTTGTGTAGTCTATTAAGTCTATCTACAAAGTGGTTTCTCTGTCTGTCTAAAAATTCCTACTTACGGTTCCTTTTTATGACTTAATTGGGTTAATAATAATATGAAATCGGAACCCTAGGAATAATGAACTCGACATTAGTGTGTTAAGAATGCATGTTTAAGACTTGATTGTATAAAATGATGTCACAAGGGAAAAAATGGAAATTTGTAAAAGGCCCAAAATCTATCTCATGCTAACAGTACGATACCCACCTATGGATCGTCAATTTATCGACAGGTCTTCGATGGGGTCTGTCAACTGAATCACGCTGCGAATGACTATGTTTAAAACGAAAGAAATGGACTACGGTCCCTCGATTGATTGACTGAACATTTTACACGACTGTCATTGCCATTACCGAACCTCTTTTAACCAACTTCTAAAATGAATATAAGTGTTAAACGATAGAGGTGGACTACGGATCTACACATCCGTCATTTTCATCAGAGATGTCTGTTTTCGTTCCTTTCTTGAATAAGTTCTAAGTGTTACACCATGGTTATAACCATCGATCTGACTCTGCAAACAACAGTCTCTGTCTTCAATTGTCATGTCTTTTGTGCCTCATTGTTTCTTGAGTGTGAAATTATGTTGAGTTGAGACTAATAACTATTGTGTAAGTATTGTTGTCTTCCAATAAGGACATAGTCTACGCCAAAAAAGGTCAAATCGAAGTTGGTTGCCCCGTCTCGTTGGATGATAATAGATGTAACACCCCATAGCTAAAATAGATTAAAAAATCAGTTTTTAAGAAAATATGCAGGTGCAACAAACGAGACCATCGACGGACCTTATCCGGACCCATGGTTTGTCCGGCACAACCGTCAATGGGATCGAAAACTCCCAAAAATTTCAACTCAGAAAAAAATGGTTAAGTCTTGGACGAAGGAGGGAGTTACGATTCGTAGGTCAAACGACGGTCCGTAGTCTATGACCGTCGATCTAGACTTCCATTCACCCACTCTCTGACAAGGGCTACAGATGACAAGCACAGTCCGCAGGTGGAAAATTTCAAGGCAGTTAAGGGGAAATACAGTTGGGTAAACTTCAAATAGTCACTACTCTTAGCACAAAATGAATTAGATGTCACATGACCTACCCAAAGATTTATAATTGAATCATATTTCCATAGCCACCGACCTTGCTAAAATCAGATCTCCGAGTATAAAGTTATTTCAATTTTAGTAAAGGCCTAAAGAACAAGCAAAGTCGACAGACCCAACAACAGGGCGTCGGTCAGACGAAAGACCGTTAGTCCTGGCCGTTGTTTGGTCTGACAACAACTTTCCCATGAGTCTTTTTGACCTTTCCCACTTCGTTTAAACCATAAGTTATGTCATTTTTACCCTAAATCATCATATTTAAGTCAGTTTAAGCCTATAAACATAATTAAAATATATGTAAGTCAAATCATTAAATCAAAAGTTAGAAAATTAGAAGCAAGAAAGCAGAAAAAGCTCAAGAACCCTAGTTTAAGAATGCAAAAACATCCAGCAGTTCCAGCCCCGAAACCTAAGTATTTTTTCGTGGATTTCATCACCAGGTCTGTGGGATTTCACTAGTGGGTTCCTATCACCCGTTGGATCCCTCATTTTCAGTCAGATTTTTATTGTCATATCATGATTAGATATAGGGTTTATGGAACTTCAACAAAACTTTATGAAATTATTAGTTTTATGTTCCAAATCAGATTATCATGTTATTTTTCAGTTTATTGCATAAATTTCAGAACACTAGCTTTATATTTCTTTAGTTCTTGAATTACACTTGCTAGGTCTTATATTTCAGACACTTCATATATACATGCCTCAGTCATAAAAACATAATTACTAGATTAATTGTTGCATTCTCAGTTTGCATGTTCATTTCGATCTATCTAGTATTTACAGTAACTCAGGCATAATGAGTGAATTTACAAAATCAATGGAAGTAGTAAAATACTGAGTTGTACTAGGGTTCAGCGTATTGAATTAGTCCCAGAACTACTATACAAGTAGGTTGTAAAATACCCTCTGTGGGCAATCAGTTAGTGATCACGCCAGCATACCTTTATACCTTTGGTAGTGTATATTAGGTCCTCTAGATGGGGTGAATACATCGGACTCCACATTTAGTTCATGTTGTTTTATTTTTGGTTATTAGTAGCTCCCACAGATCAGTCAGACTCTCTGTATTGATCATTTATAAGTATATTTAGTATTTAGTTTCCGCATGTTATAAATTGGTCACAACATTAAGTTAGCTCAAAATTAAGTTTATCATGTCAGATTATTATTCTATCTATTGCGCTTGTTAAGTTATATTTTGTTTCAGCTTTACTCTATCCTACATGCTCAGTACCTTTCAAGTACTGACGCATACGTGCGCTACATCTTCTCGTGATGTAGGTTCAGGTCTTAGCATCCAGATCACACATAGATCGATTTCCAATCTCAAGTTCATTAGATTCAGTGATAAGTACTCATTCTACGAGTACAAAAGTTGTGAGATTAATTCAGTCTTTAGTCATTTAGTTTCAATTTTTGCTAGATTTACCTGGGGCTTGTCCCAGTATTTCTAGTCTAGTTTAGAGGCTTATTTCAAACAAATTTAGATTGTAATTAGTATTGAGTAAATATTTTCTTTGTATTAAACTCATTGTTTTCAAATATCTCAGTTATAGAATATGGGTATTCCCTATCTTTTAAAATTTAATTATTACTTAGCTTCCGCATCAGTTTATATTCTTTAGTATGCTCTTGATTATACAAGCATGGTTAGCTTGGGATTACTTGTGGTTCTATGTTTCGCATCCGCGTCTCATTGTCAGCTCGGGGCATGATAATTTCGACAACGAGCAAGACCCAACGTATGTACCGCCAGGTTCCACAATACCTAATATAGCAGTTAGGTTGCTAGGGGTACTTCCGAAAGGTGACTTTCTGTATAGTCACGGCCTTCCAATCTGATAAAGAGCGCACACTGAACGATTCACTGTCTGAGACTGGCTCTAATTTTGAAGGAGGTTCAGCACCGGGTGCGAGTCTGCCTCCGCTTCAGGGTCGCCCGATACTCTGGGTCAAAAGCACCCACTGCTTCCGGTTCCCCCTCTCATGGAGCCACTAGGTCAGAGGATAAAAATCAACAAGCCTCGTCTGATGAGGAAACCAGTTTGGAGTATGCGCCCGCACTAGGAGATAATGACTTTGCAGTTGTTGCTGATGAACAAAACAACTGGTGCATTGAGGGTCAATACTCGGTGTACAGAGATGAAAAGATGTTGACGCACAGGGGGTGATGACCCACCTTATTACAATGGAGTGTCGAGTCCTCACAGAAAGTTTACACACTTTCTTTGAGGTGCACAAGCCGTTCAATTTGCACAAATTCGACTAGATGGATCGATATTTGGGCACATATGGTGAGGAGATAGTCCAGGAGTTCTATGGTTCTTACATAGCTACTCTCAGAGGTTCTCTAGACAAGCATGCAATACCTGCTAAACAGGACCCTCACCGATACATTGTTCTGGGGCTGTTGGTTTATATATATGAGTCTTCCATTCACCTTTTGCTATACGACCCCACAACTGGCCCACTGAGGACTTCCAATACTGCAAATTTTGACTACATGTGGCAGTTTGTAAAGAGTGGAGATTTAGGTCGGAGTATTGTGCATCGTGAGTTGACAAAGAAATGGTTGGCATAATATCTTGCAACCGATGGTGAAAGGGAAAATTGGGTGATAGATCCGCGATGGCTGATCAAAAAGGAGTACCTTACTTTTGTAGCCAAGTTCTTCTAGATGAAGGTCCAACACAGGTTATTGCCCACGTTAGCTGATAATCTAGTCACATGGGATAGGGCGGCGCTAGTAGCAGCTTTGGTAGCGGGACTGGAGATAGACGTTGCTTAGATTCTCTTATAAGTGATTCATGAGAGGGACTTCAAGATCTCTATCACTTACCCCTTTGCCTGTCTTATTTTTTAACTGTGCAGGGACGCCGGAGTGGCAATCTTGCAATTTGCAGTCAGGCGGTGATAGTTAATATAGGCATGATCAAGGATGAGGACAATGTAGTAGAGCTGCACAAAGGGCCATGGATTTAAATGATCACATTTTTTGAGAACTGCGTAGACACTATGGAGTTAGCCTAAGGGGCTGGCACTACCATACCAGAGATTGACCCCACTACGGCCTCCTACTCACGTGCAGCTAGTTAGGCTCCTAGATCGTTCCAGTCCATGCCCCTATCTATAGCACAGGTCACTATAGTGTGGGTCCAAAAGTTAGAGACCTAGATTGTCACATCCCGAAACCACACCCTCAAAGTTAGGGGAAATTTTGGATTGTAACCGGCGTAGTTGACCTCTCGGAGGTCTTGTACAAGCCCTTACATATCATTCATCGTATATACACAATAAAAAGTATAACATAATGCATAAAAATCAATAAAACGAACATTTATTGGAAATATGCATCTTTTCATTTTAAAAATAATATTATAATCATAGGAGCAACATTTAACAACTCATAAACACATAGGATAACATTTGTGCAATGTCTATATAACATCCCATACCACCACCTAAACTTCATAGATCTTCTCTAACGCTAGTAGGTATCCCATATGATGAGAATAGGCAATAACCAACATACACAATGATAGCAAGACATGAAATATGAAGTTCTACCCTACTCCAATGAGGGTGTTCTACTTACCATCCCATGTAGGAAAATGGTTAAGGAATATGAAGGGCATGGTTTGTAATCTAATCTCATTTTATAACTATAAATACTTACCTTACCATACTCACTCGGTGCTAGCCTTCGTTCTCATAGACTAATCTGCACTAAAGACTCATATAAAAGGGTTCCATATCAAGTTCATAACCCAATCACATTTACCCTACCAAAGAAAGGTAGACTAGAGCTACATCACAATGGCGACAAAAAGCTCATCATGGCTTTCTTATGGTTTTATATGATGCCTTTCCATCCAATTAACCTTAAGTCTATCATGTCTTTACTTTGAAGGATACTATTACGGCTTACGACTTCAACATTCATAACCTTACTACTAGGTTAAAGGTTTCACATAAAAGACCCTCTTAACTTCATTTAAGGTCACATGCCATTCATACATTCAATACTACGATACTTAAGCATCCTAAGTCAAAAAATCACATTTTTACATTCATACATACATCAAGAAAGGGACATAAGTCAAGCAAGACAAGTCACCGCATACTTCATTTTAACTCATAATACATGTCATTCTAGAAGCACATAGAAATAACCCTTATGATCTTCAAGTCATCCTATATACTACCATATCATCATCATTATGACGATCATAGGCTCATATAGTCAAGTAGGAATAACAGACATCAACCCTAAGACTATACACACATATCCACATTCATAGTCTAACATGATAACCTACATAACATCCATAGAACACATATACTTTTACATTACTTAACATGTAGATATATATCAACATACATCAGATAATAAACTATACAAATAATCACAATTCCAAGTAGTTTGCCGACAAGTCCATGATCATCATATTACTTTAAATGACACAGATAAGGCCACATAAATTGCAAATAAAGCACATAACACCGCCACCAGAAATGAACCATACCATTCACAATATAATAATGTCTAATCAACATAAAATATATGAAATATGGCATCTTACCATAACATCATCCTTAACAGCTCGATCCAATACCAAATCACCACATTTGATATCACAAGGCCCTTACCCATGGCCATAACCAACAATTCAACATAATTATATCTATACTCACGAAACTAGGTCAAATTACTACATATTCATCAATCCAATACAACTTATATATAAATTTACTACAAGTATTACATCAATCAATAGCCTACATAAATTACATTAGAATTCATCGTCATTAGATCAATATGAAGTAACCCAAAACTTAGTCAAAACTAGGGTTCATCAATTCATGGTTGATGGGTTATTTTAGTTTGAAATCATCAATACAAGAACAATTCAATCATTATTCAATGTTTATAAACCATTAATGCAAGAACCCATGGAATAGATGATAAAATTAGATGATTCAACTTGAAAACTTTAGATAATTCTTTGAAAGTTTGGCTCCTTGATGAAGAGAGTTTCAAGGATAAAAATCCATACCTTGATGAGGTTAATTCTTTAATTTGATGAAGAATATTCACTTAATTTGTCAATCCAAGCCCTTCCTTGAGTTTCGACTCCAATGGAGTTCTAGAGAATTTCTAACGGTTTGGTGTTTTAATTTGGAAGAATGAATTCTTATAAGTGTTTATGAATTATATGCACACTTAAAATACCAAAAATACCCTTAAGGAACCTCAAAACCTCTTATTTGTAAGTGGGATGAAATTACAAGTTCACCCCACAAATTACAGTGAACCTACGTAGAACACAACCCCAAACGATGATTGCCCATCGATGGGGCATCAGTCCACACACGGACACTCTTGTCCTGCATCGATGTGTTCAGAGACAGGAAAATGGCTTAGATCCATAGTATATGTACCAAACAACACCTTCAACCTATAGGGCATTGACCAGGCTACTGGCTGCGTTTTCCATTCCTAGGTTGGACTACCTTTGGTAGTTTTGGCCACCAACATTGGTCCTTCCTCAAGGACCCTTCGATGGTCCTTGGATATTTTTTTCCGAGAATTTTACAACCCAAAAATTACTGTATATGGGTTTATCACCTCTCACATGAATTTCATCCAAAACGAACACCTAAAACTCGACGAAACATGCCTAGGCAGGCAAGGTCATTTCAAGGCAAACCTTTCGAACGTCATGGGCGTTCTTGGAAGTTTGACTTTCAAACTTCACGAATCTCAACACTGCCTATATATGCTATAATAACTTATATAAGGACCTTATGACCTAAGGAATTACACATAAACATATAGAACCACCTATGAGGCACATAGGTGTTTTATTCGTCAAACGTCTTAGTCGTCCCTTGAAGTTTGAATTATAATATAGCCAAACCCTTAGACATTGACTCAATATAACTTTATGCACTTATTTAGCCGGAGAGTTCCCCCGCTGAGCTAGCCGAGAACTAGGTTCTAGATGCCTTATGCAGGAACACTATTGAGACACTATCTGAGTAGTGTGGGCTACCAAGAGGCATCACTCCATCAATATCACAAATGCCGCTGATGAAACCCGTGCCAAAAGGAGAGAGGTCGCAGCTAGAGCGTGATAGTAGAGCTTCCTTTACTGATGAGGAGATCCTTTAACAGAGAGAACGGGATATGGCTGTTTGGGGCATCCAATTTGTTTCCAGCAATCGATGAAAGGAGTACTACTAATGGTGCAGAGGTTGGTGCGGGCATTATTGTGAGTGTCCCAATTGATGATCCTGTGGGTTCTAGGAAACTAGATCCACCCAGATGTTGATAGTTCTTCAGCGTTATGTGCCACATGTTTGCTTCACCTACCACCTTATTATTTTGTTTTTATTACATAAGGGACAATTGAAAGTTTTTTATTGGGGGGGGGTAAATGGAAAGTTAGTGGTAGGGTGAATTCTATGTAACCCAACTCACAATCCTCTCATTGGGCTTTATTGCATGTGTTACCCCCAAGTTAATTTTTTTGTTGAACCGAAATGCCATATATTGTACAGGTGTTAAAACATGAAAATGAAGCATTATGGCTAATGAAATGATGCCCCATCCTTGATAGTGCTTGCATGAATATGTGAAAATAAATTTAATGTGTTGTCTCTAAGCATGACATAAATAGTCACACACTTCATGACCTTAAACTAGCACCTGAACTTGGAATGCTGATAATCTGATAGTGTATTTATATGCTAAGAGACTGTGAGGAGATTTAAATGTTCAACCGTTGGTACCTCACTAGACCTTGCCCCGTTTGTCCTTCGAAGGGAATCTATGTTAGAAACTAGGAAATTACCATAGGTTCTTGTTCGAAATAGTCAATATCTAGCCTAAAAGAAGGTAACCAAATGAAGAGAATTGTCCCTTTTGATCAAAATATGTTGATCCTGTAATAAAACAATTTATTTGATTCACTAACCCATATTCCAAGGGTCTAATATTTTTGGCCCTAGTCTCTCCTTTGATATGTGCACCTCGACATAGGTCAAAATCCTATGATGAGGGTGGCTAATGCAGTACATGACCTCGTCTTAAACCTGATCCAACCTCGGGTATTGTGTACCTCAACTCATAGACCAACTATAAGTTGAGAGGGGCTATGATTAGTGATGACCCAAAAGTACTTATGAAAAGGGTAGAATGTTGAAAAGAAAATCTTAAATGAGAAAAAGGTGTGTTTTTGTGAAATTATAAATTGATTGAAAAAAAAGGAAAATAAAGTAAAGAATTTTAATAGAAAAAGATGCAAAATAAGTGAAATTCGCATTCAAAACAAAGGGAGCAAAGCAAAGAAAAAAAGATAAGAAATATAGGGTGTCAAGAGGCAATGAAAAGAGGTAGGAAGCTTAGAGGTGTTGTCAAGGAGGATAAAAGTCACTAAACGTGCATCCAAATGTACCACACCTAACCATTAGCCTATGTTACAAGCAAAGAAAATCCTATCGTGATTTTTGTGTCTTGTGTGGCGAACCTAAGCAGTGAAAATAAGGGTAATCCTATGGCAAAGAAATCTAACTATGTTTGAACTTGATCTTGAGTGTGAGTGTTGAGAAAATATCCTTGTACCCAAATTCATAATAACATTGTTTAAAATGAGGATTTTTTTTAAGTTAGGGCACTAGTTGCGGCGTCAGAAAGTTTGTCCCATGGTTAAAGGCAAAACAATAGAAGTGTTTGTTTCATGGTGAGGTTGTGTCGTGATGTGATCTACATGAGCTAACATGTCGAAACTGAGAGAGTAAGCCTACATGAAATCAAATATAGAGTGGTCTTTGATAACCATGTTATTGCTAGAGCTTAAAAATGTATACTTTTGTAAAAATATTGTTTTGAGTCATAGTGTGTCGCTTGAGGATAAAAAACAAATCTAAGTCGAGGGTGTTGATTTACCGTGGTCACACGGTGTTTTCAATGCATTTTTCTTATGAGTTGTGTGTGTATAGAGAATTTTTGTTGTAGTTTTAACAAGTTTTATCTCTTATTTTGCAGGAAATGTCCAAGTTGAAAACCCATAAGGCAGCTAGAAAAAATACATATTGAGACCTACAAAGGCCATCAACGTTCCATCATCCCATCGATGAATCGTAGGTGGTGACCATCGATGTGCAATTAAGGCCAAGGGAGGAGATCAAGAAAATCTTACCAAGTGTGGAACCACAAAATGTAAATAAGGGTTCTTTGATAGATTTTAAAGACCGTACTGGTTAACTGTTGAATGGTTCAGAGAAGGTTTCAATACCTGACTTTTCAAGATTCTATGTGTGAAACAACGAAAGAGCACTGATGGGCCGTAGGTAGATCGACGGACCATACTGTTAGTCCATCGTTTGACTCAAAAAAGATGATATTCGGTGAAAAAAATAATTCTAACTTTGGACTGATGGAGGCAGTTGATGGACATTCAATTGACCAACGGTTCGTCAGCGAAGTTGTCGATTGAGGTTGAATTTCTTGAAAAAAAATTTCTTATTTCAAGACCTTTTTCTATAGAATTATGTTTTCTATAAGAAGGGGATTAAAACCTCATTTTCAGGTTAGCTACTATTATTGTTCTATTTTTTGTTGGAGATTGTTGGTTGCAAAATTTGGGCAGTGAATTAATTTCCACATTTGGTTTGAAGCTAATTTCTTAGAATTTCAAGTTGAATTTCTGGGTTTCATCTTATTGTTGAGTAAATTCATGATTTCTTTATTATATATTATGAATTGTGATCTTTCTAGTATGGGTAACTAAATCAAGAATTAAGGTTTTTGGAATCATGGGTAATTGACAAAGTAATCCTAGAAACTAAGCAATTCTCAAATATTATTTTTCCATGTATTGATAATTATTTCTCTTAGAAGTGTTCTTAACAAGTGCACGCGTTATAACTCGCCTTGTTGCTACTTTCTGGACAAAGGAAATATGAACAGGAAAAGAATTATCAACATAGATTTAGTGTGATAGTATCTAATAGGCTAGTGTCGATTGGTGTGAAATAATAACTAAGCCATACATAGATTGTATGTCTAATATGAGGTAAAGGTAAGGTATAGTAGCTTCTACGCACGTAGTTGAACCAAGGTAGGGGGTGAAATTAACTAGATATCGGACCAAGGTTTTAGAGATACATATCTTGCCACTCTACATGCAAAATGCTAGGAAAGAGTTGCTATTGCTAGGAATACGACGTTATGAACTTGTGGGGAACACATTTTCCCTAGTTATTCACACAACTTGATAAAATGTCATCATTTAGTTTCGTTTACTTGTTAACTTAGATTTTCTAATAAACTTGTTTCATAAAACCCCTCCTTTTAATTACTCGTTTTCTGAAAGACATTGACTAAATAGACGTAATTGTGATTTAAAGTTATGTATAGACCATTTTCCTTGTGGGATCGACCCCAACCTATTAGTTGGGTTCTCTACTTTATTACAACCGCTTATACTTCCTTAGGGAGCTGTAATTTGAGCGTATCATTTACCTCTATGAAAATCCCGATTGGGACCTTCCTCAATCCAACGGCCCAACTTCCAATAGGAAAATATCCCTCATACGATATCGAAAATGTGTAAACTTGACAGTGTTGGAAAGATATCTCCAAGGTATTTCCAACCATATAAACAATTGACACTAACTTTTCATGAGGTAGAAGTTATGGACATTTGAATATGACTAAAAACTCATTTTCTAAAATTAGGAATTTTCCCAATTATTCCTATTCTTCCGAAAAATGATAAATTTTAGTATCTTAGCAATTTCTTGCATATTACGAGTTATGAGATGTTATAATATCTCACCCTTGGGAACATTCGTCCTGGAATGAGATTTCTTTCACTATGTTAAGGATAATAACATCAAGTTCAAAACTTTATAACCCAAAAGAAAATAACAATCATGCTTACTCATAATTTATGAAGTACTAAGAGGAGAATTAGTACCTTGATATGCATTCTCTCTTGATTCAAAGACATGGGGATATCTTCTCTTCATATCCTCCTTAGATTCCGAAGTTGCTTCTTCAACAAATTCATTCCTTCAAAGGAATCTGACTGATGCAACTTCCTTTATTCTCAACTTGCAAATTTGATGATCCAAAATTTGAATTGTATCTCTTCATAGGATAATCTATCCTCAATCCCAACATTCTCAGTTGGTACAATCAATGAAGGATAACTCATGCACTTCTTGAACACAAAAATATGGAATACCAGATGATCCATTGCTAACTCTTGTTGTAGATCCAACACATAAGCTACATTTTCGATCCTCTTAGATATTCTATAAGGTAAAAATTATCAGGGATTAAGTTTCCCCTTTTTACCAAATCTCATAATACCTTTCATGCGTGAAACTTTCAGATATACCCACTCATCCACTGCAAACACTAATTGCCTTCTCCTCCCATCTGTGTATGACTTTTGATGACTCTATTCTGTGCTCAATCTCTCTTGAATAATTATCACCTTCTCCATGTTTTGGTGAAATAGATCTGGTCCTATCAACCGTGCTTTCCAAACTTCGAACCACCTAATAAGAGATTTGCATCGTCTCCCATAAAGAGCTTCATATGGAGCCATTTATGCTTGAATGGTATTTTTTGTTGTAAGCAAATTCAATGAGAGGTAGGTGATCATCATAATTCCCCTTGAAATTGATAACACAAAATAACAACATGTCTTCTAAAGTCTGAAGGTACGCTCTGCTTGTCCATCTGTTTGAGGATGAAAAGCAGTACTTAAGTTAACCTTCGAACCCTAACCCTATTGGAAAGACTTCAAGAACTATGAAGTACATTGTGAACCTCTATTGTAAATGATTGAAAGTATATTTCCATGAAGTCTCACCGCTTCTTGAATGTACAACTTAGCATAATCCTCAGCCGAATGAGTAGTCTTCACTAGCAAAAAGTGGGCTTATGTTTTCTTCTATCGACAATTACCGAAATAAAATCTTGCTACCTGTGAGATCTTGGCAAGCCTGTTATGGAGTCCATATTAATCATCTCCCACTTTCATTACATAAGTTCTATATTCTCTGCCAATCATTCACGTCTTGGGTTCTCTACTTGCAATTACTGGCAATTTGGTCACTTGGCAACAAATTCAACAATGTCCCTTCTTCTTACCTTCCCAATAATGTACCTCTTTCAAATCATGGTACATCTTGGAGTAAAAAAATAGATGAATAGAATGTATGGACCTGTAAACATCCTCCATGATCCTCTCTTGGAGTCCATAAACCATAGGTACATACAATTTAACTTGGTACTTTAGCACACCATCTCACCCTTGTTCAAAAGCCAATACTATTTTCTTATGAACATTCATCTGCAAATAAAGAAAATGGGGTTTAGGTCTTTCTTTTATTTCGCCTAAGGTACTAGTGATTACTCATACCCATACGTAACCACTATCCCTCCTTCTAGAATCCATAAGTTTCACGCCTAAGCGTGCAAGTCTATGCACATGTTTAGCTAACAACGTATTTTCTTCCTCAATATGGTTGGTACTCCCCATGGATAACCTGTTTAAGGTATCAGTAACCATATTAGCCATACATGTGTGGTAAAGATTACTCATGTCATAATCCTTGAGTAGTTACAACCACTTCATTTGTCTGAGACTAAGCTCTTTTGGGGTGAATACATATTGAAGCCTCTTGTGGTCAGTAAATATATCTACATGAATGTCGTAATAATAGTGACCCAATATCTTCAAGGTGAAAACCACAACAGCCAACTCTAAGTCATGGGTTGGGTAGTTCTGCTCATGAACTTTCAACTGTCTGGAGGCCTAGGCTATGACCTTGCTTTTCAGCATCTACACACAACTCAAACCAACTCTTGATGCATCACAGTACACCAAAAAAACTTGATTACCCTCTGTTAAAGTCAAAACCGGAGCAGTAGTCAACCTCTTTTTCAATTCGAGAAAGCTTTTCTCGCAAGATTTACACCATTGAAACTTTAAGTTCTTCTGAGTCAACTTGGTCAAGAGAGATGAGATAGATGAAAACCCCTCAACAAACCTTCTATAGTAGACTGCTAAACCCAAAAAACTTCTAATATCGGTTGGATATTTGATCTAGGCCAGCTCTGACCAGCTTTAATCTGTTGGGTGTCGACTCTAATACCCTGTGTAAACTTTGTGACCCAAAAATGTCACAGACTTAAGAAAAAACTCAAACTTGGAGAACTTGTCATACAACTCGTTTTCATTCAAAGTCTGAAGTACTATTTTGAGGTAACTAGCATGATCTTCTTTATTCCTTGAATAGATTAGTATGTCATAATTGAAGAAGATAACAAACATATATAAGTAAGGCTTGATGACTTTATTCATAAGATCCATGAACGTTGCTGGTGCATTGGTCGACCCAAAAGACATAACCTAAAACTCATAATTCCCATATCTAGTTCTAAATTCTATCTTTGGAATGTCGTTTTCTCTAATTCTTAATTGATGCTAGCCAGAACTGAGATCAATTTTCAAGAAATAGGTGCCACCCTAAAGTATGATGAAAAGATCATCTATCCATATAAGATGATAGTTATTCTTGATGATAACCTTATTCAATTGTAGGTAGTATATACACATCCTAAGGGAACCATCATTCTTCCTTACAAACAAGACTGGAGCGCCCCAAGGTGAGACACTTGGTCGAATAAAACCTTTATCTAATATATCTTTCAGCTATTTATTTAACTCTTTTAACTTTTTTGGTGTCATTCTCTATACGGAAAAATAGATATAGGATGAGTATCTTGAATAATATCTATATCGAAGTCTATTTATCTCTTAGGAGCGAATCCGAGTAGATCATCATGAAAAACATATCAAAACTCTTTTACATTATCAACTGACTAAAGGGAAGATACCTTCACACTTGAGTCATTAACTCGGACTAAGTGATAGATACATCCCTTTCAAACTAACTTCATCGTCTTAAGATATGAAATAAAACAACCCTTAGGCACAACTGAACTACAACTCCATCTATGACTGGCTCATTAGGAATTTGAAACTTGACAGATTGAGTTCTACAATCTATTGACGCATAAAAAGCATGAAGTCTGTCCATACCTAGGATGACATAAAAATCTACCATGTGTAACACAACTAAGTCATCCATGTCGTTCTTGTGATAGACAGAAATAGGATAATCATGATAGACTTTTTTCACTAGAATAGACTCTCCAATAGGGCTGATACCCAGAAAGATACACAAAGTTTCTTAGGAAGAATTTCAAACTGATTTGCAACATAAGGAGTTACAAAAGATAAACTCTCTCCTGGGTCTAAAAAATTATAAACATCAAAGTAAAGACTTTGATCATACCCGTGATTACATTTGGTAAGTTATCTTGCTCTTGGTGGTTAATGATTGTATAGAAACGATTTGCCCCTCTGCCCATACCAGGAGAGGATCCTCTAGGTGTAGCCCTGTATGGTGGAGCATAGAATGAAGACTGAGCTCGATTACCCAGATCTCCATTACCTTGCCTGTTCTTAGGGCACTCCCTCATGAAGTGACCCTCTTTAACACACTTGAGAGCAACCTCACTGGCCATCAAGACATGTACCAGGGTGGGTTCTACCACACTTAGCACATGCAAGAGCCTAACTCCTCCCTATGCCATAGTTTCTTGAGACTGTGTTGTCCTAGCTCTGTAGTTCTGCGAATTCTAACCTTGATGGTCACCTAGGTTTCTGGGTGCAGCAGCACTACCAGATGATAGGGCAGACAACTTTTTTTCTGGAATTGTGGCCAATTTGGACCACCTTTGTGCTACCTAAACTTATTCTCTTCTTTGTGCTCTCATACCATGTTTGTCATTCCCCGAGCCTACTCCCTAGACGCTGCTAGCACTCAATGAATATTGTTGGACTTGAGAAACCCTTGGCATGACTTACTTAACTCAGTAGAAGACTTACTCAATAATAAAGCAAGAACATAATCATAAATAACTTAAATTATCTCTGTTGGCCAAAATGGCTCTTAACTCACAGAATAAAATATCTATAAATAAAAAGACTCAACTGAACTAAAAGACTCACTATGCATCTATGAATTCTCTAAACATACTATGATGAATTTCAGGACAAACCCCACCAACCTTCTATAATGAAAAGACAGGATAGCAATAACAAGGATCGTACAGAATGCAAGAGGCTGAAAACTTACTCTAAGTGCTCAAACTGGATCAACAAGGCGCTAGATGTTGATCCCGGTTATTTGTGTTTTCATTAGAAGATGATCAAGGCAAACTATATTAGTAAATTTAAAGTACGAGTGTGTGAGTTGGAATGTTAAACAACAAATTAAGATTGATCAAAATAAGATGAACTTACCTAGTCTTTACTAACTCAAGAGTTACTCAACTATATATGTATAATGCAATGCGATATATATAAAGCTTGTATTTCAGTAAAACAACATCCTTCATTAAAAAAATGCAATAGCAAAGTCAACTTTACGTATATATTAAAGTAATATAGTTTTTTGGGATATTCTCTAACTGACAACAGCCACTATGAGCCTAAGTGGTGATACATTGTCTTGCCCACACTGGCAGAACTCTCATATACTTTTCCATCGCATAGAACTCCTTAACTTAGTGGATCTAGTAGCTTAAGTTACGTGATAATCTAAATTGTATGACCTGTTAACACCCTGATGGCTACATAGTTTACATGGGGACTTGAGTTAATATGAATTCTTATCCACACATCCGTGCTCAATATTACTGCCAAAATATTCTTTAGAGCTCATTCTTTTAATATAACTTCCTTCTTTTGTTTGATATGATTCCTCAACACTTTGCTTTAAAAGATCTATTGGAATAAATGTTCCCTTCTTGTTCAAAACTCTTTTGAGAATTCTTAGTTTCCTCTTAACTTTACTGTAAAAACATTTATAACTTTCTAGGAAATACGTTATTCTCTTATATCTTTTGAGAAATGTACTCAACTCTTTATTCTTTCTTTAACTCAAAACTTGACTCTTAAAACAAAGTTCAAATGTTTAAGTAAGACTCTTAGAAACTTCAAGAAACTTTAGGTTAACTTACTTCTTAGCTTAAGACTTGACTTCTTAACTGTCCTTGAATTGAATTATGGATTCAAGTTTCATAATCTCATGTTTTATGGATGATTTCATTATGATTAGATGTGCCTTAGAGTGTTGGAATCAACAAAGAAGTGTCGGTACATCACTTGGGAACTAGTACGAAAAAATGGGGAAAGAATGAGGTCTACAAGTGTCCTTGGCGCTTTGAGAGGCGTGGAATGCCAGATCCTGAAGGAAAGATTCTGTCTTTAGGGGATATGGATAGCGCGGCGCACTAGATACTGATGAAAAGAGACTGTCATGAGGGGCTCTGGTAGGTGCAGCGCCCCAGGTTCTATCAGACGAGATTTCCAATTTTTCTTCTCTATTTTTCATCTCTAAACATTCTAAAGTTCCATGGATCTCACCCCAATCACTTAGGATCAGTAATAACCTCAAAACCTAATATATTAGACCCGAAAAACCACCCGTAAAGACTAATCCAATCAACTAAAACACACTACAACTCAACCAACAAGAATTTAACCAATGTTCTTCAAGAACATCAATTTTGATCATTCAATCTATTCAAAATTTTCCGAATAAGACAAATTGGTGTGTGGGTGAACTACACAACACAGAAATATCTCACACACCTTAATGACTACTTCGACGAATTCCACTCGATGATCTTGGTGTTCTTGATGAATTCTTGGTTTTTATCCCGTTTACATCTTCTCTTCTCTTTTCTCCCAATCCCTAAGCGTGAATAACTTTTCTAGAATTGACTTAAGTCTTAGTTTTACCCCTAATAAACCTTCAAAACGAATTTGGAAATAGTTGGTTGAAAAGACCAATTTTCCCTTACTAAAATCCAAATGGGGACCTTCGTCCAAATGGGAACCTTCGTCAATCCAACAACCCAACTTTTGATAGGTAGATCTCCTCATATAATATAAAAAATTCAAAAACTTGACGGCGTTTGAAAGGTATAACCAAGGGTTTTCCAACCATATAAAGAACTAACTCTATATCCTCATAAGCTAGAAGTCACGGTCCTTTGAATATAATCAAAAATTTACCTTTTTAACGTAGGAAATTTTCCAGATTTTTCTTATTCTTTCAAAAAAAGAAAATTTTATTTTCTTAGAAAATTTATTGGCTATTACGAGTTATGAGATGTTACATAGATACACCAACTAAACCAGATTATTTATTTTAACTTATTTAAAAAATAATAATGACTTTATTAACTTTAATTAGTTTAGTTTTACTTACTTCCAAAACTAAATCCATCAAAAAAATCACATTATTTAATTTAGGAGAAAGGGTCAAATATGCCCCTAAACTATTCGAAAAGGTCTAAATATACCCCTGCCCCCTATAAAGTTTTGTTTATTTATACCCTCGTCGTCCAACTTTTCTTCTAAATATGCCCTCATGGGTGTTAGTTGGACAACTCTTTTTACTTTTCTTTAAATTCTAAATGGATTTTGCAGGTCATTTTAATGTTACCACATGGCATTTGTATTAAAGGGGAAAGGGGTCACCTATGGCCCTAACTATCCGACCCACTTTTAAAAAGATTTTAAGACCCATATTTTAAATAACCTATATGACCTATCTTTTAAATAACCTATATGACCCATATTAAACCCAAAATCCATCCCTTTTAACCCATAATAAATCCCTAATTTATTAAGTTTTTCATTTCCACTGAAAGAGTGTCGCGGAGCAAGCTAGGGTTCTTGAAGATTTACACAAATTGAGGTGCTAGGGTTAGAAGATTTACAAGTTGAAGGTAATTTTTCTAATTTCAGTAAATTATATATTCAATTAGGGTTATAATTTTTTTGTTCAGTTAGGGGAATCTAAGTAAGTCGACGACATATGTTGTATTTTATTAATTTCTACCGAATTCACTTGAAATGTATTGTTTGGTGCTAAAAGGATGTACTTTATTCCTTTTTTAGATATGTTTTATTTTTCTTTTGGTTGTCTCGAGATGATGTTTGTCTTTTAGGGTTTAGTTTATTATATATTTGTAGCTTCTAAGGTGTTTGGTTTGAGTAGTCCCTATGATTTTACTATTTTTCATGTAATTTTGAAGGATGATTGATAATGTTGAATTATGTAAGGTATATGTAAGGGCATGTTATTGGTTGCACTAGGACAAGATTCTAGGAACAGTTTTTATCCACTAGCATGGGAGATAACGGTCAAAGAAATAAGTAGGACATGGTGTTGGTTCATTGAGCTACTGAAGGGGTCTTTGGACCTTAAAGATGATGCAAAAATCACATTCATTTTAGATGTGCAAAAGGTATGATGATGTTTCAACTAAATGTTTACTTACTGTTTAATACACTTTGGTTCTCAATATTTACTTACTATTTTAATACACTTTCATTTTCAATTATTAATAATTGTTTTTACACCCTTTTTAACATTTTCA
Organism: Solanum habrochaites; assembly: GCA_027704765.1. Taxonomy (NCBI): domain Eukaryota; kingdom Viridiplantae; phylum Streptophyta; class Magnoliopsida; order Solanales; family Solanaceae; genus Solanum; species Solanum habrochaites. The sequence goes on along the minus strand of JAKWJA010002489.1, from coordinate 57,179,290 downwards.
GAAACACTTTTACTTACTATTTTTAACATACATGAATTCTCAACTTTTACTCACTGTATTTAGCCATCATATTCCCCTTAATTTCAGGTTCTCATTTGTTTTATTTGTCTGTTACAAGGACTGATAGATAATGTTGACAAAGTGGTGTCTGAAGCTTAACATAGGTATTGTTTGAGACACATTGAGAGTAACTATGGTCAAATGAGGAAGCTTATGTGGTAGTGTCCTTGGAGTTCCTATGATTAAAAGTTCAAGGACCAATTGAATAAGTTGGGGAAACTATCCGAAGATGGTGAAAGGAATTTGATAAAGTATCCACCAAACGCATGGTGTAGAGATTATTTAGATACGAAATGTAAGAAAATGATAATTGATAACAACTTCACTTAGACATTCAATGAATAGATTCTTGAGGCTAGACCAAATCCAATAATCAAGATATTAGAAGAAATAAGAGTAAAAGTTGTGAGATTGCTAAGAAAAATAGAAAAAAAGTTGAAGACGGGTTACTAATTTAATTTCGGAATGCATGAAGTCGTACATTGACTACAGGTCTATAGCACATGGTTGTAAGGTGAAATTCAATGAAGATTTGGGCTGAAGTGTGTGATGAAGAAGATAAACATAGTGTCAATCTAGAGAAAAAAATTGCACTTGCAGAATTTGGGATTTATCAGATATTCCCTGCCCTAATTCCATCATAGCATTGACACACAAAAAATTAGATAGACTAACTGAAATACATTGGTGGTATAGCAAGAAGGCTTACATGCTAGCATATAAAAATAAGATGCAGCTATAAGAGGCCATAAGTTCTGGAAGGTTGATCCCAAGTGCAATGTTGCATCTGGATGTTATGAAACAGTTGGGTGGAACAAATATGAAAAGGACTAGAGAATTAAATGAAGTCAGAAAAAGAAAGAGTGAATGGTCTGAGTCTAGAAAAGGCACTCAAATGAGTTGTAGAAACTTTGGTGAATAAAACCACAATGTGAGGTCTTGATACAAGGTAAGCTACAATATTACATGTTTTTCATGTTTTTTCATCTCTTTAATTGTAAGATAATTAACCTAAATACAAAAAACAATTACAGGAAAAGTGTGCTGAAAATAATGCACATTCGATGAAAGGTAAAAGTCCAATGTATGACAATGAACAAGGTCTTGATGTTGAGGGTGGAACTGAGGCTGGATCTTGGGCTGAGGCTGTAATGCAAGAGTTTGAACTATATTCTTCTGATGTTGAAGATGAAGAAGATCCACCTCTAAGACCAAAAGGGATTTGTGAATCAGAGTTAATGACTGAGAAGTTGAATAAAAGAGTTGTTCCAACTGGTGCAAGAAATATTCTTTTTTATGGAGATCGCACTAGTGTTTCAGTGCGAATTAATCTGTCTTATTTCAGGTCAAAACAACATGAAAGGAAAAAGAGGCTATCCCTGATGTCATGTGCAGATGTAAGCAAAAAATAAAAGAGTCAAAATGAAGGGGGTAAAGGGCGAAACCCTGTTGTAGATAATGATTTATCGTAGTTTATCTTTTTTTGTCAACTTTTTTGTTAATTCCCATGGTTAACCATAGTGGTTGACAAACAATATGGATGATGAGTATTAAGTTAGGTGAAACTTTCATATGCCTTCATTGAATGGCATAACAGATGTCTTTTTTTTTGTTGTGTTTATCTTGCCATTGTGAACTTAAGACGTCTTCTTTTGGTTTTGCTTATCTTGTCATTGTGAATTTAAGACGTCTTCTTTTCGTTGTGTTTATCTTGTTTGTCATTGTGAATATATGACATAATTCTTCAAGAAATCTGGTTGTCTGAGTTACAATATTGTTCCTATTTTTTTCACTTTGAAAAACAAAAAATGATTTCAATTAGTGAGAAAATAGTTGCTGGTAGCTGATTTGTATTAGTATGAAAATAGTAGCGGCACATTTTTACATCTCTAACATAACAATAATTTCTCCAAGGAATTGTAACATGGATTGTTTAGTATCTTTGAGTAACTGTAACGACCCGCTAGGTCATTTTGAAAACTAGGATTAGTTTGACTCCTTTTCAAAAATTAAAGGGGTATTTTTAAACTATTAGATAACTATGAGTACCCAATTGATGAAACCTTTATTAAATAAATAATTAGATAATAGATTAGTGGAGTTTCACGGTTAATAATTTCTTATTTAGAAGAAAAGGAAAACGAAAAGTGGGGAGGCGAAACCTTACCACAGGCGACCAGCGAGACGGAGAAAAATCATAGCCATTGTTCAGGTAAAGATATGAGATATTCGTTCTTTTCAATTCTATATATAGTAATATATTGTCAGAGTGCTTGGGATTATGTTCTTGTTTTATGCTATATTGATAATGGGTGATAAGAAATAATGGGTAAGTTGGAGATGATTACTAAATTATATTACATTGTTAGCAATTGGGTTAGTATTCAAAAAAATATACATATATATAAAAATCGATCGAAGTCGAATAGTTGAATGGCTGCAGGTTAATGTTTTCTGTGATTTTGTCAAATGAATTTATTATATATATTGTTAGTTTCAGAATGGTAGGAATAAGATTGAGCCAATCATTGTCAATGATTGCCAATGATTGGAATTTGATAAATATTCTAGAAAATTGGCACTTGTTTACAAATGGGTTTCTGCAAAAAAAAAACGTGAAAAGGGGGGAGGGGCGTTCCACTTCTGCCAATGAGTGGAAAGTTGGTTCGTGTTTTATTCGTATATTAAAATTCTAGTTTTTCATATATATTGGGATTGGTAATTAATTATTAGGTGTTATTTTATATGATCTAACATTGAATTTTAGTCCATTTGAAGAGGTTAGAGTTAAGTTCTTGGCTTGAAATTTAGCAAGTATGAAAAATTTGGCATACCAATATGTATCAAGATTTGGAGTTTGGTTGAAAATATGAGTGAGTTTTAGTGTCTATGATAGACATATAATAATTTGAACGTCTACAAAAAATTTCTTACTTACGAATATTGCAAAATTGGTATATTGGGAACGTTCTGAAACCTTGCGAAAAGGAAAGGAAAAATCTTAAAAGATTCGTGGCACAAGTTCGGCATCTGAGGTATGTTAAGACATTTTATACTTGTTGAAGGACGTTTTCCTAATTAATGATTAAAAAATGAAAATAGACAAAGGGGTAAGGGGGAAAGATGGTGGTCTCGTATCAATGGTGTGACGGGCATTGGTACGAGTACCGGTGTTATAAAAAGGAAAATTACTATTATAGAATGTGGATTGAAAATTGAGAATGCCAAAGCATATGGGCATTAGCTGATATATTATTGTCTTGAATTCCTTGTGTGATTGTGTTTTATTTATTTCACCCGTATAGTTGTGATAATTGAGGTGGTTATGTATTATGTTCATATTGATTGATTGAGATGCATCATCATCCCTTCTATTGAAATAATATTATGCACGTGCATAGACATGAGACTGAGTATAAGTTGGGCACGTGGAGATCGTCCGTCCTGGGGATGGTGAGATGTTTAGATTGTAATTTGGGCACGTGGAGACCGTCCGTGCGAAAATTATTTGATATTATGATAGTGCGTTGAGATCGTCCGCACAGACACGTCGAGATCGTCCGTGTCGGTATATGGACCTCGCGAGTCCCCCATGGGTCATGAACTCTCGATGTATTTCCGAGGAGTATCATGTATATACGGTTGAGTGTGTACTGGGTATTCTGAGACAATTCATTATATGGTGTTATATTGCATTGCATTTCATCACATCATTTATTTTGATGATTATGTGTTTTGTTGGTGTTTGGAAAATACTTGATGTTTGATTACCTTTATTGATGAAACCTAAATAGTGAGTGTAATATATATATATATATATACTTATATAATTTACGAATTTATTTTTTTTGTATAAACTCCCATCACTACTTCTTCGTTGTCGGTCAATGAGACATACTGGGTAAATGTGGTTTCGTACTCATACTACGCTTGTTGCACTCTTTGTGGTGCAGATTCGATTCCGAGTAGGAGCACATCTCGTGGAGCAAATTGAGTCCGGCTTGAAGTTCTTGGAGTTGTGGTGAGCTGCTTGGCTGTTCCGTGGCCACACCTCCCTCTATCTTTACGTATTCTGTTATTCAGTATTCAGACAGGATATCCTTAAGTTAGATTTGTCATTTTAGTTTCAGACTTGCATCGTATTCTAGAAGCTCTTGTACTTAAGACACCAATTCTTGGGGTGATATGTTTTAGCTTCCGCATTTCGTACTTATAAGGAACTCAATGTTGGAGATTCTTGCTAAGTGTTAGTCTTTTTACTCATTTGTTGGTTTATTTGGGTTAATATGTTGGGCTGGCTTACCTATTGGTTCGGAACATAGGTGCCATCACGACTTGCGAATTTGGGTCGTGATAGTAACACTTTGTTTAGTAATTACTCCAAATAACGCATTGACTTAACAAAAGAAATTAGTTGAGAAATTGATCACATCAAACTTAACATATCATATAAACCAAAATATGTGCTACAATTCAAGTCATAAACTACTACAATTAAAGTAATCAAATGCTAAAATTCAACACATTATACATGTTTAACATGTTCATGACTTGAAGGATTACCAAGTTAAAAATTATAAACTGATAGAAATTCCTACTTTCCTTCCTATTGCATCACCCAGAATGTGATTTATTCTGCAGAACACCACCACAACATAGCTATCACAAGCCACATTTGATAAACTATTTTCTTAGATTTATCGATGACAAAATCTTGATTATCTACAAGAACCTCTTCACTCTTGGGAGCAGCCATCTCATTTAGACGTTCACATTTTTCTTCAATTTGAGATGCCAAACACTTTTAAAAAATCAGCTATCCTCGTCTACAAACTTTTGTTTTCACGATGAAGATTAATGTTTTCCTTCTTTAAATTGTGGATTAGATTTGCAACTCTAGGATGGAGTGGATCATCAACTCATTTCCAATAAGCCCATTTATAACCCTGTACAGTTATGAACTTGAAATCAATACTAAAAAAATATGAAATTAATGAAATTGTATGATAAATTTACATTAGGACTAGAACCTTTATAGAAACGTCTTTCAACATTAGTTTGAGTGAAAGTCATGAAAATCCTCATTGCAATAAGATATTTTAACATCAACAGACTTGAAACACTCGAGTCCTGATTCATTTTTAAATGAAAAAGGGTAAGAAGATGACTGGAGATGACTAGATCACTCTTTTATTCGAGTTCCTCAAAATGAAATTGATGGGGGTAATGAGTCTCTCAAGAACCCTAGCTTTGAAATGAAGAAGGGATATGATACAGGTTATTTTGAAGGGAAAGGGGATATGGGTCGAATTAGGGGTAACAATTTGTTATGGGTAGTAAATGTGTTTTGAAAGTCGATCGGATAGTTAGGGGCATGGGGACCCCTTTCTTTCTTCGTTTAATATAAATGTCAAGTGGTAATATTAAAATGACGTGGAAAATCCATTTGGCATATAAAGAAAAGTAACATGAGTTTGATATTTTGAGTTGGTCAACTAATGCTTATAAGGGCATATTTAGACGAAAAATTTGACGGCGAGGGTATAAATGGACAAAACATTAAACGGGGGTATATTGAGACCTCTTCGAATAGTTAGGGGCATATTTGACCTTTTTACGCTTTTCTTTTCAATTTAACTTAACTTAACAACTTAACAGCGTTAACTAATTTAGTTTTGACTTATTTCTAACAACGAAAGTCACCGACAAAACAACTTTATTTACCTTATTTAAATAACTTAACAAATTTTTAGTTTTAACTAATTTAGTTTATACTTAATTGTAACAACTGAATCCATCAACAAAATCATATTATTTAATTTTACTAACACTTTTAACTAGTTTAGTTTTGACTTAATTCTAACAACTATATCCACCAAATAAACCACATTATTTATTTTAGCTTATTTATAGAAACTTAACAACTTTTTAACTTTAACTAGTCTTATTTTAAAGCTAAGTGTCAACACTATATGGACACAAATCGATCTTGCAAGAAAATCAATTATATCATTAAAGGATTAATTAGTTTTGCTACTTATGCTTAATAAATGTATTGATTTTAAATTTAATACTAAGTGTCAACACTAGATGGATACAATTTGATCTTGCAAGAAAATAAATTTTGTCATCAATAGGATCAACTAGTGTTGGTACTTATGCTTAATATATATATTGTTTCTAAATTTAAGACTAAGTGTCAACACTAGATGGATTCAAAATGATTTTGTAAGAAAATCAATTTTGTCATTAATAGGATCAACTTGTGTTGATACTTTTGACAAACAAACACATTATTCCTAAAAACACTAGATGGACACAAATAAAATCTTGCAAGAAATCAATTTATTCATCTATAGGATCAACTAGTGTTGATACTTATACTTAACAAACACTCGATGGACACAAAAAAAATTATGACAAAATTAAAGTTATGTATCAATAATAGATGGACACAAACACATTATTGAAAACAATTGTAATTGAATTTTAGAAATTTAGAAGCACCAACATTATCTCCTACATTGATGAAATAAGCAATATAGTCTTGTATCGACTTTTTTAGATGTTGAGCCTCCTTAGTTGTCTAGCATGAAAAGTTCTAAAATTAGTTAAATATACACTACAAATCCAAGAATATTAGTTATATATATTCATGTTTTAATAAGTTAAAATTTTCAAATCGAATTCATATCTAATTTTTAAACTTAATCAGTTATATATTCAAGTTGATTAATTATTTCCAAGTTCAAGTTCTACTTTCAAGTTCACGTCTAAGTTCAACTTCAAATTCTAAGTTAAAGTTCTATTTCAAGTTCAAGTTCTAAATTCAAGTTCAAATTCTAATTTCAAGTTCAAGTTCTAATTTCAAGTTCATGTCTAAGTTAAACTTCAAGATAAGCTTTGTTTTGTCTAATTAAGTTCAATGAGTTGAAGATCTACAAAAGCTAAAGCTTAACTAATTGATTAAGTTTAAATTAAGTTCAAGATCTAGTTAATTAGTTGATAAAAATTATGTTTATATTAATTCCTAATTATATTCTCAAGTTATTATAAATTAGTTGATTTAAGTGTAGTCTAATAAATTCATATTAAGTTCAAATAATTAAGGTCAAAAAGATTTTCAAGTAATACAAAATTCTAATTAATTCCTACTAAAATCCAAGTTCTAATAAGAAAAAAGATTTAGTTGTAATAAATTAAAGTCAACAACATTTAAAGTTGATATTTCCTAGATATGTTCAATTACTTATAAGTTCGAATTAAGTTGTAGTTCAAATCCCTAGTCTTAAAAGCACAAGTCCTAATAAATTTCATATTCAAACTATCTTAAAGTCACAAATTGAAAGTACTCCTAGAATTCAAAAATTAAATTGTCCTAAAATCCTAAATTAAAAGTAGTCCTAAATTCTAAATTTAAAGTAGTCTTAGAATAACAAATTCAAAGTACTCCTAGAATTTAAAAATCAAACTAGCTAGTGCTAAAATGCAAAATTCAAATTTTTAGTAATCCTAAAATCTCAAATAAAATTCAAGTTCTTATTTCAACTTCAAATAAACTTGAAGTTCTAAGTTCCAATTTCAAGTTCAACTTCACATTCTAAGTTCAAGTTCAAGTTCTAATTTCAAGTTTAAGCTATAAGTTCAACTTCTAATTCTAAAATCAAATTGATATAAAAATCTAAATTCATGACATTCAAACATTCATCATCTACTCATAACACTTCAACTACTAATTTCTAACTTCAAATTAACAGTTTACTAACTAACAATCAATAAAATCCAATAAATCACAATTCAACCTAAAATTACATATTCTAAAGTTCAAAGTAATCATAAAATCAAAAAAATAAATTGATTCTTCACTAACTAACAATGCCCAATTTAAATTGTCCAAAAGTTTTTAAAACCCTAAAATAAAAATCTTCAATTCTCTATACGTAACTAACAATAATCAAATCAAATGAATAACAGAACCCAAGAAAAAATGTATATACTAACAAAAAATCAATTATAAGTACTTGGATTTAAAAAAAAACAAAAATTTAACCCTAACCTTGAAAAATTAGGAGAGGGAGGCGACAAGGACGGGAAACACTCGGCGAAAGTGACGGGGCAGGGCAACGAGGGCGATGGGAATCAATATAGATAGAAGAGAGAGAATAAGAGATTGAAGAGAGGGATGAAAGTAAGAAAATCGTGATTTGTCTAACATATTTAATTAAAAGCGAGGGACAGTGTCTCAAAGTCCGTCACTTTTTTAAAATATAGTTCACCAACATTTTGACCAAAAAGCAACAAATTAAGATACAATCACTTTTTTAAAAATAGTTGACCATATATTTTAACAAAGAAGCGACGAAAATAAAGATGACATACGTTGCTATGTTAAAAAAATAATTAATAAAATAAAATAATCAAAAGTGACGAACAACGTCGTTTATTTTTAATTTATATAGAATTATTTTTTAATAAAAGCGACGGATGGCATATAATAAATAAATAATATTAATTATTTTAATAATTGGCTCTAAAATCCACTATAATAGGCAACATACTAAGAGATGTTGTCTATTGCTTTTTGTAAAATAATTTTGAAAAAAATTATTGTTAATTAAAAGCGACGGATAGTGTGGCAAAAGACGTAATTTTTGGAGCGACATTGTCTGTCACTTTTCTGTCTGTGGTTTTTAAGTTGTTTTTTAGTAGTGCACCCATCTTGAACACAATCCAGTCTTCGAAATAAGTTTCTTTGGACTATCATTTTATTCGTTAAAGGATTTTCCAAGGTGACCTTACATTTCTAATGTTCCCACCTCACAACAGCTTGGAGATTTCTTTATGAAAGGTGTCTCGGTTACAAAATTCAAGGAGTTTTGGGTGAATATTCATGCTCGTTCCTCTACTTAGGATTGAGGGAGGGTGATAAGGATATTACTTAAAATGTAAATTAAAGAGTCAAGTACTCGTAATTTCCTTATAAATAGCACACATTCAAGGTATTTCTATTTACACGGGGCTTTTTTTATTTTCTCCAATCTCTCTAAAACTTAAATTTCGACTACTACTGAGACAATCTCTCTTTATTAAGATTCCAAGATAATTAAGCTTCCTTTTTCATTTTGTTGAACATGTATCAAATATTGTGAACTTCTCTTTGCTTCTGTGATGAAGGTTTGAAGAATATATCTATGACCTTCACCAAAGTAAATGTCATATTGTGATATTATCTTTTCTACATCTACTTTTATGTATATCAATGCTTGACGAATAAAAAGATGAAGACAGAATGTTACAAAAGAGAGAAAACATATACTAATAATCTAATGACTCGGAATATTATTTTTGGAAATTATTTAAAAAATTATCATTTGCCCCTTCCGATAATTAGTTGAGTCAATTATTATCGGTCACTGAAATTGGTCATAAAATTTTAAACTATTCGATAAATATAGTTAGTTAATTGACGGGTATATGATAAACAATTTATTTATTTAGTTGGTGGTTAAAGGGTCAATTCTCATAAATTTACTACTTAACCCATAATAAAATAAAAATAAATTACTACGGTTTATTAATTTTAGTACATAAATATTTTAGATAGGAAAAGAGAAAATTTGTGACTTCCACATCCAAATTATGGAAGGAACTCGATCCTACCAAAAGGAAGAACACAGGTGAATAAGGTAAAAGTAACTAACCATAAATCCTTATGAATTTGTATACGTACGCAAGGCATTGTTTTTATTTATTAAATTGTATGGTGAAGCTGATGAAAAATTGTGAATCAGAATTGCAAATTGGATTTGCAATTGCTTTCTTTGGGCATAATTTTTTAAAACAAACCTGGGTGCAAATTTTCCATATCTATCATGAAGTAATTATTGGCTATTATTATCACGTGATAATCCAGTCATTAAGAAAATGTATGTGATATATTGTTATCTTTGCAAATTAATTTCATACCACTTCTGTGACCAGTTAATTAGGTTTTAGTTACTTTTGTTCTTCTTCCTATAGTTATCTAATTATCAACCAAATTTTGACATATTGAGATAAGTAACTAAATATTTAGTGTGTTATATTATATGAAAGCTATTAGTGTAGTAGTGTTTGGATAAATTATGACTTATTTTGATGCTTCAATATAGTATGCCTTTTATATTTCGTAATTAACAATACTAACCTACAGTTTGAGTGTCAACAAATTCAAGATGGTAAACTAATCCAACAAAGGGTTGGGGCCGTGTCCCAAGAGAGTGGTAGTGAAAGTAGTAGCTACATAGAATTCTGTTCTAAATAGTGACTGTTCAAGACATTTTCGAGTATTAGAACAAAACAAATTTAATTTGTGACACTAAAGTGTCAAATATCAAGAAAAGTGGGTCTTTTCTCAAAATTACTAAAATAGCAAAACAAAGAAGAAAACAAGTGTGTGAGAGAGTTCTTGGGGTATGATTGTAATATATGTTAACACAAACTAATGGGTACATGCTTTTGATAGTAAAATTTGCAAGACAATGGTGATCAACCTGAGCTTTAGGTGAAAGTAAATTCCCTTTCAGGCAACTTAACCCATATCAAATAGGTCCCTTTCGGACACCCACTCGTCTAAACTAACAAGCCTATGTCTTACAAACACCCTGACAATTCGATAGAGCGTGGTTGGATATGGGACTAGGGTTCACCCTCTCGGGCTGAATCTCATGTTAACCTACTCCTTAAGTCATCAGTATAGTGGTTTTAGTTTCACGACCTCCCTCTCGGGCAAGCCGAAAACACATAGGTTTTTTTTTTTTTCAACTACAAACCCATCGAATTAAACCATAACCACTAGGTAAAACCACCATTAAAGTGCATCTAATTCAATCAGAATGCAGGACTCAACAATAATATCAACACAAATTTTGTTGGGGTGTGATCGTAATATATGTTAACACAAACTAATGGATACATGCTTTTGATAGTAAAATTTGCAAGACAATGGTGACCAACCTAAGATTTAGGTGAAAGTAATTTCCCTCTCAGGAAACTTAACCCATATCAAATGGGTCCCTTTCGGACACCCACTCGTCTATACTAACCAGCCTATGCCATACAAACACCCTTACAATTCGTAACATATGTGAGAGAGTTCTTGGGGTCTTTTAGTCACACATGAAGCAATAATTAAATATACTTAATATGATAAAGGAATCAAATGGGTATACGAGATTAAACCTTAAAAATGACAAAGTAAGGTAAATGGAGAAGACCCACTTCAAAGATTGGAAGAAGAACTTCATTCTTCAAGCTTCCTAAAAACCCTCTCCAAACTTGAGAGAATACTTAAAAACGTAGTTTCTAGAATAAAAATATTGAATGTCTACTGTTTCAAACTATTCTCTCCCAAAAACTCAATCTATATATAATAAAAGACTTAAGTATTTATAAGCTTCAGATTTAGTGCTAGTGGATCAGTTCGGCATCGGTAGTCGTGATTCACCGAGTGATTTGGCGATTCATACTTAATCTGGTTCGTTGTTTGCGCTATTCCTTATTGTCCATGCACGTTCTGATGTTGAGCAGAATAACTCTGCACCGCGGAACTATTCGGGGAAGCGTCAAATTCTTCTTTTCATCCCCTTTTTATCCACTTCCTTCATGGATCTCTTGTTGTGACAGAAGGTGGAACTCTGCTATATGGCGTATTGTTAAGTGTTCTTAGTGTTGCGCAATTTGCATCTTCAGTTTTGCTTCTATTTTGCGCCTAAGTGTCCATGATCCTACGGCATGACCCCCAAAATGAATTAGGGTGTTTAGAACCTAAAATTTTCTTCATAAGGGTCTAAGATCATAAATGACATATAATATGGTATAGATAAAGTATGTAAAGTATGAGGTGATTTGGAAGTCAAATGTCAAGGGACGACCAAGATGTTCGATGACTAGTCACCTATCTGTCTCATGTGTCTATGTGTGCTTATTTATGGTATTTCATGAGCTTATGAACTCTTAAGATGAGTTATAATGATGTTTAAAGATGTTATATGGAGTTTCGTGAAGTTTGGAGGTCAAGCGTCCAAGATGTTCAAAAGTTTGCCCTTGAGACATCCAAGGTTGTCTTGATGGGGCCTAGCCTATTTGAACATGGTACATGTATTTGTTTTGGGTGAAACTGATGTGGAGGTCTACAACTTTTTGAGGTTTACATTGGAAACATCCGAGTACGACTTCTAACGGGCCCCACAAAACGGCCCACAAGAAGGACCCAAGGGCTGTAGAGACACTGTCGATGGGGAGGCGTTGATTGTCTCTTAGAATGGGGAAGTCTTGACCACATAACAGCCTCATAACAAATCGACGGAGGGCACATAATGGCCTGTCGATGGACCAACGCCTAGTCGATTGGGTCCGTCGATGCAGGCTGGTGCAACTGCTGCTTGCGCACTAGCAACTTAAGAAGAGCTAGTAGATTGTATTCTCATGGGTTCTTCACCATGTTTTTGAGTTTTTCAACTAGACAAAGATATGGTGATCCTTCATCTCTATGTAACCTTTCATTAGGAGAGTTCTTCTCAATGTTTTCAAAAGAAAATACTATCGAAGTTCCTCTTCTTAATCTAGCCATGAGTTCTTTCTAAAAAACTTTTTAAATGGTTAAATTATTATGAATTGATGTTAATGTATTGGGTTAACGTGATTTTAATCCAATTGCGTGATGAACCCATGTCCCTTCCCAAAATCGATTTAGCCCTTGCATGGGCATTTTTATCATGGCTTGTTAATGGTTGAATTGTGATTCTCCTACGTTCAATGTCTGTATATACTGTTATTTACGTTAATTTATTATAAATTGATGAGTAAGTATCCATGTGGGTCATGTATGAAGATTCGAACATGCTTAGTCTATAAACTCTATGTTTACAGTAACATGGACCTTTTGATAAATAAAAGTGGAATAAGATTGTGTTGTGGTTCTGGTAGATAATTCATTCGGTTAATAGTTGGTTTAATTGGTTGTATGGATATGTCATGATCAAATTAAAGAATCTTACATGAATAAATCTAGGCTCTTCTAGTTTATGGGTTTATAATTTTATGTACATGATATGATCTATGTTTGGGATTAGATGAAGCGTGATTTAGACTTAATTTATATCTATTTAGATACTGCCCTAAATTTATATTATTTATACATGATGATTGATGATCAAAACTAGGGAAGTTACTTGAAGGTCTATAATCTCTACTTTCTCACCTATATGTGTTATAGTGCACTAGTTGTGCCAGCTTCCTCACGGGTGTACTTTTCCTCAGTGCGCCAGATGTCAGTGGAAGAAGATGGTATGACTTCAAAGTTTCTAGTAGTGTCCACAGTCACTTTATCACGTATGCATAGTTCGGTAATCAATATAGGAAACAACAAGGAAGTCTGCTTTTGTTTGGACCTCAGGGCCATCTCCTATGATGTCAGCAATCCAAGATCAATGGCTTTTTGTGCATGATAACAACCAAAGTAATCTGATTTATGAATACGCATAGCATACTCATTTTTTGATGGCATGATAGTACTGCTAATAAAGCCAAACCAAAACCTAGCAGCAACGTTTAGGTCCCTTTTTTGATAGGATCTCCAACCCCGATCCATCTCTCAGCATTTTAAAAATTAGATAAGCCAACCACTCCTTCAGGTCTTCTAATGATGAGGCCTGGGGAAATCCCTCATAAGGATGTTCACAACATAGTTCCCTTCCCATCACATCATTGATATGATTGATGTGGCATTCTACCTATCTACCTCTAATAGTGAAAGATCTCACTAGCCTGAACTCACTTGCCTACTTTTTATTTTTAGGCATGAATGATCCATAGGTTGTGTAAAATTCTCAAAACCAAGAGGGAACCAGGAGGGAATGTATGATCCTCGAGTTTTTGCAAGATATCAAAATGTTTTTTCTGCCAGCTTCTCCATATTAGTAGTTTACCCTCAATAATTTTTTGCTCCTCATCACCCTTTAATTTGTTCAATAGATGCGGTGATGTGCTAGAACATGTGCGCGGGGCACTAGATGAGTTGTTCTACTTCTGGATTGGTTCACGAGGTGTTGTGGTTAAGGCTAATCTAATTTGGGGGGCAGCATCTGGAAAATCCCTGCTAGCTGAAGTCTGAGGCATACTTCTTAGCCTATTCTTCCTTTATACTAGCGGTTGGTAATCAACTGACTCACTTTGCTGAGCTCCAAGTATTCGAGCCTATATCACGTATTTGGTTACATAATGTTTTTCTCCTTGGTAGTTGCATGTTTTCGCTAGTGCGTACCATATCTTTTATGCCAATCAGATAATTTTTTATTACTAGGAAGCAAAGTAGTCCCCAAGCACTATTATGGAGCTATAAATACTAACTATCGACACAAATCTAAGAAAATAATACCTTTGATGTGATTTAGGAGAGTTTGATACAAGGAAAAGTGAGAGATTAAAAAAATGACCTTTGGTTGTTAAATAACCAATCAATTCTAGCCATTTGGCGAAGTTAATTTCTTCTCGAAGTACTCGGTAATTCGTCCATCGGTCTTTTATCTCGCCCTTTCCTTAAGATCTTCAATTTCTAGGGCAAGATCGACAGTTTGCATCGAGATCGCCTAAAAGATAGGCGATGCACCAATTTGCTTTTTCAGTTTTCCGAGTTTTACAGACTCCTAATACTCTTGCATTGTACCAAATGGCGGAATCAGTTGGACTCGCTAACTTGTTTAGCATATCTTGCAAAATGGACTTACGGCTAGCAAACCTGAAGTTTTCTATACCTTAATCATTTTATCCTGCAACAATAACACACCATTATTTGTAGAACTAAATCCTAAGTTATGACCTTGGGTTTCCTCCCAAGAAGCGTATTATTTAATTTCATGGCTCAACGTAGATCTTGCATCACTCTATAATCTTGGAGTTAAATCTAGCGTCACTAGGGAATCCCAATTTGTCGTTTGGGTTGAGCTAAGGTATGGAAAACGTCAAGAGTTATTTGATGTGCTAAACTGATCTAGAATAAGATCCAATTAGTTGATTCAGCATTTCAATACTCTCATTCATTTCCTCAAACATTGTATCTTGATGTTTAATCTTTTGGAGAATTATTTTAAGCATGTCCTTAACAAAACTTTCCTCATTTTCTCTAGAACTTCTCCTCGCGTGTGGAGGCACATACTTCCTGTAGCGACCCTCAAAATGAAATAGAACAAACTAGATATTTACATGAGTTTTTGAGTTAATAACTTGTTAATAAGGCGTGAAACAATTTGTAATAATTGATTTAATGAGTTTAAAGGAAAAATCCATAAGACAATCAACACTTACGGAAACTAGTCTTTTCTGTGCTAGTGTGTTCTAGTGTGTTTGCCTTTTTTTTTTGAAATGTTGTTTGGAGTCTAAAATGATGGGAAGGGACCCTAATATCTATATGTTCATGTTTATGGTCCAAACGTCAGGTACAACTGCCTAAGGACCACCCTAAGGGTCCTTGAGGAGGATCCAAACGTTTGCGAAGAAGATGTCAAAACAACCCAATAGACGCCCATGGTTGATGCCCTATCAAAAGGGAGTGTGGCTCCACGCTTAGTCATGGGAGCTTATCCCCCACTTTGAGGAGCCTCACTCAAAAACAACATACCAAAAGTACACCTCGTCAACCCATTGACAGTCTGTCAATTATAGGTAGTCGATGGCGCCAACAACACTGTCCTAGCCACGACCAACGAAGGGGTGAATAGATAAATTCACCCAACGTTTTAATTAAAGTATAGACGACTATTTTTAGTGTTTCTTGGGTATTTAAGTTATTTAAAAAACTAAAACCTAGAATTGTACATCATTCTTCAAAATCAAAACCCCAAGTTCAAAAGAAGTTCTCTCAAAACCTTTATACAAGTTTAGAGTCAAACTGGAGCAAGGATTAAAGATATCCTTTGAAGTATTCTACAATTTCGTGGGCTTCTTAATGATAAGGTATGTTAATCCTTTATTTTGAGTTTGATTTCCCTCTAGATTCAATCCTCAAATGGTTTTCAAGTTCCAAATAATGATCAAAGGCCCAATTCTTCCTCAAATTCATGGGTTCAAACATTGAATGGTTTCAAAAGAATTGTTATGATTATATTATGGTTTAATAGATGATTTCAAGGGGAAAAAAATCCAAGAAACCATGATCCATCAAATTTCTTGATTTTGGCTTATAAAGTGAGTTTCATGAAAGTGATTGGATGTTGTAAGAATTGTGCTTATACTATGTTGTATTGTTTTATCTATTGATACCCATGCCTAATTGAGATGAATTGATTGAGAATTGAGAAAGGATGGTAATGCCTTGGATGAAGGGTATGTTGATCTAAATTTTCCTAGTTCTTAATGAATCTGTCTTGTCTGGTACGGTCCACTTATGGTGGCGGTGTTTAGCTAATATATATGGATATATATGTGTACTGTGGTTATGGACTTGATGAAATTTAATGTTAAATAAATTAATGTCATGATGTTTATGTATAGATATGTATTATGAAGTTATTTATGTGATTTTTTGAGATATTATGATTATTGGAGTACAATTTGAATGAAAAGTATTGTTGTGTTTAGACTATGATGAATGTAGTATGATAATGTTTAGGAACAATGTCATAAATGATGGTGGTTATGTGAAAGTCTTCATCACATATACATATATGAATGAATGAATGAAGCTAATGAAATTGTAATGAATGTCGGTCTACAGAAAAGTTTTCTCAATAGAATTCTAATGAATGAATGGGGGCCGTTGGGGTGGACACTATCAGTGAGTAGGCGTTAGTGTCTAGTAACAACCCCAATATTCTAATATCTTTCGAATGAATGAATGCTAGGTCAGGATGAGTATTATTTGAGTGAGTATAGGTAGGGAACTTAGTAGCAATCCCTTAACCCGTAGCCAATGAAAGTATTGAAAGTCTAATTTTGTGGGGATTAATGCTTAGAACCGAGAGGATATGAAAGGGGTGGATACTCTCCGTAAGTAGAGTTGTAGTATCCAAATGCAACATCTTTAAATGGGTACTCTACATGATTTAAGGTGTAGTACCTAGAATCAATCTCCTTATCGCTTAACTATGCACCCACATAGAAATAGCTAGTGTTATTCCATGTAAAGGCTAAAAGAGTAACCCTACCTTAGGAAAATGGGAATCCCTTATACTGTAGGGATGAATACCAAGATTTCATGTTAATATTTCATAGTCTATACCACAAATGTAATTAACTAGGTTTTTCTAAGAAAGTACTACTTAGGACAGGTGGTGGAATGTAATGTCATCTTTGCATTGAACAAGTAGGCATTTAGAGGGAGTCTTGGTGTGTCCTTGTAATATAAATGAATTAACGGTTTTTATTAGAATTTCATGAAGAATGTTTTTTAATGTCTAATGATAATGAAAGTTATGTTACTTGTTAAAAGTAATATGCCTAGTTTAGGGTGGTTCCAAAGGAGCACTAAGTGGGAGTAGTAAAATGGGATGCTACTTTCACATTGCACTAGTGTAACTTAGAGTTATCTTAAGAGAAGGTCTTTATATGAAGTTCTTAAATGATTGAATGTCTTCTCTAGTATATCTAGTAATGAATGTTGACTTATTTAGTTGTGATTGAAAGGAAATATCCTTATATTTGGTAGTCTTAAGAAAGATTTAGGTGTTTATGAAGAGGTTGTATAGGTGGTATATTCATGTCTTTCCTAGGTGGGTCTTAGGATAACTTTTGATACGGGGTTTAAATGGTTAATGAGTTACTTATGGAATATTGTCATATGTTGAGAATCAAAAGAGTATTAATTTTCATTTTGATTATTTACTTGTAGGATGTCTTCTACAATTGGTTAATGAAGTTTTATCAAAATAGCATGAAAAACATTTTTCAACTAAAATGTCCTTTAAGCATGATTTTGCATGATTGTCATACTTAGTACTTAATTGTACTAACTCCATATTATTCTCTATTTCTACAAGTGTAGGTGGCGAAAAGTGAGGATTCTTAGAGTTGAAGCTTGGGAATTGGATAGTTCTCTCAAGACTCTTGGTATGTCCTCATATGTTCGAGGACGTGGATGTTGTCTTGTTTTCATTCACTAAAGAAATTGTATAAGACTTGTATCTTTATTCGATTTAAGGGTCGTGAACCTATGATAATGATATTTGTCTAAGATTGCTTATGATTATACTTAGTTCCTCTTACGTTTTACAAAAGAGTTACCTTATTAACTTTATTGTGAAAAGTTTTAATTTCGCACTACATTTTCTACTTATGTGATGAATAAATGTTAATGACTTTTATAAGACATCTTATAGGTCAAGTACGTCATGTTATAACTAGGGGTGTTCTCGAGTCGTTAAACTTCCCTTTGAAATGGAACATGTTTTCCACCTCAAATATTTTGGTGGTCAAGTCATTCAGTTGAGAAACATGTGAAGCTATTATGAAATTACTCTTGACTTTTTGATCTACCTTAAATGGCTTGCCACCCACTTTCTCTGTCAATCTTAGAGGATATTCTAAAAACACACAAAACATAAAGAAAAAAAAAAGACAAAAGTAAAATTAGTAGAAACTACACTACAAAATTAAAAGCTATAAGCAACTAAATTTTCATGAGACACCACTCCTTCGCAGAGCCGCCATTTTGATGCTTCAGTATATTTTATCATTTATATTTTGTGATCAAGCACTCTAATCTAAAGTTTGAGTGTCTATGAATGAAAGCTAGTAAAGTAACCCAACCAAGGTTTGGGGTCGCGTCCCAAGGCAATGGAAGTGAAAGTAGTATCTACTTAGATTATGTTCTAATTAGCGATAGTTCAAGATATTTTAAATATTAAATAAAACTAATATAATTTGCGACACCAAAGTGTCAAATATCAATAAACGGGGGTTTTGTCACAATTAGTAAAATAACAAAAATAAAAGAGAAAACAAGTATGAGAGAGAGTACTTGGGGTGTGGCCGCAATATATGTTGACACAAAATAATGAATATATACTTTTGATAGCATATTTTTCAACACAATGGTGACTAGGCTAAGCTTTAGGTGAAATTAAATTACCTCACATATCAAATGGGTTCTTCTCAGACACCCACTCGTCTAAACTAACAAGTTTGTGCCTTACACGCACCCTGACCTTTCGATAGTGGGTGCTTGAATATGGGACTGGGGATCACTCTCTCAGGTTGAACCTCATGTAAATCCACTCCTTAGTTCATCAGCCTAATGGCTTGGTTTCACAACCTTCCTCTCGGGAAAGTCAATAACACCTGATGGTTTTGTATTTTCAACTAAAACCCATTAAATTATGCCACAAATAATAGGCAAAATCACCATTAAAATACATCTAAATCCTATCAACAAGCAAGATCCAACAATAATGTAAACACATATTTCCTAAATCACACCCCCAGCAATAATCAAATGTACTTAAAATGATAAAGGAATCAAAAGGGCATAAGATATTAAACCTTAAAAATGACCAAGGAATGTAAATGGAGAAGACCTACTTCCGATATTGGAAGAACTTTTTTCTTCAAGCTTCCTTAAAACCTGTCAAAACATGAGAGAAAACTTAAGAACAAAGTTTCTAAAATAAAAATATTATGTGTCAAATGTTTCACACTCTAAAATTTCTCCAAAAAACTATGTATAAATAATAAAAGCTTCAAATTTATTGTTGGTGGATCTATTCGGCGTCGTTAATTGTGATTCACCGAGTTATTTGGCGATTTGCGCTTCCTATGGTTTGTCGTTTGTGTAACACTACAGAAGTTTCATGGCTTGGACTAGGGCTTACAATATTGAAGAATATTTAAAATTACGTTTCCATACCTATATTAAATTAATAAACTCATTCAGACAATGTTAGATCAAAAAAGATAAAGAAAGACCTTGACGTGCAGAAACTAGGTAAATTGAACTAGTTGACGACCCTATCTTTGGTGAAGGTTTGGGATTTTCAAATGAAGTCCAAAAATAGTAAAAAGAATTTATGTAGGTAATATGTAGTACAAAGAGTCCAAATGTCCGGTAACTACACCCCAAGGACCACCTGAAGGGTCCTTGAGGAGGGACCTAACATGGCAGGCAAGTGCCAAAGCAGCCTACGAGCTGGCAGATTTTGAAGGGCTTCTGCACGATGAACATCCCACACGAGGCTCACTGCCTCAACCCAAAATTCCGAAAAAAAGAATTGGAATTGTTCCCGTGATGTGAAGCTTAAATGATTTTAGGTCAGTTTCAGACCACTTTCACGCACTTCAAATCTGATTAAGAAAATCCCTCTCATCTCTCTCAAGAACTCTCTCTTTTGAAACTCCATTGAAGAACAAGAAAAGCACAAGGAAGAACCAGAAGATTTAAAGATTTTCATTCGAAATTTGTGGAATATTCGTCAATGAGATACGGGTTCTTCACTATTTAGATTCCTTTCCCCAAGAGATTCTTTCAAAGATGCTTTTCAAGAACTCAACTCCTAGGGTTTTTACTCTTTAAAACGACTCTTCTTCCTAAATCAAGATTTATGACTAATGATGAAAAACTATGATTTTCTATGGCTAATTAAGTATGTATTGTTGGGTAACTGATATGTGATGGCTGATTTTAGTGCAAAGAATGTTCCTTCCCTAAATAATTAATTTGATTATGTTATGTCTATTACTTAATGTATTGTATACGTAGCGATTGGAACTATAGTTGAATGAACTCACAAATGAACCATTTCCCTTAACCCTAACTTTGAATTAGTCTTGTGTATGAAAAAAGTTATAGTATTGGTTATGTTATTGAGTATCTCACCATATTATTGGATGATTTTTATAAATTGAATATAAGTTCTTGATGATGATTCTTTGAAGCAATTAGGTAAGTCTTCCAAAGTCATGATTTTTCTATTATGTTTATGATAGCCTATAAATGACGTTGCTATGCAATTGAAGTATGTATAATGTTTCTATGTATATTTTGAGATATAAATATGTTAAATGTGGGATCATGGTAAGGATATGATAATGAGAGTTGATGATATTTATCTTGTATGCCTTACACACTATGATCAGATATGTTAATCTCACAAATGAAGGTTGTGATGAAAGGAAGCTATCATCTAAACCTAAAGAGCATATGAACAATGTTTATACAATGAGTTAATCTCCTATGAACTATGATAAGATTTATGAATAAAATTACAGCTTAAAGGTTATTCACAAAGGGACATTCACTTAGCACCGACAGACTAGATATGAGGGGTGTTCCTTCCAAGTCTGAAGGTAGATTCACAATAATTCTCATGAGATAAAGAGTTCAATGTAATGTGGAACTATGGTTCTCTATTATATATCCTAGTTATTGAACAATGTTGTAACCATAGGAATACTAGCTTGTAGATCCACATAGAAAGCTATGTTCATGTTTGATCTACTTTGGCCGGTAGACCACCTTCTTTCGGTGTGGGACTTCATGACACCAGATTCGATTTTATCTCACATGGTCTATGTCAGTTAATGAGGTTATTCCCTCAAGTAAAATGAAAGTCAAGAGAATGTACATTGACTAGGATGACTTGAGGAGTCTATTTAGTAAAGGTAAGGGTATGGGACTCTACGTAGACATTGCACAAGCTCACTCTAAGGGAAGTACTAGGAGATTTTTGAATATATTAATATAAATTAAATATATAATTCTTATGATATATGATTTTGCTCTTATATGATGTTGATTATATTAATGAACATGAAATGGTGTATGTTGTTATATGTGATGATGACTACTTATGATGTAAGATGTTATGAAGAAAAACATTACTTATGATCTCCTATCTTGTTTACTTGATTATTTGGGGTTATGGGCTTCACATGATCATTGTACTTGTAGGCTTGGGATGGGATCATTGGTAAGTGTCTTGTATGTTACGTTATATGATCTATGAACATGAAATGTTAATATGACTTGATGATGATATTTATTCAATTATGATCATGATTTATGTTGTTTGTGATCATTGTCTCGTATATGATCTATTGTATGTGCATTAAAGGCTTTTATGTCCAAGTATTAGTAGGTTCCTCATGTTCGGGGATGCTATCCTTTCGTTGTTCTTGCTTAGGAAGACTTTACTTGTTTTAAGAGTAATCTTTATTCCATTTTATGTTCTTTGAATTTAATTGTAGTAAGTCCTATATGCCGTTTGTCATTTTATTAGCTAAGTCCAACTAATATTCTTAGATGGTTTTATGTGAGACAAGTTTTAGAATAACGTATGTGTGTTTACATGTTGCTACAAGTAAAATCTAAGTAAGCTTATATGTGAGAGGTCTAAGTATTCTCAATATGTATATAAGTATGATAGTTTTTAATTTTTCTGCAAATTTTAATAGATGACATGTTATGACGAGTGCTAAGGTCTTGTCTGAGTCCTCTGAGAGGACAACGACGCCAGTCGCATCTGGGGGTCATCTCCGGATGTGAAAAACTTGATGTCAGAGCATGAGATTAAATAAACTAGGGTCGATGTCTGAGTAAACCTTCATGGTTGTGAATCGTGCCACAATTATCAATGAGAGGACTATATGATGATTAGCAAAATTCTCTTTTCTTGGTAATCCTATGTCATGCCTCTAGAGTTTTTACACTATGTGTCTATTATCATCTAATCCCTTTCTTGTCAGATTCTTCCCAAAGGAGCAAAGGGAAGCTAAGGTAGAGGAGTTCATCAACCTTCATAAAGAAGATATAGTGTTAAGGAATACTCCTTAAAGTTCATAAAGTTGTCCAAATATACTTCCTTTTTTATTTTCGATGCTAGGGATGAAATGAGTCATTGTGTAACTGGCGTGTCCGAAGACCTTGAAGAAGAATGTCGTGCATCCAGGTTCAGGAAAATATGGATATTTCTAGGTTGATGGTTCATGCTCAATATGTTGAGGAGGGTTTTCTAAGGAAGAGTAATAGGGAAGCTAAGAAGGCAAGATCTTTTGAAAGTGGTTCTTCCAAGAGTAGACTTGACATTCAAGACAAGCCTAAAGTTCAAGAAGAGGTATTCCAAGACTAACAATGATAGGGTTTCGAATACTAAGCCTAAAAAGGGTAGAAATGATGATCCACCAACATAAAAACAAAATTGTGGTAAGTGTCGTAAGAAATATGTGTGTGAATGCATTGTTGGAACAATGTGGGCATATGGTTGAAAGATTGTTTAATGTGAAGATTAAGTAAGGGGAATATCAAAGCTCAATCAAGAGGTCCTAGCTCCGAAGATCCAAAAAGGAACCCTTTTTATGCACTAAAACCTAGTGGTGAATAAGAAAATTCTCCCGATGTGTGACTGGTATGTTACCAGTCTTCTCTGTTAATGTTTATGCTTTGCTTGATCTAGGTGCTACCTTTATTTTTTTAAACCTTTGGTATCTAGGAATTTTGATGTACTTCACGATGTTTTGATTGAACCCTTTTAAGTTTGTACCCCAATGAGTGACTCAATGGTTGCAAAAGAGTGTATAGAAATGTCCCGTAATGCTTCACAGTAGAGTTGTTGTTGTTGATTTGGTAGAACAATGCTTCCTAGTAGAGTTGTTGTTTTTTATTTGGTAGAACTTTACATGTTTGATTTTGATAGCATATTGGGTATGGATTGGCTTCATGAATGTTTTGCTTCCATAGATTGTAGACAAGGGTAGTGAAGTTTCAATTTGGAAACAAACCCATTCTAATAGTGGAAGGGGGGAAATTATATGCCAAGGGTTTAAATCATTTCTTGTTTGAACGCTTGTAGGATGACATTGAAGATTTATTAATACCATGTCTTGAGGGTTAAGGACCTAGAATGTGAAACTCCATATATTGAGTCAGTCCCCATAGTAAGGGAATATCTAGAGGTTTTTTCCTAATGACTTTCCAGGATTTCCTCTCGAACGGGAAATTGACTTTGGCATTGACTTGTTACCAGATAAGAACCCCCTTTCTATTCCTCTATATAGGATGGCTCTGGCTGAATTGAAAGAGTTGAAACTCCAATTCAAGGATTTACTAGACAAGGGTTTTATTCAGCCTAGTATTTGTCCATGGGATGCTCCATTCTTGTTTGTTAAGCAGAATGATGGGTCTCTTAGAATGTTCATATATTATCGCCGACTCAATAAGGTCACAATAAAGAACAAGTATCCTCTCCCTCAGATTGATGATCTAATTTATCAACTCCAAGGTGCAAGCTACTTTTATAATATTGAATTAAGGCCAGGATATCACAAGCTTAGTGTGAGTGCTAAAATTATGTTCCCAAGACAGCATTGCAAACTAGATATAGTCACTATGAGTTTTTAGTGATGTCCTTTGGGTTAACGAATGCCCCTACGGACTTTATGGACCTAATGAATAGATTTTTCCGAGATTACCTTGAATCATTTGTGATTGCTTTCATTGATGATATTTGATGTACTCCAAGAATGAAAATGAGAATGATAGTCACTTGAGGTTGGCCTTGCAAGTCCTTAAAGAATACCAACTTTATGCCAAATTTAGTAAGTTTGAATATTGGTTGAGGTCAGTTCCTTTTCTTTGCCATGTTATCTCTAGTGAGGGTGTAGAGGTATATCCGAAGAATAAGAATGCGGTCAGAAATTAACCTTGAATTTTGACTCTCAACGACATAAGAAGTTTCTTGGGTCTAGCCGTGTATTATATAAGGTTTGTTGATAGATTTTTGTCCATTGTTTCTCCTTTGACATCCTTGACCCAAAAGAAGGTGAAGTTTGAGTGGTCAGAAGCTTGTGAAAGAGGTTTTTAAGAGTTGAAAGATAAACCTACCTCCACCCTGGTGTTGACCTTACCAGATGGTAATGAAGGCTTTGTTATGTATTACGACACTTCCTTAGTGGGGTTGGGATGTTTTCTCATGGAACAGGGCAAGGTGATAGCTCATGATTCTAGGAAAGTCAAACTTCATGAGAATAACTATTCGAGTCATGACCTTGAGTTAGCAGCTATTGTTTTTGCCTTAAAAATATGGAGACATTACTTGTATGGTATGCATGTTGATGTGTTTTCTTGCCATAAAAGTCTTCAGCATGTGTTTACACAAAAGGAGTTGAATCTACGATAGATAAGATGGTTAGAACTCTTATAGGATTACAACATGAGGGTACTTTACCACCCTGCCAAGGACAATATGGTTGCGGATGTGTTGAGTCGTATGACTATGGGTAGTGTCCTTTACCATCCTGCCAAGGACAATTCTTGCCATCTTAGGAATACTAGCTAGTGGATCGACCTAGAAGGTTGTTTTCATGTTTAGTTCTACTTCGGCCGATAGACCATCTTCTTTCGGTGTGGTGTTTCATGACACCGGATTCCATATTCAGATCACATAATCTATGTCAGTTAAGGCGATTGTTCCCTCAAGTAAAATCAAAATGAAAGCAAATGGACATTGACTAGGATGACTTTAGGAGTATACTTAGTATAGGTAGGGTATGGGACTCTACCTAGACATTGGACAAGTTGACCCTACCGAAAGTACTAGGAAATTGTTCTCATGTAATATGAATATGAACTGTATAATGCTAATGATATATGATGTTGCTCTTATATGATCTTGACTATATTAATGAACATCAAATGGTCTATGTTGTTATATGTGATGATGACTACTTATGATGTAAGATGTATGAAGAAAAGCATTACTTATGGTCTCATATCTTGCTTACTTGATTAAGTAGGGTTATGGGGCTTCACATGAGCATTGCACTTGTTGGCTTTGGATGGGATCATTGGTAAGTGTCTTGTATGTTACGTTATATGATATAATTAACATGAATGTTAATATGACTTTATGATGATTTGTCTTTGATTATGATGATGATTTATGTTGTTGTGATTTTTATCTTGTATATGTTCTATTGTATGTTCATTAAAAGCTTTCAAATGAGCAAGCATGCTTTCTAAAGAAATGGTCCTTTTTTTGTGCACGTGCTTAAATGTTTATGTTCATATACCCATACTTAGTACATGTGACGTACTAACCCCTTACTTTATATAACTTCAAATGTAGGGTTCGGACATTGAAGATGAAGAAGGTCGATTGAAAAAGCTTGGAATTCTTTTCCATTATTGGTAGGTCCTCATGTTTAGGGATGCTATCCTTTCTTTATTCTAGCTTATGAAGACTTTTGTTGTTTTAGGAGTACCCTTTATTCCGTTTTATCTTCTTTGGATTTAATTGTATCAAGGCCTATATGGAATATTTACATTTTATTGGCTAATTCCAACTCATATTCTTTAGATGGTTTTTATATGAGACAAGTTTTCGAATAACGTATGTGTGTGAACATGTTTCTACAAGTAAAGCCTAAGTAAGCTTCTATGTGATAGGTCTAGGTATACCTCAATATGTACATAAGTATGAATATTTTATATGTTTCCGCAATTTTTTACAGATGACATGTTATGATGAACTCTAAGGGTTTGTCTGAGTCCTCTAAGGAGACAAAGACGTTGGTCGCCTCTGCGGGTTCTCTCCGGATGTGACAATTTTTTCCTTGCCTTTCAGCCAATGCATGTTGTAACATTGGGTGGAATAACACTACTTTGTGGAACTATTCGGCGAAGCTTAGACTAATTCATTTCATCGTCTTTTGATCCACTTCCTTTAAGGCTCACTTGATGTAACAGAAGGCGTAACTCTAGTATATAGCGTATCTCCAAGATTGGTGATGCGCAGTTTGCATCTTCAGTTCTCTTTTTCCGATTTGCTTCCATTTTTCGCCTAAGTTTCGATACTCGTATCATGTCCTCAAATACCTGAAACTTAATAGTTTTTATCATATATCAAGATTATATAGACAATTGAGGACAACATTTTCATCCAAATTAGGCTAGAGATTAGTCTAATTTGAGGACTCACTAAACCCAGTTTGAAATTCAAAAAAAATAAGATTTGACCTATTGGTTGGAATCAAGATTTACGAACTTTATTATAATTTTGTGTGATATTTTGGATTAAGGCTAATCACATAGTAATATGGGAATTATTAGTTTTGAAATCATATTTTGGTCATTTATTTAAATAGATTGATTTGAGTTGGAAGTTAATCAAAATGGAAGACTCCTGTTCCAGAATGTATTTTTAATTGATCGAGGCAAGTAAATTTTTAAACCCTTGTTAAGTGTATGAAATTCATGTATTTTCTTATGTTATATGTTTGGGAGTAATGGAAATTGGTGATGGGTTGACTTGTCCACATTGATTAATACTAATGATGAAAAGGGGAAATAACAAGGCAGTGTGATTAATTGTTGGTGTGTGATATGTGAGAATGGTTTGAAAGTCTTGTTGAATCTTTGTCTTATTGTAAATTGTACATTAATATTAAAATGGTCATCTCCTCGTTATTTGTATGAACATGTCATTTGCATTGGTTTTGAGACATGGTTGTTATAAGTATTATGTGTTAAGAGGATGTACCATTTTGAGGGACAAATCACACATCACGGTAGATACTATATCTCGATAGACGTACCCATAGCGATAGTTACTATTATCGAGGATCATATCGCAGGCCACGACGGATGCAAGGATAAATATGTCTCTTATGGGTCTCGAACCGAGAGACAGCAGGTGTGTATCACTAGGTCAGACATGAATCATTATTCTTTGCATCACATTCCATTACATTGAACATACTTATCATTAGTGAACTTCATATTGTGTTTTGTTAATATTGTGAATGCCTTTCTGTGAAACTTGTGATTGATAAACTATTGTGCTTCTTGTTGAGGATATGTAATGATTTGGTAAATTATATTTTTCTTTGTAATCCTATGTCGTGCCTCTAGATTTGACACTATGTTTTTTAGCATCTTATCCCTCTTTTGTTAGATTCTTCCTAAGGGAGCAAAGGGAAACTAAGGTAGAGGAGTGAATCCACCTTCGTCAAGTTTGTATGAGTTGTAACAAATACACCTTAAAGTTCCTTAAGCTGTCCAAATATGCTTCCTCTTTGGTTTCCAATGCTAGGGATGAAATGAGTCGTTATGTAACGGGCCTGTCCAAAGAGCTTGAATAAAAATGTCGTGCAGCCATGCTTCATGACAATATGAATCTTTCTGGGTTGAGGAGAGTTATCTAAGGAAAAGGAATAGGAAATTTATGAAGGCAAGATCTTTTGAAACTCGTTCTTCAAAGAGTAGGCTTGATACTCAAGACAAGTCTAAAGTTCAAGAAGAGGTTATCAAACCAGGTTCCTTCAAATATCTCCATTCCTCGCAATAATAGGGTGTCTAATCATAAACCTCGAAAGGGGAGAAATGTTGATTCACCAAGAGAAAGAACAACTTGTGGTAAGTGTGGTACAAATATGTGGTTGAATGCCAATTTAGAACAAATAGTTTTATGGTTGTGGCAAAGGTAGTCATATGGTGAAATATTGTCCTAATGTGAAGAGTTAGAGAAAGGGGAATAGCCAAGATCAATAAAGCGGTCCTACCTCCGAAGCTCCAAAAAAGAATCGTTTTTATGCACTCAAGGCTAGCGGTGAATAAGAGAATTCTCCAGATGTTTTGACTGATACGTTACAAGTCTTCTGTGCTAATGTTATGATCTATTTGATCCTGGTGCTACCCTTTCTTTTGTTACACCTTTGGTATCTAGGAAGTTTTATGTACTTCCCGATGTTTTGATTGAACCCTTTTCAGTTTGTACCCTAATGAGTGACTCTGTGATTGCGAAAATAGTCTATAGGGCATGTCATGTAATGCTTCCCAATAGAGTTACTCTTGTTTATTTGGTATAAAATTACATGTTTGATTTTGATATCATCTTGGGTATGGATTGACTCCATGACTATTTTACTTCCATATATTGTAGAACAAGGGTGGTGAAGTTTTAATTTCCAAACGAACCCCTTGTAGAATGGAAGGGGGGAAATTCTGTACAAATGATTTCTTGTTTGAAGGCTTGTAGGATGATAGACAAGGGTTGTTTATACCTTGTTGTAAGGTTTAAGGACCTAGAATATGAAATTCCTTCTATTTATCTAGTCAGGTATTTAGGGAATATCCAAAGTTTTTTTCCCAATGACCTTCAAAGAATTTCTCCCGAATGGGAAATTGACTTTGGCGTACATTTGTTATTGAATATGGACCCCATTTACATTCCTCCATATAAGATGGCGCCGGATGAATTGAAAGAGTTGAAGTTCCAACTCAAATATTTACAATACAAGGGTTTTTATTTAGCCTTGTATTTCTCCATGGGTTGTTCCATTCTTGTTTCTTCAGAAAAAGAATGTGTCTCTTAGAATGTGCATTGGTTATCGCCGACTCAATAAGGTCACGATAAAGAACAAGTATCCTCTCCCTTAGATTGATGATCTATTTTTATCAACTCCAAGGTGCAAGCTACTTTTCCAAAATGGCATTGCAAACTAGATATGGTGACAGGTGAAGATGTTCGTTAATTGGCATTGCAAACTTGATATGGTCAGTATGAGTTTCTAGGGATGTCTTTTGGGTTGACAAATACCCCGACAACATTTATGGACCTAATGTATATTTTTTCGAGATTACCTTGACTCATTTGTGATTGTATTCATTGATGATATTTGAAGTACTCCAAGAATGAGAATGAGCATGAGAGTCCTTTGAGGTTGGCCTTGCATGTTCTCAAAGAACACCAACTTTATGCCAAATTTAGTAAGTATTAATTTTGTTTGAGGTAAGGTTCTTTTATTGGCTATGTTATCTCTTGTAAGGGTTAAAAGGTTGATCCTAAGAAGACTCATGCAGTCAGAAATTTGGTCTAGACCTTTGGATCCGACCAACATAAGAAGTTTCTTTTGTCTAGACGGGTATAATAGAAGGTTTGTTGATGGATGTTCGTCCATTTCTTCTCCTTTAACAGATTTGACACAAAAGAGGGTGAAGTTTAAGATGTCGGAAGCTTGTGAAAGAGGTTTTTAAGAGTTGAAAGATAAGTTTATGTCTGCCCTGGTGTTGACCTTACTGGAGGATAATGAAGGATTTGTAGTGTATTGCGACACTTCCCGAGTGGGATTTGGATGTGCTCTCATGCAACATGGCAAGGTGAGAGATTATGCTTCTAGGCAACTCAAATTTCATGAGAAGAACTATCCAATTCATGACCTTGAGTTAGCTGTGATTGTTTTTGCCTGAAAAATATGGATACATTACTTGTATGATCTGCATGTTGATGTGTTTATTGACCATAAAAGTCTTCAATGTTCATTTACACAAAAGTATTTGAATCGCCGATAGGAAAGATGGTTAGAACTCTTGAGGGATATGGAAGAAAAGAAGAAAGAACTTGTGAAAGATGTTCATAGGTTGGCTCGTTTAGCTGTGCAGTTCGTAGATACTCCTAATGGTAGTTTTGTGTTCCATCATAACTCTGACTAATCATTAGTCGTAGAGGTGAAGTCTAAGCAACACCTTGATCCTCTATTGATGAAATTGAAGGAATCGGTACTTACTAAGATCAATGAGTCATTCTCCCAAAGGAGGGATGATGTTCTTGGGTACCAGGGAGATTATGTGTACTGGATGTTGAGTATTTGAAAAATTGAATTCTAGAATTGCCCATGGTTCTTGTTATTCTATACATTCTGGTGCCACCTGTAACACTTCGAAAAATCCCAGACGTGTCTTAAATCCTAACATAAGCTTCATAAGGTCTAGACACTTTTTAAGGCCTATTTTAATGTTTATAAGTCATTTAGAAAGTCTAGGAACAAAAACGCCCAAGAATGTCCATGACGTTCGGAAACTAGTTCTAGGAGGTACTAGCGTGCCTAAGCCCATTTGACTAGATTTTAGGAGTCAAAAAATGGTGAAAATTTGTGGAAGGAAGTATAATATCTTTTTAAGTAAATTAATGGTCGAAAATATTTGGTACGACTCCCCATGGACAAACCAATGGCTCTTGAGCAGGACCCTTGCATGTAGGAGTCAACACTACCTGGGCAGTGTGCACAGACGAACGGGAAATCGATAAGGAATGTGTTGATCTATGGGGCATCGACGCACACCGTCGAAAAAACTTAGCCAATTTTTTTGAGTCCCTCACCTGCACAATCTTTTGACAAGAAGGACATATGTGCAGCACAGAAGGGCACAGTGACTGTCGACTCAGAGACGGACCGTCGATCGGGGTCTCGTTTGTGAGGGTCCATTTTCTGCACGTTTATAAGTTGGTTTTAACTAATTAATTAAAGGGTTTGGTGGTTAGTTTTGGTTTAAGTGAAGATTAATTAATATAATTAACCCCTCATATAAATACCTCAACCCAATTAGTCTAATTACAACTCTCGAAACAAAACTCTCTTCCTTCTCTTTGTCTCTCTATTGTAAGACACAATTGAAGACAAGATAGGGGAGGAATTTGGGGGCTGAAAAGGGACGATTTCACCATCAATTCTTCATCAACCGTTGAGGTATGGGATCAAATTTAATTTTTTTTGACCTCTTTCCTCAAAGGTTTCCTTCAAAGTAAATTCAAAAGTTGGGGTTTCATGTAGGTTCTTCTGAATCTCAAAAAATTATGTTATGAATTGGTTTTTTTATATTTTATTTTGGATAATTTGAATTGATTAACATGTATTATAAATTAATTATTATATATTTTGATGGTTTTGTCTAGTTTTTAGATGATATGAATTAGGTTGTAATTAATCAAATTGAATTGGCTATTTTTTAATATCTATTAGATGTTGTTGTTACATTAATCATGAACAAATTAGAGTGATTTGTAGTCTTTCATTCTAGTTCTTGAGAAGATGATCTAGGTTAGGAAGTTAATTGACCTATGTATCTTATTTTAAGCTATGATCTAGTATTGAATTGTGATGTAGTGATTGTCCTAGCCTTGTTATCATGTTGATTATTGATTTATGAGGTTGTATAACCAAATTGGGTTGAATTTAGGGTTTTTGGTAAGACCTTGATGGTGAACTATGAAGAAGACTTTGTAAGTCATATGATATCTATCCTTTACTTCAAATTGTGGTTAATTATGATTAAGTCATGATGTTATATTGGAGTATGCCTTGTATTAGGATTGATAGGGTGGTATAATGTTAAATTGAAATGTCTTGATTATCATTGTGAGGCAACGGGACTTCATGTCGGTCTCGGCCTCCCATGTGGAATCCTTAACTAGGTGATTCTTCCATAACATATTTACGGAAACCACCTCTTTATTTCTCAACTTCTTGACTTGACTATAAAAAATTTGATCCGAAACTTCCTCGTAAAAGAGGTTATCCTTGAAATTAAGACCCTTAATAGAAAGAATAGATTCGGGATCACCAAGAAACATTCTAAGCATAGAAACATGGAAAACTGCATGAAACGAAGCCAATTAACTAGGAAGTTTCAATTCATAGGCAACCTTACCAAATATTTGCAAGATTTCATAGGTACCTACATAATTAGGACTCAACTTCCCTTTCTTGCTAAACCTAACCATTCCTTTCATTGGTGAAATTTTTTAATGCACCTTATTACCTTATTCAAACTCCAAATCTCTTCTCCTATGATCAGCATAAGAATTTTGCAGATATAAGTCATTTGCAACTGGTTCCTTATGACATAAACTTTCTCCAAAGTCTTATAAACCAAATCGCGACCAAGAAGTGAAGGCTCTCCCACTTCAAACCATCCAATAGGAGACCTACATCTTCTACCATACAAGGCTTCATAGGGATCAATAGAATGAATGAATGAATACAATTATTTTAGGCAAACTCCACCAAAGGAAAATGCTTATCCCAATTTCCATTGAAATCGATAATACATACCCTAAGCATATCTTCAAGGGTTTGAATAGTACGTTCCTCTTGACCATTCGTTTGGGGATGAAAAGTGGTACTCAACTTTAACTTAGTACCTTACCCTTTTTGAAATGACCTCCAAAACAAAGACGTAAATTGTGCACCCCGATCCGATATGTTGGATAATGTTATTACCATGGAGACACACAATCTCGTTATTGAAGATTCTAGCATAATCTTCTGCCGAATAAGTAGACTTGATGGGAGTAAAGCGAGCGGATTTGGTCAACCTATCTACAACCACCCTATAGAGTCATATTGTTTTTGAGTCCGAGGTAAACCTACTACGAAATCCATATTGATATCTTCCCACTTCGAAGTAGGAACTTGATTTCTTGTAGTAAGCCACCAGACTTTTGAAATTCGGCTTTAACTTGTTGTCAATAAGGACACTTAGCACAAACTCCGCTATGTCATTCATACCTTCCCACCAATACATTTCCCTAAGGTCATGGTACATTTTTTTCGAACCAAAATGAATTGAGTATCCGGACCCATGTGCTTCCTCAAGGATCCGATTCCTCAGCTCATCTACCTTGGGAACATATAATCTTCCTTGGTACCTTAAAATGACATTCTGTTAGGGACAATGTCTCGTTAAGCTTGTCAAGTACCGATTCTTTGAAATCCATCAATGATTTTTCAAGGTGTTATATTTACATCACCTCAACTAATAATGATGACTCGGAGTTATTATGTACTATGCAACTACTAATAGAAGAATCTTCCAACCTAGAAAACCTATGTGCATCTTTAACTTGGTCTTTCTTGGCTCCATGTATGTGAGATATACTACCCATAGTCATACGACTTAGGGAATCCACAACAACGTTGGCCTTGTCGTAATCTTTCAACAATTCTAACCACCAATTGTGTCGAAGATTTAACTCCTTTTGTGTAAAAATATATTGGAGACTCTTATGGTCGGTAAAGACATCGACATGGACACACCCCAAACCCACTCGGGATGCATCACAATACACAACAAAACCCTTTGTACCCTCTGGTAAGGTCAAGAACGGATTGGAAGTAAGCCTATCATTCAACATTTGAAAATTTTTCTCACATGTCTCCAACCACGCAAATTTATTACACTTTTGGGTCAAAGTAGTCAAGGGAGAGGCGATGGACACAAAGAGCTATACAAACCTCCGATAATAACCCGCTAAACCCAAAAAACTACTAATATCGGTTGGAGTCAAAGGTCTAGGACAATTTTTCATTGCCATCATTTTCCTTTGATCAACCTCAACTCCCTCACTAGAGATGATATGACTAAGAAATGTCACCGACCTCAAAAAAAACTCACATTTGCTATACTTGGCAAACAATACCCTCAAATGGTTCATGTGATAACCCTCATTTTTTGAATATACCAAGATGTCGTCCAAGAAGACAATAACAAATGAATCTAGGTTATTTGTAAATACCCTATTCGTTAGGTCCGTAAACGCCATAGGACCATTTTTGAGACAAAAGGACATTACTAAGAACTCATAATGACCATATCTAGACAGAATATCGTCTTTGGTATATCCTCACCTCTCACCCTAAGTTGGTGATACCCCGACCTCAAGTCAATCTTAGAAAAGTAACTTGCCCCTTGGAGTTGATCAAACAAGTCATCAATCCGAGGGAGAGGATACTTATTATTGATTGTGACTTTATTGAGTTGGTGGTAATCAATACACATTCTAAAAGACCAATCATTTTTATTCAAAAACAATACTGAAGAACCCCATGGAGAAATTCTTGGTGTTATGAAGCCTTTGTCTAGTAAATCTTTGAGTTGATCCTTTAACTGTTTCAATTCGGCCGAAGCCATTCGATAAGATGGAATTAAAATTGGATTTGTATTCGGTAGAAAATCAATACCAAAATCCATTTCCCGTTCGGGAGGACTACCGGGAACATCATTAGGAAAGACCTGCAGAAATTCACTCACTGTAGGGATCGACTCAATAGGAGGAATTTCTGAGTCTATATCATTGACTCTTACAATGTGGTATAGAAGACCTTTTGAGATCATTTTGCATGCTTTTAGACGAGAGGTGATACGATCTCTAGGAATAGAGTGTCCCCCCTTTCACTCTACAACGAGTTCATTTGGAAAGTAAAACTTCACCACCCTTGTCCTACAATAAATGGAAGCAAAGCAAGCATGCAACTAATCCATAACCAATGTAATATCAAAATCAATAATATCTAGTTCTATTAGTTCAATGTAAAAAACTCTATTGGGCAACATTATAGGACAATTTCTATACACCCTTTTTGCAACAACCGACTCACCCACCAGGGTAGACACTATAGAAGGTTCATGCAAAAGATCGGGTAAAATATCAAACTTTTTGGATACTAGACGAGTAACGAAAGATAAAGAAGCACCGGGATCAAGTAAGCATATACATCAATAGAGAAGACTTTCAACATAACGGTCACCACGTCGGGAGATGTCTCTTGCTCACCCTTAGAGCGGAGAGCATAAAAGCGGTTCTTCTTTGGAGCCTCATTTGAACCAATTTCTTGAGCTTGACCATCAACCTTTTCTTCATCCCTCACCTTAGGGAAATACCTAACCTTATCCCCGCTTTTAGCATAACCATTTTTCGTCCCCTTAAGGAAATCACCATAGTGCTTCTTGCCACACTTTCCACAAGTTGGCTTATCAGTTGTTATGAAATAGTACATTTTTCCTTCTTAAACATAGGGTTATACACCATATCACCACTAGCCTTAGGTAACTTGGAAGGAACTTGACTAGAAACTCGCTTCTTAAATATAGGCTTGTCTTGTATCTCAAGCCCATTCTTTGAAGAATCTCCATCAAAATATCCCACCTTCTTGGCATCTCTACTCTTTCTCTGAGCCCTCACCTCTTCCACATGTTTGTAATTCACCATAACATGAGAAATGTTCATGATGTCATGTAACAGAGCCGAATGACACTGCTCTTTCAAATCATATGATACCCCATTACAAAGCGACTCATTTCATCTCTAGGATCGGAAACCAAAGAAGGGGCATATTTCGACAATTTTATGAATTTAAAGGAATATTCATGAACCTCGTACCTCCTTGGTGAAAGTATATGAACTCCACAACTTTAGCTTCCCTCATCTCCCTAGGAAAGAACCGATCAAGAAAAGCCTTCTTAAATATCTCCCAAGTCACCGGACCAGCTCTCAATGGCATATTATCCCTCCATTGTACAAACCATGCTTAATCCACATCCTTGAGTTGATAAGTGGACAACTCGACCTTCTCACTTGTGGACAACCCCGTAGCTAAGAGGATATTATATATTTCATAGTTGAATTCTTGGGGGTCTTCCTCAACCTTAGACCCGCAGAAGGTAGGAGGTTTCATGAGAGTGAAGTCTCATAAACGGGAAGCCATAGTAGTAACTTTTTAATTTAGATGGGGTACAACTTCCCCATTTTCTTGGGTTGTCATAGCTTGGGCTTGAGCTATGGAGGCTTGTGCTTGAGTAGTGATAGCTTGGTCCGTTTGAAGAAGAACGACCCTTATATTCTCATCCGTCAAAGGAGGAGGATTAATCGGGGATAGGCCAATAGTCTCCCCTTTCTCAATAGGAGGAAATTGATCACCATGGGGAGGAGCTTCTGCATTGGCAATTTCCTCTTCAAGTCTTCGTGCTGCATTTCTTCGAGTATTCATTCTCCTATAATCACAACAATAGGATTAGATGCAAAAGAACACCATAAGTATAATCTAATGGCACGATATAAAATTTCCAATAAAATGAGAGTTTCCTAGGCATC
This sequence comes from Solanum habrochaites, assembly GCA_027704765.1. Classification (NCBI taxonomy): domain Eukaryota; kingdom Viridiplantae; phylum Streptophyta; class Magnoliopsida; order Solanales; family Solanaceae; genus Solanum; species Solanum habrochaites. The sequence continues at coordinate 57,142,562 of JAKWJA010002489.1, read as the reverse complement.
ATGTAGGTTCCCATCCATAAGTGTTGTGCACTTCACAATTATGAGCACGAACTTACATAGGCATGGTAGAGAGAGAATTTAACCTAAGATAATTCAACTTCAGGATCTGATACCAAGTTTGACACATCCGGTTTTACCTCCTAGACGCAACTGGTGTCGTCGTCATCTTTGAGGACTAAGACTAGCCTCTTAGTTTACATCATCACATTCATAAGTCGAATTTAGAAAAAATTTTGAAACTTTTTATCACTTCTACTTGGAGGTTTACATCGACCTCCACATACACATAGTATACATATTGAGTATACATAAACCCTTCGTATAGGAAGGTTACATAGCCTTCTACTTTTATTACACATATATATAAGATTGAACATATTCTTAAAGATTGTCTCATCTCATACCATCTAAACGATCATAACAATTTGGGAGTAGCCCTACATCAATGTAAAGAAGCCATATATAGCTTATAAAAATAGTACTCAAATGAAGATAGACTGGACATAACTGTCTTAGAAAACGAAGTAACTATATGAGCTAAATATTGGCATCACCTAGGAAAGTGAGGACCTACCCACTTGGATTATAGAGAATATCCAAGTCTTCTTCAAGTCGTCCTGAATGAGCCTTCAACGACCTAAACCTAAAATGTTTTGGAAAAATAAAGAAATGGGGTTAGTACGCCACTTGTACTAAGTATGAGATCATATTCACACATTCTTGAAAATGTGCTAAGAAAAAGGGACATTTCATAAAGTATGCATTCTCCATTTAAAACCTTCATATATACAACAATATCATACCACTCAATATTTCACATATCGTAAGTCATAGGCATATTCATCACAATGCTACAACATCAAGTCTAGTTAAATGAACCATTCATATCATGTAAGTAGATACATACCCAAATAACTTCATCATCAAATCATATTTAACAATAAACATGAATAAGAGTACATTTTATTATAACAAAGCAAGACAAATACTCATAAACCACTATCAAGTCACCAAGTGCAATGACCAAGCAAAGCCCCATAACCTTACTCAATCAAGTAACCCAACAAGAACCATGACTAACACCCTACTTCACATATCTTGAAATTTATATATACATATCATTTTACTTTAGCAATATAGACCAACATATATTCGTAAGTGAACTAATCAACATTTATTATCATTAATGTGAAAGTTCATCATATACATATAATATATCATTATAAGCATAAACTTACATAAGAACATCCTCATAAGACTCCCGTCAAGGCTAGCTAGTGCAATGATTAGGTACAGTCCATATCCCTACCTAGACTAAGATACACCCCTTAGATTATCCTAGTTAGATTTTAATCATTTAATTCATTTTACCTTTTTGGGAAAATCTTGCTCTAATCGACATAGACCACATGATCTAGTGTGGAATCCGGTGTCGTAAAACCCTACATAGAAGGAAGGCGGACTACTTGCCAAGGTAGTACCAAAACATAAAACATAGCAACAACATGGATCCACTAGCTAGTATTCCTATGGGGACAACATGTTTCAAGAACTAGGACATATAGTTGGGACCCTCTTTATGCTACATGAATTGTATTCTCCAATCTCAAGAATACGTTAGTGCTCCTACCTTCCCTATGTGGGAAGGGACACTCCACACCCTAGTTCACTCGGTGCTAAGCTAGACTCCATTTGAAATGTCTTTAAGACTTTAATTATCCATCATAGATTATTTTAGGTCATATGGTATAACCATTGTATAATAATCATCTTCAATAGCTAAATAAGAATTGCATGATTATAAGTCCTTTCATTACAATTCATATAAGTAAGGTTAGCACATTAGCACTTCATATCATAATAAGGCACATTGATAGTCATCACCATCCTTATAACACATAAACCTTTGTTACCCTCACAACATATTCAAGACATTTCAATTTAACAGCATACAATCCTATAAATCCTAATACATGGCTTACTCCAATATAACATCATGACTTAATCACAATTAACCACAATTAGAAGTAACAGATAGAGATCATAATACTTACCAAGTCTCCTTCATAGTTCATCATCAAGGACTTACCATAAAACCTCAATTCAATACAATATAGGTATACAACATCCTAATTCAATAATCAACATGATAACAAGCCTAGAAGAATCACTACATCACTATTCAGTACTAGATCATAGCTTAAGATAAGACACTTAGGTTTATTCACTTTCTAACCTAGATCATCATCTCAAGAACTAGCATGAAATACTACAATTCACTCTAATTTTTTCATGATTATGTAATAACATCAATTTATACCAATTCCATCAATAACCAAGTCAATTGAACCAATTTCAGCCTAATCCATGTCAATATCAAACCTAGGGTTCAGGGTTAAGGATCATCATTTACAAACTATACCAAATCATCAAGATATACCACAATTAAGTTAGAATACATTTTAATATATTCATATTATACAATATAAAACATAAACAAGTCAATTCATAACCTAATTTTTGAGATTGAGAAGAACCCACATGAAACCTAACTTTTGCAAATATTTTGAAGGAACCCTTGACGAAAGTGGTTTCAAAGGTGAATTAGATCCCATACCTCAACGTTTGATGAAGATTTGGTGGTGAAATTTTCCCCTTTAATCCCCCAAATACTGCCCCTAGCTAGTATTAAATGGTGTCTTCCAATAGAGAGAGAAAGACGAGAGAAGGAAGAGATTTCTTTTTGTGAGTGGTGTTTAATATAACGAGGGTTGGGGTGGTTATTATATTGGGGATTTAATTACTTAAAACTCCCTTAGACCACTAACTAATAACCTCAACCGTAAAATAATTAAATGAAATGAAGTTAAAATGTGCTGGGAATTTAACCTTACATATGGAACCCTGATCGACAATCCGTCTGTGAGTCGACGGGCATTGTGCCTTCCGTGCTGCACAACCGTTGTTTTGGTCAGACACTTGTGCAAACGAGGGCTCCAAAATTTTGGATAAGTTTTCTCCTAAGGTTGGCCATCGATGACCCACCGATCCACACACGAGCTGTCGTTTTCCCTCTCGTGGTTGCACACTGCGGTGGTAGTGTTGCCTCATACGTGTAGGATCCTCCTCAACGGACCTTGGTGGTGAACGGGGATTTGTAACCGGACATTTAGACCATTAATAATCTTAAACACCTATTAAATACCCTTCCACCAATTTTCATGGATTTCCGACTTCTAAAAGCTCATCAATAGGCTTAGTCACGCTAGTACCTCCTAGAACTAGTTCCGGACGTCATGAACGTTTTGAAAGTTTTGGTTCCTAAACTTCTATATTGACTTATATTAAT
>JAKWJA010002489.1:56884829-57139113 GCA_027704765.1 Solanum habrochaites | reverse complement strand
TTTGCCTAACCTCTGCCCTTGCGAGATTTTACCAGCCAACGTCAGCGCCTACTGTTGACCTCGTCGAGGTTGAATTCCCGCCCGTCCGGCACAAGTCGCACCCCAATCCAGCAACACACCACTCTTACTGAGCGTAACACCTTCGCATGCACGTGAGGTGCCCCTTATTTCCAAGTTATGAACTATAGTTATGAACGGTAATATAATAACTGCATTCCAACCACACACAAGGATGAGAGTTGCCAGCTCTCCAATCCTCCACTCACAAAATTATGTCATCATCCCACCTCTCTGCCCCCTCCCTTCCAAAATAGTAACAGATACTCTTAGAGCCTCCAGCGGCCAGGCACTGCAACCACACAGATAAACCGCCCAATCACCAATCAACCAAACCGACCTCACCTCCTTTGTAACAAGTCAACTCGCTGCATATGGATCAAGCTCGTCCAAGTTTAGCTGGCCATCCCACGGCGACTTTCCTCCCTGTTACCAAACCACACTGAGTGCCACATGTACATTTGTAGACGCACCTTCTATGTTACAAACATATCCGGTCTTGCTTCCTGTTGGACATCATGAGCTGGAACTGTTACATTCCCACTCCTAGTGGACACGCCCACATATCGTTCTTTCAAAACCAGCAATAGGGTCTTCATGCACCCCCCTTCACTACGGTGCTGCCATCATGTACCCCACCTTGCTCTCAATCACCTTACCGATTTTTTAGAGCACTACCTCACCTGGAATATTGGAAGCATTCGTAGCTTCAGTAGGGTCCTCTTAAGGGTAAGTTTTATTTTTTCATTAGTTTGTATTGATTGATGATCAATCCAATCACTCAACGTCTAACCACATATCTATCAAAATAATACAAACCCCCACCTTACTATTCCTCAAATAAATTTTACCCTTTTTAGTTTGCCCGTTTTCTTCAATTTCCATATTTTAACAGAACAACGGCGAGCCGGCGCCATACTCATACACTTTCCGCCTATCCCTCGCATACCCATCACTTCCCCATACCAATAACCTCACTTTATAGTTCATTTTGTTTTCCATTTTTTTTTTATTCAACACCTCCCTTGTACTTCCTTCAACCACAAAACAACAATCATCAAACAATAACAAAAAAAACACAAAAATCCAAACAACTAACAACCACACAACATCAAACACTAAGTAAAAAAGAACACACGTAAATCACCCCCACAACACAACACCCAAAAAACAAAGCCAATAATCTAAAAAAAAAACAAACCCAATGTAAGACCAACAAAATAACACAAAAAACCCAATCCCCTACACACCCTCCATCCCTCCTATATTTGTCCCAGCCAATTTCATCGCCCCCTTCCCCTACTTCCCCGCCTTCCCCCATCCCTCCTTATCTTTCCACGCTCTCCTTTTCTCCTTATGAGTTCTCCTTGCGCCCCGCCCCACGTCCCGGCCCCCTCATCGCCCTCATCCTCCACATCCCAACGCATCCCAACCCTATTTTCACCTCTCCTCTAGTATGCTGTACCCCGCGGAATACAAACCCCCAGGCCCCACGACAGGCCCACATGTCCCCCACAATCCTGTCTTTCAGGGTGTGGACCACCACCTCTCACCCCTCTGACACGTGGCCTCCAGCCCCACACCTGCCCCCGCATTGTTCATCCAATCCTCTTCTCGACTAAATCCTTCTCCCCCAACCTACACTAACCCCCCCTGGATGAACTAGCCTCCCCACCTTAGTCACCGCCCTTCCTTGTCCCCCACCACCTCGCCCCCGCACAAACGTCTCCACCCCGGGCAATACCCACCCATCACCCCCCCAATACCCCACACCACATCCCCCACCTGTTCCCCCACCACACCCCCCCCCCCAATGAACCCCCACCGCCATCACAGTCTGCTCCCCCAGGTTCACCGAAACACCCCCACACAACATGATTCCCCCTTACCCACCAATGAGGAAAAAAAAACCCCCCCACACAAAACTCCAAGGGCCCCTACGTCAAACCCACCCTCCTCACAGACTTCCGACCCCCCCCCCACCCCCATGGTCAGTGCATCTCCCTCCACTGCCACCCAAGCCTAATGACACCACCGCCCCCGCTCAGAAGCACCTGGCTCTCCCACTCAACACAATAAGACGCAAGTGCCCTATCCACTCACACACACACATGTATTGGAGACTTATGCGACCCTTACCGCACTAACCTACAGCATTAAGAGGCCCACCCACCACCCACATAGCAACCCACATTAAATCATGTAACATCACAAGACCCCTCCACCCCCCCACATCAGACATCATCACCCCGCCCACTCCTGACTACCTAGACGACATAAAAAACGCAAAAACACCAAAAAACACCAACCACCAAAAAAATAGAGAGGGAAGCAGCAAAACAACAAACACACTCATAAAAAACAACCGAGACCAACTTGCCCAGCACAACACACACAAAACATTACCCAATGGCCAGTACAAAAAGTCACACACCATCACACTACCACGCACCAAAGACTCCCAAGCAGAACACAGTAGTCAAAACCGTAAACACAAAAGACAAAAAAAAACACACACAACTACAAATCCATATGACACCCAACACAAACAGACTAGTGGTACACACAAACGAAACCCAACACCACACCAAGAACCACCCCAACAGTACATTAATGGACATCTCACAAAGGTCACACCCAAAACCAATTACCAACCCACAAAGATCGAAACACAAAAACAACCCAACACCACACACACACACCAAAACACCACACAAAAAACAACAAAAAAAAAACAACACACACACCAAAACGACCAAGACCCCAAAACAGAACAAGAAACTAACCACCACACAAAGAAAAACAAAAACCGAACAAAACAAAAACACAAACCAAAAACAAAAACACAAACCCGCACAAAACACAGAAAACCCAATGAAAAACCAACAAACATGACCGCGAACACCACAAACACACACCGAGCACCACACAAAAAGAAAAAAAGACAAAACAAAACAACACACAAAAAACAAATAAAACAAGTTACCCAACAGAAAATAACCAAAACCCCACAACACTTGGAAACCAACCGAATCCACGAATGCAAAACCCAGACAACAACCAATACCACCCAATTAATGTCACCACCAACACCAAAAACACCACCCAAGACAGACCAACTTACGAACAAAAACGCAAACCAGAAGAAACCGAGAACCCACCAGTAAACAACACGACAAAACAAAAAAAAAGACCGACCAACACAAGGGAAACACACAAACAACCTACACCATTTACACCAAAAACACAACAAACGAATCACACACATACAAAAAACACAACAAAACCAACAAACACAAACTCACAAAAACACACCAACCTACAACACAACAACCTCCCAGCCAACCAAAACCCAACACAAGAGACTCAACTCTTGCCTACTGAAGAAACAACAACCCCCGATAACAGCTCTTATTCAAACTCACAGAGATACCAAAAAAGCCCAAAATAAGCATGACCCCTAAACAGCGATGAAACTACCACAAACAGGATTTCTGAACAAAGTAAGAACAGGACCTACACCAGACCCAGCAACACACGCATGAAGACACACAAAACGCAAGAGAACCCGCGAAACGCCCTATACCTAAAACCGACCCCACCACACACCAACCCCAAACTAGCAACAAGTGTAGTGGTCACAACAAGGATAAAACCTACGATACAAAAAGATCAGAACGCACACACACAACAGCCTGAACGCCCAAGACCAAACACATACCAAAACACACTGGTTTTGTATTTGTCATGCCACAAAAATCACAAACAATCACCTACCTCAAAGCTCAAGACTCTGAATCACCTAAGGCAACCGACTCTTCGCTTCTAGATTCTTTCCCGCTTGTTCTATGGGTCTATAACAATCTTAATATATGCAATGATAACAATCAAGGTATAATATATTTGGTCTATAACAAAAAAACAATAATTCCTAGACCAACGCAAGATAATACCGAAGTTAGGGCTTTTTCACATTATATTTCTTAGATTCCACAACCAATTCCCCCATTGATAAGACCCAAGGAAAAATTACGTGTTTACATATCAAAAAATGACTTGTGGAATGTAAATAACCTTACCTTTCCCCCCTCCAGACTGGTGAAACACCTACTCCGAACTGTCTAGTGTCGCCTCCTAGACTAAACTTCAAAAAATACCAATATAGTTTTGGCGGGCTTTGTTAGACGAACTCTATGTTGTGTGTTGGCCGTGCCGCGGCCTGCGATGGATCACTAAAAGACCCAGCCATAACACAGTCATTTCGGGAGTTTCCTAGCCCGACTTCGATTCCCGTAAAGTCGGTTACGAGCTACTATCACCTAACTGTCCCTTCATGTCATAAAAATTATAATTCTACGCTCTCATTCAGAGGATTTCCACGTTAATGCCCAAATTTATTCAAATCGGACGAGGTTGGGTTATCGCCCAAGTACTACCAAAATAGTCTGTAACCCCAATTCACTTATTGCAATTTCAAAGCGACGGAATCAGTGTTACAATGTATACCCAACTTTATCCATCAGTCCTCCCCGAGCGGATCACCAACATAGCAGAAAATACTGAGTTAACAAAAACGGTTTAGAGTAGTATCTGAAATGTCGATATAGGCTTATTGTCTCGCATTCCCTTCTTACACCCGATATCCTGTACCTACGGGTTCACATCGTCACTCAGACCCACCAATTAAATACCGACAATTATCCCCCCCCTACCATGCATCTATTGAAAGTCTTCCAACACGCGGTTCCTAAATATAGTTGTAAGTTAACTTAACTAATCAACAACGAATCCCCAACAACAAAACAAAAGTGTATTAAGACATACTGCCAATGTTCTCAAGGATCTTGACCAATATCGGATAATCCTTTCGAAACATACAGTAGATAACATCGAAAAATCCAAAATGGCCCACAACTATTGGTGAAACTAAACCACACCCCTATGTCTTAATACCTCTAAACCCCCCCCAGTGAAGTTCTAGCGACCATATTCCATCCTCACAACACAGTCAAATCACCTAGCTGACTACCCGGGTCACCACCAATTTCAATACCTTTGGATCGCAATACCTCTTGAGACGACTACGTCCCGAACATACAAAACCACTATAACCACAACCCGCTACTCGAATGCCCAACCCCCTTGCATCCACACGCGTTAATGGTAGCATAGCAGTACCTATTAAGAACAGGAGGAATTGGATTTAAATCCCCTCATCCTCCTACAACCACCCAAACCCCCATCTCGAATACAAAACTCGATGACAGATGAAACCCTCACTACTTTCTTGGCACCAAACCATAAATACCACCAACCAGCGTCACCGATCTTCTAGCAAATTCCACCATAACGTCACAACCCCGCGCCCCTATACAAATAGATAAAACTAAAAACTTTAACAATCCAGTCCCTAACCATATAAGTCATCTGCATCATCAATTCTTTCGAACATCCCATCATCCAAAGAGACAACATTGCAATATTAATACGCTTGATCCGCCCACTAGGAATCCCACATACCAAATAAAAACACACGGAATAATATCTACTTCATCACACGCATAACCACACACAAAATGAAATATATAGCACATAAAGAAACTCATCGAATATAGAAGAATGGCTTTTCTTTAAAAATTGATATCCAACCATGTCCATTCAGTGGACCTACATACTTATCCAATCTTTTCATTGAATCTGATGACTCTCAATACTTACCACAATCATGGACACTCCAACATTTTTCTTACTCTAAGACAACATTTAGAATGAAACCTTTCTTAGATACTTACCATCAAAAGTTAATAAAGTTTATAACTTAAAACAAGTGAAGTCCTTTCAAATCATGAATAACACTTATACAATTGAGCATTCTACATCTGGGAAAGTATACCTTGATAAAATATTACCCAAATGTAGACTTCCAATGAAAAAATCTGAATTTTAATTCAACAGTCTACCAGAATCCCACTAGTCTATCAACATTAGCTTATTCGTTTATTTACGACCTTAAGTTGCTTCTGGACCTCCACTGCGACACCTATCTCGCTTGTAGCCTGTAGTGCCACCAATCTCTAATCACGCTACAACGGTATATAGTGGACAAGTTGAGACTCCCCTCTTGAACATACAACATGTTAAGTCTTGGCTCGTCCACCCACAACAACCACCTACACAGCTAATAGCAATAGTGACACCCAACTCCGCGCTACATCGACATAAAGCGGACAAAACTTATTAGAATAATTTCAATTCCTTCTTTTACAACACACTCTTAACCCACTACGCTAAGAAAATACCTTTCACACTAAGGTCGATTCCATTAGATCTACTTACCCAAATTCAAAATAAAACAAAGAACTTTTCGTCATCTCGAGCTAATGATTGTACATTTCTTTCTCAAGTCTTTTTTCAATAGTGTTTAACCAATCTAACAGACTTGTGACCATATTATCATAGCCACATTATTACGAATAAAACATATGCGTCTGAACTCAAATATTTACGCCTCTAAATATACCTCTTTATCATTTACAATTGATACAATATTCTTGCTCTAGCTTCACTCTAAAGGTTTCACTGATCCCACTTTTTAAAAATCATTTTGACTCTAACTCTTTTAAATTCTATTTGAGTGGTGTCCCACCGTCGCTTAAAACTTTCCATACGATCACGTTATTCACCAAATATTGGAAAATACATTCTTAGATACTTGCAATTCATAAGTTATTACATCAAATTCGCATAGCCATAATCTTATTATATAGTTGCATCTCGTCACCATCTACTACGAAATCTTATTACCATTATGTTCATTAATCTGAGTATCTCTATAAGTCATTATTTTCATTAATATAACCCTTAAACACATGTATACTCATCAAATTCAAAGGATTAACACAATTTGTTTGTATACACTTATTAAAATTTTTCATTGCCTTCACCCAAGTATTCTAAATGAGACTTTCTTAATCCATAAACTTATCATTTTGGTATTAAACCATTCCCTTATGGCTTAATATAAAATCACCAGTCCTCTTACTACAGACCTTCTTCCTAATAAAAATATAGGAGCGCTACACGGCAAAGAAGTAGGACAGATGAAACCTTTATTACGAAGACCTTGGATTTGATCTTCTAAGCACTCTAATTTCCTACACACACAGGAATAGTCTCAATAGAGGGTGATTTGACCTCAACATCCCGAATGCGAGTCAATTATGCCAAACAATCTTGCCCTACCAGTTTCCTAGACCGAATGAATGATATGATCTTAGCTAGCTTAGACTTGTACACCTCTTCCCACTCTATTTTTTCTCTATTAGGGATCTCTAGATTTACCATCTTGGAATTACAAATAATTACAATATAATAGGGGGACAACCAAGTTAGGGCTAAGATTATATCAAGTCAGTCATATCCAACATAACCAAATATACCCAAACTAAAAATCCAAAACATATCAGGACAACACGATATACATGGGTGACGATGACTAACTCTTCAACAACGGTAAAAACATGGATCGGGGCATCAAATATATCATAAACCACATCAAATCCCATGGCAATTGAACTAACCCATGCAAATAAGTAGACCACATATCAAAAAACACACTAATCATTCGGTCACAAACAAGCATAGTACATATGACCCCTACATCAGACACCTCAACTTCGATCTTGCTTGAGAAAACATAAAACTGAGCTCTATCATCTTGATGTAAACCTCGTCATATGCCTAAGTTCTCCATAATTTTAGCACATTTCATAGCTTATAATCAATTCATGAAAATTGAATTAGATCGCAGGGATTATTTCCAGTACGATTCGGGGTCCATAATAATGACTAGAAAATAGGGGAGACATGGTTGAGATTCTGTCTTGACCAGCGGCCATAGCGTAAATAGAACCCAAGCCCTATACTTTTCTGGGGTGTTTTACTTACTCTTAAATTCAACAAAGGTTCACAACTTTGCTTAGCAATTTTTGAATAATCCTCATAACTAAGATAATCATTAGTTAGCCCGAGTCAATCTTAACGAAACAGGTTCCACAATTTCCCTTAAGTTACATTCAACACTACGACTCACACGTTCCCAGGATACACCTAGACATTGACATGATTATTAGTTGGTCGAACACATATCCAAATTTATCGCTTATGAACTACATTATAATTTATCTAGACCCTTGCACATAACCTCATGATGACCTTCTTTTCACATTATGTTCTGCGACACACAAGCGATTACAATTGGCACAATTTCAACACTTAAGCCAACACATTTCACATATAAACATTAAGACAAGAAATAGTGGACAAATAATAATATCCAAGAACCAAAATAATACACCCTTCAAATTCGTAGTTAATTTTAGATAAATAGAAGCACACATTCACTGTTCCAATTGGTTAATATTTATTTAATTAGTTACAAATCACAGATAAGTCCATTTTTTTATTTAATTAGTTCATTCCATACACGACCACTAGTCATATCTTATACGGTCCCTAAGGCCAAATACCAACTAAAACCCTATCACTTCCAATTAAATTGTGTGTTCCATCTAGTTCAATTTGTTGAGATACCAATTGGACTCAACTTATACCACAAACGATAATAATAGCTAGCGAGCCCCACAAAATGTTAATTTCAATCATAGAACTTGGTCGAACCTAGTTGTTATTCACCTCAACTTTTAACTGATGGTAACCAAACCTTAAATCAATCTTAGAGAAAATCGAGGACCTTGCAATTGGTAATATAGGTCGTCTATCCGAGGCGATGGATACTTGTTCCGAATGGTAAACCTATTTAACGGTAGGTAGTCTATACAAATTCTCTCTTGCTAGCGTTGGTGTTATAAATTTTGTTGCTCTAGTTTAGAATGTAGAGTGAAGGAGGTAATGTGCCAATTTGTATCACCAAAATAGCAATTGGATTCATGTCATAGCACGAAGAAGTAGAAAGAAGTGAGTTTTTTTCTAATGTCTTGTAGCCTCTCAAAGAAAAGTATGAACATTATCATACTGTTCTATAATACACTACTAGACTCATTTTTGTACAATGAGATCAACGAACCTAATCTCTAATAGCAACTTTGTCACGACCCAGACCATTGTGATTTACACCCACGGTAACTATCCGGTTGGAGAACAACCACTAAAACCCAATCCATGAAACTAAAGGCAACTAAGGATACAAAAACATGTTTAAATAACTAAACTATTTGTTATGTAACTAAAAAAATGAACTAATATGAATTTAGAATTACAACCCTTAGAACCTAAAAGTCCATAGTACCAAACTCTACTATGACAAGTTCTAAGACGAGGGTACAAACCCAAAACTAAACAACACTTTTAAACACTAGTTCTGCATTCCGAAAAAAGTCGGACTTAAAACAAAAAGATGAACTGAGGAAGCCCGAAGAACTACTCAAACGCCTTGAATGTGAAAACGGCTACTTGATCTTCTCCCAACAGTTCTTTCATGCCGCTAAGATGCCATGTTAACTCAACAAAAATTAAGGGCAAGCACCAGTAACGTTACAACAACCACCGTGTATTGGTTGGATCACACGATTATCCCACTAAATGAAACATATATAAGTCAAAGAATCAATATAATCATGTAAAATATCGAATATCAACAACATTGATTAACACAATCTTAGTAGAATAAGAGAACCACACCACAACCAGTCTTAAAGTCTACTTGTGCAATTCATAAATTGAGTCCCACTCCCCAACTCATACTAAATATAACTGTTTGTGAAGTTATAAGTCATAGTTCATAAACAATAAATACAATTATCACAAGTAGTTGGTCGTCTCAGGAAACCCAATGCAATTGTTCTTTTATGGACTCCAAACTCAAACTGTTAATGCAACAACATAGTACCCGATCCAATATAGCCTGCCGGAACATAGAAATCCAATCCCATAGTTGTGCTAGAACATGTCAACCTGATCCAATATTTATGGTGAAACGTGAAAATCTAATCAAAGTTAGCTTGGCTAAACATGGCAATCTGATCCCATTTAGACACAAAAATTAAATACACAAGTATCAGTCATATACAGTGAATTCAGACATATATTATTCATTCATACTCATTTACATAGTGTGTGATCAATGATGCAACGTTCACATATATACAGGCATTATAATAAATTAATAACAAACATACATCACACGAACATGAAATCACAACCATCATCTACCTCGAAAAAAAGCTTGACTCCCATAAGAAACTTGAACCTTCCCTTTACAATTATTTCTGCTTGTTTTAGGTCTACAACAATTAATATACGCAAGGATGAACATTCAAAGGTCTAATTATTTGGATTGCAACAAGCTCAATAAGCCTAGACAAACCCAAATTCCTAATACCAGTTTAGGTTTTTTCAACAATAATTCTTAGATAAAAACCCTTACCCATTGATAATAACCCAAAAAAAAAATGTTTTACGAATTGAAAAATGGATTCGGGGTGTTAAAAGCTTACCTTTATTCTCAAGAATTGTGAAAAACTGTCAAACACTCATATGGGGTCTCCTCCTTAGCCCTAAAAATCGTAAAATACCAAATATAGTCCTTTAGGGTTTATAGAGACTTTAAGTCGTGTCTGAACCGCTACAACAGACCCATCGCACTACAACATCGTTGCTCCAAAGCCCAGAATTCCTCTACTTCGGGTTCGACAAAGACAAAATGTACCCATTCATTAAAACATCATTTTCGGGAGTTTTACTCGCATGGATTTGATTACATAAAGTGGTAAAAGTTCCTTATCATCTTAACTATCCAATCGTGTAATAAAATTTACAATTATATTTCTCATTCTTTACTAGATTTTCCTACACCTTAATGCCTTTGATTTCATCCAAATCTTGACTAGGTTGGGAATTTCCAGTTACTAACAAATAGTTTTTGGCCCCAATTATTTCTTCATTGACTTTTCCATAATGATGAAATCAGTTCGTTACGAAATATATGTGAAAAAATAAAGAACGAGAGAGAAACAAGAAATAGGAAAGGGTTGGGATGGGAAGATTATAGAAATGAGAGTTTGAGAGTAGAAAGAAATGGGGGTTTGATAATAGAAAGAAAAAAAGAAAAGGGGAAGGGTGGGGTGGCGAAAGAAGAAAGAACTAGAAGACAATTCTTTTCCTTATTCTACGCCTTAAATGACTTATTTATACCAAGTCAATAATTAAGTTGCCATATAAGCTTGGTGTAACTAACCATGAGAACCCCCTAGGCGTCACCCAACGTACATGACCTCTCAAAGGTCTTATACAAGACTCTTAGCATTCATTCATCACATAGGTATGAAAAGTAGTGGGATACTTTTCACAATAAAGTAAATAAGGAAACTCTTTTATAAAACATAAGAAGAACTAAGTTTCGTCACAAGCCATCTTAGTAACATCTTATTCTCGTAGGGTCATAGCCCTTACATAAAATGAAATCTACAAGTCTTATACTAAGTCTTGAATGAAAGAAAACTAGACATAACATCCATGTCCACGAACATATGAGGACATGTTAAGAATATTGAGAGAACAATCTGATTCCCAATTCTCAACTCTAAGATCCTTACTTTCCACCACCTATACTTATAGAATATCGAAGAATATAGAGTTAGCACAATTAAGAACTAAGTAGAAATCATGCAAAAACATGCTTTGAAGAGGACATTTTAGTTGAAATATGCACTTCATGCAATTTTGATAAAACTTTATGAACCAAGTGTAAAGACATCATACAAGTCGATCATTAACATACAAGGTAATACTCCCTAATTCACAACATGTCACCATATTCATTCAGCAACCTATTACTTATTTAGACCCTCTACAAAAATTTATCCTAAGACCCACCTAGGTAAGACATGAAGAGACCGCCCATACAACCTCTTTAATACACACCTAAGTGTTCTTTAAGACTGCTAAAGATGTGGATACTTCCTTTCCATCACAACTCAACAAGTCAACATTCATAATAGTAGGTACTAAGATGAAACATATGCAATTTTAAGACTTCACCTAAACACAATCCCCTAGGATAACTCTAAGGTTTTAAACACCTAGCAATGTTTTAAAGTTCAGCACATTCCTACTACACCTACTTAGTTCTCCTTTGGAACCACCCTAGACTAGGAACATCACATTCAACAAGTAACATAACATTCATTAACATTAGATATAAAACCAACATGGTTCATCAACATTAGGCATACGGTCAACTTACTTCATTGCATCATACAAAAACCCATTAATTCATTAACATTACAAGGAAACACCAAAAAACCCTCCAAATGCCTACTTGTGTAATGCATAGATGATGTCCCATTCAACTACTTACCTTAAGTAGTACACCCTTAAGAAGACTTATTTCATTACATTCATTTTGTGGGGGCAAGATTTAACCGACATAGACCATGTGAGCTTAACATGGAATTCCGGTATCAACATCTACCAGATGACAGATCCCCACTTGCCTAAGGTAGTGTAATTCTTTTAGTCTTTTTGTGGAACACCACTAGCTAGTTTTATGCGGGCGGATAGTTAAGGGATAAGGAGTTTGCTTCTAAGTACTACATCTCAACTCACGAAGAGTAACCATCTCAAGAGGATTCTTTTGGATACTATACCTCTACTCATAGAGAGTATCAACCCCTTTTCAAATCCACCGTTCTAAGCATTAATCCTCACAGAGTATTAGTTCTTTCATATTATATATCTTAGTTTATAGGTTAATGGTATTCATACAAGTAACTTTACTACACCTCAACTCAGGGGAAAGTAAGCTGTCCCACCTATACATTCATATTACATTGGAATGAATCCTTAGGAATACTAAGGTGTTACTAAGACACTGACTTTTCGACTCACTCAACGAAAAGTTTCCACTTCAAGATCTCCAAGAGATTAAATTAGATTTTTCTTTTCTATTGATAAAACCTTTCAATAGACTCACATTCATTACATTTTAATTAGTTTCATTCATTGTTTGTATATTTGAGAAATACTTTCACATAGCCACCATTATATCATGACATTGTCTTCTAAATATGATCATACTACGTTCATCATAATCCACACAAAATCATACTTTACATTCACATTATACTTCAATATCATACTACCTTCAAGAAACACATACATATCTTCATAATACATCTCTATACATAAGTACCATGACATTAATTTACATAACATTCAATGCCTTCAACATCATAATCAAAATACACATGCATATTCATATACATTAGCTCAACACCGCCACCATAAGTGGGTCATACCACACAGGAGTAATTCAATAAAAACTAGAACAATTTAGGTCAACTTTCCCTTCATCCAAGCCATGATCACCCGTTTTCATTTGTCCAACAATTCATCATAATTAGGATTGTATAGCATATATAACGATAATACAATATAGTATAAACACATTTCTAACAATATCCAATCACATTCATCAAACCCACTTTGAAAACCATTTAGAAGATTTAGACAAAACATGCGTGTTTCAATGAATTCTAATCATATTAAAAATCTTGATTCAACATGAATAAATCAATATCATGACTTAGAAAACTTTTTAACAATGAACCCATGTATAGAATAGAAATTTGGGATATTGATCATTAATTCACTTTTGAAAACCTTTGAATTGGACTCATTGAATGAGAGGTTATTCAAGAATGAAGGATCACCATACCTTTTTGGTAGAAAGCCCACGAAAATTGATGAATAAATCACTTCAAATCCCTTCTCCTAGCTTGAATTTGACCTAGACCTTCAATGGTGTTCTTGAGAGAATATATTCAAGAGGGAAGAGTTTAAGTTTGATTTTAGAGTCTAAGAGGGTTCAATTGTTTTAATATAATTAAAATACCTAAAAACACTAAAAATAACCTCCCATGACATAATTGGAACGTGGGGTATATTTACCAATTTACCCCTAGGTTGGCCGAGACTAGGACAAAATTGCAGGTCTTGACCAACGACTACCACCTACGAACCGTAGGTGGTGTGGTAGGCCGTCCTGCAAGTCGTCATTTGGTTCATAGACTTGGCCATGGGATATAAGGCTTTATAGGATAAGTTTTGACCTATGGACGGGTTGCCTCTCCACCAAATGACCTACTTGTCGTAGGTCACACCATTTTGGCAGCTTTGGGGATTGAGAGTAGGGTCCTCCTCTAGGACCCCTAGGTGGGTTCTTGGGGAGTCGTACCTAGATGTTTCACCCCTACATATGTCCTTCTACACACTAGGATCATCTCCAATCATTTTAATAGACTCCAATTACAACCAAACACATATTATAACCAGGCAAAATCACACTACCCACACGACTAGTTTCTAACGTCTTGTCTCATTCCTTGAATGTTTGACTTTAAAAAAACCACTTACATCTGAACCCAGGAATACGATTTCTCAGTAATGAACAGTTTATTAACTCAAGACCTCATGTACTCTACTGTTTCCTGTTTTCATTTTTGAGGATCCTAACCGTTCAACGATCAGAAGGGCTTAAAACATAGAGTTTCGTTAAGTGTAAGAGTTCAGGTGACAAATAGTCAAGTAAAAGTGTAGAGGACACAAATACATACAAGTAGAAGGGTCCATCAAACCATTTCACTAAATAAAAGACCAAATTTGTTTTTAGAAAATCAAGAATATGAAGAATGGAGTAAATAAAAGTTCACAAATAATAATAGTAAAGTATTTTATATCCGTATATTTTAATTTAATATTTAAGTTAATATACTGAATTTACTATACAATATTTTAAAATAATAAGTTTATGAATTGTAAAGTTCAGTTAGAACTCTTCTACGTGCAACAATTTTTTGTTGGATGGTATTAGATTTTTCTCCTTTTATCTTTAGTTTTAAAAAACAAATTAGTTTCTTTCTATTTCCACATGTTAGTTCAATAATTATTAAAATTTATCTTATTGTAAATATAAAAATCTAATAACCTCCAATGGAGAAGTGTTCTAAACGTACTTATTAAACTATTTTAATATAAAAATTTAATGTTAACGCAAAAGAGATCTCCTATAAAAAGGAATAGTTATGAAAATTAGCTAGTTTGAATATATATGATATAAGAAATTAGATAGTTTTTGGGGTTATGTTACGACCCAAGGGTCTAAAGGTAACATGGTACATGGCACATGGAACCTAAAAAGGGACCAAGTAAGCGGAATTAGCTTATCATCATCACAAAAGTATATAATACTAGGTAATAAAAACACAATTTTAAGTCTTCAACAAAAATCTCATAGAAAATAAGCGGAAGTTTAGGCATAGTCTCATTTAAGGAATCTACACAGTCGAAGTCTCAACATAATAAGGTCACAACCTTACACACAAACATAACTATGAAATTTTCCTGGTCAACAATGGTACAAATGGACAAAAAGCAATATAAAACTCTTGTCCGCTCCGGATCCTAAGGACATACCACAAGACTTAAAGAGTAGTCCAACCCAAGGTTGGACTAGAGTGTAAAATCGTCTCACGTCCAAATCGTCTCACGCCGGAACCTATACTTATTAAAAAAGAGAAGAAATATGGGTTAGAACATTAAATGTACTTAGTATGATTATCATGCACAAAAACATGAACATATGCTAAAAAGGGAAAATTTAGTTGAAGAGTATGCATTTTTAAAAGGATTGAGAATCAAAAATCAAACTTCGCATAAAAAATACACCATAAGCATAATCAATGTATAATTCATGGAATCATAATTGGAAACCACCATGAATACTCTCAAAGTCTACTTTTGACATGGATAAGTAAGACCCCATAATCCTACCCATGCTAAGAAACTCCTCAAACAACATAGTTAATATTTTACCTTCTTTATTACCTTCGGAATAAGACTTAATCAACATAGACCACATGAGCTATACATTGAACCCGGTGTCATGCCTCACATTGAAAAGAGGTGTCCTTCTTGCCTAAGGTAGAACAAAGTGTATAGCTTTTAGGTGGATCCACTATCGAAAGACCTATGGAGGCACATAGTTATGAGATATGAAGATAGCTATTAGAAACCCACCCTTTCTAACGGGGGAACTTCCATATCATGAGATACATTATAGAAAATTGTCTTTTCTAGCGGCGGTATTTTAGTCTCACATTCAATATCCACTCCATTCTAAACATTACTTCCCACAATTTTATATTTAGTCATTGAATTGAATTTACAACCATGAAGGAGCATCTTACCCTCCATCCAACACAATTAGTGAAATAGCTCGTAGATTCATTAGGTGAGAATGAACTTTCAACCATAGAACCCTAACATAGTGAGAAAAACTTTAACATCATGATCATTATGCATTTATGAGAATGAACTTCCAGTTAACACAATAATCAAGTTATAATCATGTTCATAGAATGCATATACATTTAGCCAAAATTTGGCATAACTCACATATCTTACCCATCTTAGATCAAACATCACTTTCCCCAAATAAATCTAGGGATATCACATTCAACATGAATAACAATATGATCAAGAAATCATATTACAACAACAACAAGTCAATATAATTGACCTTACTTCATCAATAACCCACATTGCATTCATAAAATTAGGGTTTCAAGGGATCTCATGGATTCATGGTGAATTTATCATAAAACATCCCAAAAATAGCAATTCATCCATAATATATGTCAATTTAACCTTTGAAAATGATTTGAGAAAGAACCTTGATTGGAAGAAAACACTACGTCTTTACACAATTTTCCTATTTGAAAAATGCAGAGTTTAACGGATCCATGGAAGAAAGTGTTCTGTGGATCAAAATTACCACAACTTGATTGATTTTTTCCTCACGAAATTTGAGTGAAGAGGTTAACCCTAAGCCCCTACAATAACTCTAACTTAATACAAATGTTCAACTTCCAGGGATGACAGACGAAACCCCAGCCCCAAAAAGCCGTGCTAGGAAGATGTGGTTTTCATCAGAGAGGGGGAGAAAATGGGGAGGACCATCCTTGACCCACGACCCCCAGCTATGGGGCATAGGTCCACCCACGATTCGTTGGTGCCATCCGTGGGTCCAAGCTGCAATTTGACAACTTTTGGCAGCCCCTTGGTCCTCCTCAAGGACCCTTGGGGGGAGGGGAGAAGGGTCCATAGGGGTCATTACTTGACGTGTATCCCTAAAAACACTAGTAATAAGTAACGGAGGTTATTTTACAACTGTACTCTTTAAGTTAGACTCCATTAAGGTCACTAGTTTAGTCTTCAAACAGTTAACACACACACACACACACACACACACACACACAATTTTCAAAGATTTTTATACAACAAACATTTTTTTTTTCCGTAAATAAATTGTGGCATGTAATAGTTTGTTGAGTATAAGTTTATATACTTCATCACAAAATATGCTTAAATAATTTCGTACGTTTTCCTTTTTTTTACTTTCTGAAAAGAATCAAGGCTAATTTATTTTCATATTATTTTTTTTTAAAATAAATTATGAAATATATATTATACTTCGTGCATATGACAAAAACATATTCAAACGTAAATCATATTCCAAATATTGATTTTAAAAGATGAGTCAAAATAGAAATTCCTTTTGCTTTTAAAAAATTGAAAATTTATCCCAAAAGAGTAACATTTGTTATTTTAAAATGAAATGAAAAGGTACTTTAAATCACATTAATTAACAACTTGAAATATTTGAAAAATAAATAACAAATTTGACTCTGCTCTTGCAATTCTATTAGTGTGTCACGATTCAAACCACTCTGATTGACACCCACACTAACCCTACAATGGGAGAACCACTACTACAATGGAAGTCCCTTCGGGGACATCCGATAAAATTGGAACAATACAGAGAAGATTAGCATGGCCCCTGCGCAAGGATTACACGCACAAATCGAGAAATGGTCCAAATTTTCTACTACAATGGACTAAGCAACTGAAGAAAGTAAAATATTTAAAGATATGAAAGCAGGTTTAAATGACGATTAAAATTAGAGTTCTTGTAAACTCCGAATGTCTTAAATAAATGATCTAACCTATTGCGGAAGTTCAACCCCTAGTACCTGAAAGTCATTGTACCGAAGCTCTATAATTCAAAAAATCTAAGAAAAAGGGTACAACCTCGAAACTAAACATGTGAATAATCCTAACTACGAATCTAAGTCCGAAAAGAATGGACTAAACAAAATAGAGGATCCATGGCAGCCCGAAAAAATAGGTTCACCCTCGAATCTAGTCTCGATCAATGATTCTCTAGCTGAGGTCTACCAGTAGTCAGTACATAAACCACAGTGTACTTATAGGGTCACACGGCTACTCCAGTAAGAGAAATACAAAAAATAATTACAACACAGTAAAAACAGATATACATAATGCACAATTGAATGATCATTACTTTCCAATATCAATGACAGGTAGACGTGAATGTCATAATCACAAGTGGTCGTGTCATGCAACCCACACCAAACTGTTAATTTGTCGAAAATTGACATTCAATCCAATATGTGTGTGTTGAAATGTACCACCTGATCCAATATATGTGCTGGAATATGACACCCGATCCAATGTATGTGTTGGAACGGACACTTGATCTAATTGGCACAACAATAATCCCAACCACCCCATAATAAATAGTACACTTAGTAACATGGTCAGGTAACACTTCATGCGATGCAATTGTTCACACATAATTATTTCATGAGATCCGCTTAACATTTCCATATTCACATACAGGCATGTATATAATGAAACAATTAACCAGTATATATCACAAAAAGGAAATTGAATTTTCACCTACCTCAAAACCATGCCTGAATACTCCTAAGACATGTGAGCTTTCCCTTTCCTGATTTTTTCAGCTTGTTCTTCGTCTTAAACATTTATGTAATGAAAGGATCAATAAACAAGACCTAATTTACCAGGATAATAATCAAATATAAATACAAGGCCAAACCCAAGATCCGAATAATCAACTAGGGCTTTTCCCACCCTTAACTTCAGGTTAAAATCCTTTCCTAACAATAATTACCCAAGATTCTAATTTGTACGAATTAAAATACGAATTTGGGGAGTAATTATCTTACCTTTAGCTCAGAAATCATGGAAAACTGTCAAGAAAATGCTGAGGGTTGTCCCATTCTTAATAACGTTCAAATATACTACTTGAAAAGAAATATAAACGATCGTATGCAATATATTTACCCAACTATAAGTTGGGATCGATCCCACAGACAATGGGGGATTTCAAAATGAACTAAAAATAAAAGAAACAAAATAGCTTTGAACTAAGTATTTATTTATATCCTAATTAATAAAAATAACTAGGAATGTGTTCCCCATAATCTCATAACGCGATAATCCTAGTAATAGCAATTCTTCCCTAGTGTTATGCATCCAAAGTGATTAGTTATGTATCTCTAAATCCTTGGTCCGGCATCTAGAGAATTTCACCCGTACCTTGGTCCGGCTACGTGGGTATAATTTACTAGCTCTTGCCTTTACTTTATATTAACCATCATAATCAATGTATGACTTAGTCATCACTTCGCACCAATCGACCACTCGGCTCTATTAAGATAGTATCCCACAAATCTATTGTCGATAATTCGTTCTTATTATACTCCTTGGCTCCAGCAAAGTACGCAACAAGGCGAGTTGAACAACGTCAACTATGTAAATAGACTTCTAAGCGATAAAAGGAAAGAAGTATCATATATCAATACATATGTGAGAATTGCTAATTACGATTCATACCTTGCTACTCGCTCCTGGTTCCACAACCTAATTTGTGGAGCCTTAGCTACTCATTATTTCAAAAACACAATAAAATTATTAAAATGAATTGTTGTGTTAATCAAAAAGCTAAAGAACAATATCTAAACTATGTTTTATTAATCACGAATACAAATAATACAAAAGACAGGGACCAAAGAAAGAATAATCAACAGATTACGCGCCTCCCACGAGGCTTTACAAAACTCCAAAGTAGAAAAAAATTATATTAGGTATTGTATCTGGTTATTGACCCTCGATCAAATAATAATTTTCCCTATCCCTATTTTTAGTGTAGAAAACACCGAAATAAAATAATTGAGTCCAAATAAACTAGGGATCAAAATTCAAAAAGAATTGGTCGTAATTTTTTTTTTCAAAAGTAAAGTCAACGTTAGCCACATTACTCTTTGCAATTAACAATTGCAGAATTATGCATTGACATATTAAATACAATTATGAATTACATTTTAAACCCATTAAACTGCCTGCTTGAGTTAGTTCTTAACATTTCATCGTTAATTTGTTTTTCCCGTCAAACTTCTTCTTTTCCATCAAATTATCCTACAATAAAAATACACAAGTTGAACAATCCATAAAATTTATGCTTAAAAATGGACAAAATATAAATAATAAAGGGAGGTAATAATTAATAAAATATTTATTTGCCCTAACCTTAACACCCCACACTTAAAAAATTTCTCATTCCCTCGAGCAACCATTAAAGCTCATAAAAACATTATGCTACCACATGTCATCACTTATGAATACAAACATTAAGGTCATATGTCAGTTTACAAAAATTAAGTAGACTTCTCAATCCTTATGCAAGACATTCAATAAGCAACAAAAACCCTAAAATCCTCCCAACTTCAACGTAAGGATTTTGAAATCATCAAATTTAAAGACTTTTATACATACTCTCATCAAAGAAAGTTATTATAACATCACTTATTCTTATCATGAAACAAGTGCCTTACAAAAAAAATAGTCCAACACTCAATTCAAAGATTGAATATCAATTAAGGACTTCATATCAAGAAACAATTCTTACACTCACAAATTAAAATTTCACATGTAGGCACAAAAGAATCATATGCTTTCCAATGATGTACATGAAACTGATTAGTATGCTTAAATCGAATCAAATAGGACTTAACGGGTTGAAATGTAGGTAGGGGAAGGGGAAGAAAACTATATAATAGTGACTTCCAATTCCTTAAACACTTGCAATTTTTTAGACGTCATCACTCATATTTTCTTTCTGTTATTGTATAGCCATCTCTTCCAATTTATTTAACAAGTAATTTCATCATCTCAAGAACATTTTTTTTTCATACCTCTCAACTTGCTCTTAATGTGCATGATGTCTTGGAAGGACAGGAGTTATTATCAAGGGTTAACTCTTTTTTTTTTTTCACATTCCAATCTTTTTTTTTATGTCAATTCTTTCAACGAGAGATTTTAAGCACTTGAGTAAATCCAGTGGATTTACTTTTTCACTCATATAATTCCTGTTTCTCAGAGTATTTTTAAATAAGTCTCACTGCGATGATGTCAAGGGAAAAAGGCTTTTGTTGCAACAAATAGGGATTCAACAAAATAGTCCAGGACAAATTATGGCTACCAACCAAAATGGCTACAAGCTTTCAAAAGGGATAACTAGCGGTTTTTAAAAAATTTGAAAGGCTAACTAAACTTATAAGACAAATCAAGAAGAAGCCTATATCATCTTCCTTAAACAAGGACAACACTTTTTTTATTCCGCGACAAAACAGGCAAAGACAGGTTCTGACTAAGATGCAAAAACATGGAATAAACAAAATCTCACCACAATGCACCACAGCGTTGATAGGTGTACAAGAGGATTAAATTCTACTCTCAAAAGAGAAAGGCATCATAACAAAAACTACAAAATAAAACAAAAGTACAAATTCACACCATAACCTAGATGTGGAATGTAGGTTAGCTCTGGTTTAGTATGAATTTGATACATAATGCAATGTGAGAGGCCCAAGTATATGTCCTAGTTTTGAACTAGGTTTCCAAATGGAATATATTAGGGACGATTCTAGATGTTCATGTCGTTTGGGTAGACCTTGGCAAGTCGTCACCATCTTTAGATTAGGGTTCACAACATCGATTACAATTTCGCTATTGTCTATTGTCAATTACGGCAAGGTGTTCCCGATAAGTAAATGAAGTAATAAAGTGAACACTAATAGGCTTACTTGAGGGGTTTTGACTTAGTTAGGTAAGGTATGAGACTCTACCTATACATTGCACTAGGGAATTGAGGAGTCTACACGGTTTGTCTTAAGCTATTATGATGCATATGTTTGTCTTAAATGTTGAGGATCCATATGATGGTAGTTTTATGTATGAACATGCTTATGGTTATATTCGCTAAATATGATGATTTACTACTCTGATGTTAGCTCTATGAAGCTAGACAATACTTGTTATTACGTTGTTTGATTAATTAGGTTGTTGAGTAAGGTTATATTGAAGCTTGCTTGGTCTGAAGTTTTCTTGGTGTTTGCAATGTGTAGACTTGAGCGTGGGGGGGGGGGTGGGTGGTTATTAGTAGAGGTCCGTGCACATGATTGTAATGTATGATTTTTTACAGGTGATTTGTTTATATGATGATGTTTAGGTTGTTCTTGGATTTCATAGATGCTATGAACATGTTTATTGGTTTAATTGAGGATGTTGATCTTTGATTATATAATAGTTCTTATGGTAAGTTGTAGTGATTATGGAAAAGACTTGTATGGTATTGTGATTCCTATTAGTGGTCAATACGTCTCTGTAAATAAACTATAAGCCAAGGGTAGTTAGTAACTCATGAGTCCTTGAGGCCTACCATTGTCATCTAAATTTAATCAATGGTGTCACCCCACACTTAAGCTCCAACAGCTCCTTTCCTTTTGTTGGGGTACTCAGACTTCCCCCTAATCTGTAAAAAAAAGAAAAAGAAGTGGATACTATAAAAAATAATAAAAAAATAAAATACAAAAAGGGCACTACTAATTTGGTGACTCCCATAAGCGCTTAAGTTTACTATCCAGTAGCGACCACTATCAATATACATTTTTCCTTTCACTTCGACATAGAATGGCACCCCCCAATTTTGAATCAAGTTCTACTACTCTAAGGATGGTGGTTAAAAAAAGAAAGGTTAACACAGATATGTTCTTATGCAACTTCGGATTAAAGTGTGGAATGTAATTTTTTAAAGTTGCCCATAAACTTAAAAGAATATAGACACAATTTTCCTCCTCCATACACTCTTAGCTCAAATGATACTAGAATAATAAAACAAAAATTTAACTAATCATAAGAAATAAAATAACTTACAATTAAAAAATAATAATAAAGACCAATCTAAGTAATATTCCCTGACCAGCAGGCATCCATACTGATAACGTTCCAAAATTTAATTCTTGAAAAGAAAGATAAACGATGCTAAGCAATATATTTACCCAACTAGAGCGGGGTTGACCCACAGAGAATATTGACGAATATTATCAATAACAATATTAACTTCGATACTTGGTTATACAAAAATTAGGGGATTTTAGAATTGACCTAACAATAAACAAAGAAAGATAAATAGATTTGGACTAAGTATTTATTGTATCATATTCATTAAAAAATAACTAGGAATGGTTCCCCAAAAGCTTCAGAAGGGCGGTAATCTAGCTAATAGCAAGTTCTTCCTTAGTGTTTATGATGCAAGTGATAAGTCTATGTATCTCTAAATCATTTGTCCCACATCTAGAGACTTTCCACCCCGTACCTTGGTTAGCTACGTGTTGCTTAAATTACAACCCTTACCTGTACTCATATTAAGCATCACAATCGATGCATTGCTTAGTTATTATTATCTCACCAATCGATCATAGGCCTTTTAGATATGTTTATCCCAACTACTCTATGTCGACAATCTTTCTTATTCAACTACCTCACTTGTACAGCAAGTAGCAACAAGGGAGGTTCTAACGCGTACATCTTTAAAAGATTCTACTGAAAAAAAGAAATTATCAATACATGCAACAACATAACCGATTTGAATGCTTAATTGTATAGTTCACACTTGCACGTCATGAGTTCCCACAACCTAATTGTGGAGCTTAGCTACTCATATATATCAAAAACACAGATTAAAAGTGTTAAAATAATTATTGTGTTAGTAACAAAAAAAGTTAGGAACAAAGCGCAACATATTTTTATTAATCACAAGATACAAATAAATAATAAAGGAGAAGAAACGAAATAAACCACATTCTCCGCCTCCACGGAGGCCTTCCAACGTTCCAAGCTCCCAGAAAAAATTAATATTTCTGTCTTGTATCTTAGTTCTTGGACCGCGTCAAATAATATATTTTCAATACCCTATTTTTAGATGTTAGAAAACCTAAATATAAATAATTGAGTTCACATAAATTGGGAATCCAAAACCAAAAAGGAATGGAGTACTTTCCTTTTTTTTATTTTTTTTGCGTTACTTGTGCAGAGTGAAGAAGTGGCCAGTGCATTGAGCGGCTGCCACATGGCAGTCTTTACTTTTGCAAATTCACAATTGCGAAATCTGCTTTTTATATATAATAATTATTTGATTCACTTCTTAATCCATATTTTATTCACTTTAATCCATTAAGCTACCTGCTTGATTATCTTCTTCAACCTTTCATTTTAATTAGTTTTTAGCTCCAAAACTTCTAATTTTCCCATCCATAGTCCTACAATAATAAAATACACAATTTCGCATATCCATAAACTTATACTCAAACGGAAAAATCATAAATAATAAATGTTGAGGTAAATCATGATAAAATGTGATTTTGTCATCGATACCTAACTCTCAAAAATGATATTTTGCAATATAAAGCAACATTGTGGAGTGTCCCCAATGTACTTTAAGTCGCAAAATGCCCCCCATAGCGAGCCCCAACTCGCCATAGCAGCTCCATCACGATGTATTGCACAGAGATATAAACTCGGAATTTTAATTCACGCTCCCCCATTTCACAACACACTTCAAACCTTGACGTTCGAAAAATCCCTTCAAACGCTAAAATCAGTTTCAAGAGTTCTAATCGCCCGAATTTGTTATTTAAAGCGTTACGGGCTCTTAAACATCTTGTCTATCCGCTCATTTGACAAATTCATAATTAAATATCAGATTAAAACCAGAGGGAGGTGTGGGTTACCTACTCTAATACCCTGCTAGAAGACCCCTCATAACCCAGCAACACAGAAAACATACAAAACTTAAGAAAACGAAGCAATCTAAGGAACGTTTTAAAGAAATAAACCCATGTGAAAGACTACTTACTTAAATTGTAAAAAATTGTTTTACCAATCCCCAAGACCTAGTCATATAAGTACAAGAGCCACTAAGAGGAATAATACGGTATTTAAAACAATGAAACACCTTCAACCATGCTGGAGGATTTCGTCGTCTTTACACTAAGAAGCATCATCACTTTTTCATCCAGACTATGTCAAACGACAATATAGAGCAATATCAATATAACACAGTACTGGTAGGCATCATAGTCAACAGATGCCCCACCTCATAATATATGAACTAAACAATTATAAACAGGTTTGGAGACATCACTCATGCACCCTTAGCCTTTTCTTAAAACGCCTTCAAATTACCACCAATTTTTTTCTACGAGGATTAGACCTAAAATAGGACTAACACCTTTCTAATACTACAGTACTGCTACCACACTTTTAAGACTACAATTGTTGCATAACTTAACATATAGCCACATGTATACTACAAGTACCAACTACCATCTATAGGTTCCATTAGATCATTAACTAAAAAAACATACTAGCCACATTTAAAATACAAGTACCACGACCCCTTAAGGTTCATTTAGTTCATAGCTTACATATACTAACCATATTTGTATACTACAATTACCACTACACCTTAAGGTTCCCATCAGATAAGCTTAAAATATGCTAACCACATTATATGCGACAACTAACACCACAAACCCTTAGCTTCCATAGGAGCAAATGCAACAACCCCCAACTTATCGATAGATACCAAACCTCACGATAGTGAGCATACACATATTTAATCGTACAATTGTATCACTGTAGTTGGCCCTTTGAGGGGACCAAGTCAATCGTTAGCTGCAGAATTTGGCAATTGAATTCAATTTATTGCAGAACTGTAACCGATCCCATTTAGCATGAACGAAATGTGGCAATCTAATCCAAGTTTTATGCTAAAAGTGGCAAATGATCCCATTTATTATGCGCAAGTGGCAATCTAATCAAATTTTATGCCAAAACAATGAAATCGATCTAAGTAGCATGTCCGAAATGTGGCAATCGCTCCAAGAGTTTGTGTCAAAAACGTTGCAAAGTGAATGAGTAGTAGTTAGAAGTTGGAAAATTCAATCCGTGAGTTATGACAGAACGGACAATATGATCTCACACAGTCACAATAACACAAAAACAGATAAACACATCTAAGTTAAAAACTTTTATAGGATCGATTATTTTCATTATCTCGTTTTCAACATATAGATATTTTTAAACATGCCATACATATCCAAGGATCAATAGGAAAAAAATTATACTACAACCATAAATATAGTCACAACCCCCATCAACTAGGAACAACTTACTTAAGTAGGGTTCCATCGATTCCTTCTTAGGGAATGACACAAGTTCAATCCTTATTCTTCGAAAATATCGTTGACTAACTTTTCTAACAAAGTACAAACTTTTTATCAAAGTTATCACACAACGTCAAATAGTTCATTCCTAAATCCTTCCTTATACGGTACAATAACTTAACGATAAAACCATTAAAGACATAAATAAGAACCTCACCAAAATAGTCTCAACACGGACAC
Organism: Solanum habrochaites; assembly: GCA_027704765.1. NCBI lineage: Eukaryota > Viridiplantae > Streptophyta > Magnoliopsida > Solanales > Solanaceae > Solanum > Solanum habrochaites. The sequence goes on along the minus strand of JAKWJA010002489.1, from coordinate 57,112,345 downwards.
TAACCCTTAAACATTGAACATATTAAACTTTCCATTGGAATGTATCATTGCACAAAGGTCTAACAATACATTATAAGGTTGAATTAAATATTATATGGTAAGCAGGATTTACAACTACTAAATGATTAACAACCTAACCTACTAGGCGCCAAGCAATTTGTTTAACCCACACTTTGATTTATTTTCACAAATTTTCGGATTCTCTACGGTGAGTTTGGCCAAGGATCTCGCAAGATTCCGCTATTCCTTACGCTAGAATATACCTTCATTCTTCCAAACTTGACATAACTTTTAGTTGTTTTTAGGTTAGGTAATACGGGCTATAGGTGATTTTTGGAAAAGATGAACCAAAATAAGGATTTCTTGAAATTTTTGGCTCGCCCAAATCTTGCTTTCGACGCGTAAGATGTCATTGAAGCGGTGTCGCGTAAGGGTACGGAAATAATTTTTTTTGATCATTTTGATCTTTTCAACATATAATGGTTTGGATCGTTACATAGATATCAATTCACTACTCGTCTCGAAACGACTAAAGTCTCAATCATTACCCACTCTCACTTCCGGCGCTTCCTACTAGCGATACGGACTCGGAAATGAGAAATACAAAAATTTGGACCCCCTAGTGATTTTGAGATCCTAAAAGAATGTACAAGGCAATAAATGAAGTGGAATGCATACACATAGAAGTGTTGGGTTTCCACTCTAGGGTAGTCTAACATGCAATGCCAAAAAAATGGTGAGGTCGGGCACACTGGAAGCGGCAGCAGTGCTGCGGCTTGCAGTGCGGAGTCGGACACCGTAAAGGTTGCTAATGTGTTAGAGGAAACCCTGTAGAATGTGTACTTTCCTTACCTCCCAAGGTATAAACAATTCCTAGCTAGGATTCGTGGAAAACAAGTTAAATCGATTACAAAATTGGATGGGGAAAGTTGAAAAACTCTTTTTGTCATGAACTCACTTTAGACACAATAAGGAGTGATTGAATCAATACAATTGTAAGTTGTGTTCTAGGGAGTTGATATTTACTATGATATGCTAAAATTCCAATTAAAATTGGGGATTTCCGTTGTGGAAAAAGACCCATTTCCGCATTTGGAGTTCGTCCTATATGAAGGCTGCTGCAGCAGCCTCAATTCCCACTGTAGCAAGGATGAGTACCACTGCAGTGGGATGGGCCAGACCACTTCAATGTTTTTTTTTTTTTTTTTTTTTTTTTTTTCTCTTTTTTTTTGGGCTTCCCTACCGGATATATGTTCATCTAACGTAATCTATTACCATAGGAATCCCAAAGGGTGGTCAACAAAACTGATGGACAAACCCCATAATCCACGTTTCCACGATATTTCTAGTTGGGAGAGGCCCATGGGACTATCACACTATAGTTTTTGTGAGAGGGCGATGACACTTCATAGGGTGGAGGAGATATTGGATTCGACCCATAGTAATCCCAAATGGATGAGTCAAAATCGATGACAATACCCCCATTAAAATCCAGTTTCCCGATTTTCTAGTTGGGAGAGGCAACAGGGACTATCACACTTGTTTTACTATTTTTTTTTTTGTGAGTGAGGGGGCGATGACACTTCCTAGGGTGGAGGAGAAGGATTCTATTTCTTTGCTCGCTTGGTTAAGTTTGTTGGCTTCCGCTGACTTAGATCCCGAGGTATCTGCTAACATGGGGTGAGGGAGTTCTATGCTATCCTCCCCAAAGTACCAGTTAGAATGTTCGTTACCTAATTATTGCATCAAGGGAGTTGAATCTCTTGAATGCCACTAACTAATCATGAGGGTGCTGGAGGTGCCAGAAGCCCAAAACCATGGATTTTGAGGACAAACTTGGAGAGATGGACCTTGGAGTGGTTGCAAGACACTATTTTTGATACTGTAAGACGAGATCCTGTTTACTTGGACTATATCAGAGTGCCACAATAGCGTTTGCTGGTCACCGAATGCTAAAAAGTTTCTACATTTGGTATTTAGGAGGATCTTCCCCTCGAGTAACTGCATGAATTTCACTTATTTTTCGGATCTGGTGGTGGTGTGCACTATACAGGACATTCAGCTGATGTGGGGCATCATTATCTAGGAGTGGAAGATGTTCTATCGATGGCAAAAAGAAAAATCTTCTTCCTTCCCAGTGTTATCACTACTTATGCAAGGGAAAGGGTTGCTCTTATTGATGCTGACGAGGTATTGCCTATAACCCCCTATTAACCCTCTTTTAGCTCGAGACGATTATTATCCAAGAACAAAAGGTGGAGGAAGAGCAAGGCGCTAGCAGCATGAGGGTGGGTTGTGAATTCGGATGGTGAGGAACCCTGTTTCGGTGTGAACGGGTGGAGATAGACCTTGTGGCAGTATGGAAGAAGAAAGGGATTAGTATGCTTTACTTCACTATGGTTCGCACCTAGCAACACTTGAAGTACACTAGATCCACGCGAGCTGCACTAAGAGAGGAGGAAGGGCGTGGAGAAGGCTCATTAGATGGCCTTGTATGTGGAAGGATAAAGGCCATTTTCAATTGCTGGCCCCAGGTGGTAAGCATATTCGTAAGCTGAACTAAGAAACTTTATCAATGTTTTTGATGCTGAACAGGGATTGGGCAAGACATGGAGACTCCCAACGGGACATGGACACACTGACGTTGGATCACCTAGCTTTAGAGGCTTTCTTTTATTTTTATTTATGGATTATTTTCTTTTTGAACACGGTTTTATTTGTACCCTTGATACTATTATGTTTTTGTAGCAAATGGGACGCTTGTTTTTTTTGTGTCTAAGAAGACCATTTTAATCCTTAATCTATTTTTTGTTACTATATTGTTATACTGGTTAAAAGGTCGCATAGATTGGTTTCGGATCCATTCTAAAATTGTTCATTTGAAAAAGAGAAAAACAAGAAATATTATGTGAGGTTCTGTCCTCTTTAGCGGGAAAATATCGCCTTCCCTATATTTATAGCGGCAGCGCATTGTGGGAAATTTTTGTGGCATTGGTTAAGACGGAACTTAGACCGACAACGATTTCTGGGTACCATTTCCGTTTCCAATCTTTTTTCGATCTCCCGTTCACCACCTCATCAGTCTTCTCAATTTATCGACTAAAATACGTGAGGTATGGTTCTAAAGGAAAAAAGCGTAAACTTGACACTACAACCTACTAATTCCTCCGGTACATACATACATTACAACTGCATACTTTTTGTCTACTCGTATCGACTCAGGAAACTCCACACGGTGTTCATAATAAGGTTACTTACCCCAACTTTGTTGGGGGGGCCAAATCATATTTTCAACAATGATTCAGGCTATCAAACACCTTCCGTATTCAATAGATATTATTTAAACATGAAGTACACAATAGAATATCGTACACAACAAGTACACATTACAATACGTTACCACCAAAAGGAAGCACAGTTTCATTTAGGCGTACACAACCCACACATGCCCAATTTACCTTTAACAAATTGTCCCATAGATAACCTTAACGACTATCCATTCTATCAATAGCCCTAGGGCTAGATACCAATTGCAGCCTTCCGGTTCAAATTATTTTGTTGGCTGTCATTTTGGTTGTATCGGAAACGGCAGTAATCGTAAAGCTATTAATTTGAAACGGGACGGATACAATTGGACTTAACCCACACCACTAGCTCACACCTAACACGACTTGGAGTAATGAATGAATAGAATCTTAGAGGCTTGCCTAGACACTTAGAGATTAAAAGTGGACGTCAACACACCAATCCACCAGAGTTAGTCAATTGATTTTTCTCTTGTACGGGGAACCATAAGCTAGGCTCTGATACCAATTTTTCACGACCAACCAACCGAAGAAGACGTGCATCCAAACTTATATACACCTATGTAGGGGAAACCTCATAACCAAACCACTAGAAAAATATTGCAGAATTTAAAGAAAATGAAGGCAAGTAAGGAAGTTAGAATTAACGCATTCGAAATACTAAATTTATAAATTATAAAAATAGTTGACCGATTTCAAATGACCTAGTTTGACAAGTACCAAGAACCACTAAGGGAATAAATGGCATTCAACAAAATACACGACTTCCACTGCGGAATGAAAAGTCAAAGAGCGGGGGATTTCTTCGTCTTCACCTAGGAAACATCACCAATCCTACATAAGACCATGTCCAAGACATTCGAAAGAGTAGTACCAGTACAACCATACGTACTGGGAGGAATCATGGTCAACTCGAAATCTCACCTATTAATATAGGAACTAACAATAAAAAGTCATGTCTAGACCCTCACTACTTCAACTTAGAATTTCTTAGAGCGACTTTCAATTCCCATCTATAGTTTCTTCGAGTTGCAACCTAAAACTACGCTAACCACCTTAGATAATACAAGTCTGGCTACCACATTAGATCCATTAGTTCAAAACGTAATATATAGCTACATGTATACTACAAGTGCTACTACACCCCTTTAAGGTCCTTAATAATCATAACTGAACATACTAGCCATATGGTATACTCAAGTACCACTAACACAACTAAGGTTCTATCGATCATAGTTAAAATACTAATCACATTGTATACTACAAGTACCACTCCAACCCTTAAGATTCCATTATATTCATACCTTAAAACGTAACTAACAAAACATGTATACTCACGTACAACTACCACTTAAGTTCTATTAAGACGTAAATAAGACACCCCAAACAATAGATATATATAACGATAACGATATTGAGCCTAACATATTTCGCCGTATTAATTGTATCACACTTATTTGGCCCTCTCTGGATCAAGAAAAAATTTTTTAGCATGGGAAACATGGAAATCCGATCCAATTTTTATGTTTGATCATGGAAAATGATCCTGTTAGCATGCGCAAAGTGGCAATCCAATCTACGTTTTATGCTAGAGCATGGCAACGGATTCCATAAGGATGGCCAGACGTGGCGCAATCTGAATCATGTTTTATGGCCGAAATGTTGGCAATCGGATCCTTGTGAGTATGCCGGAATATGACAATCTGATCCAAGTTTAGTATGAATGAAATATGGAGGAAAATCGATCCAATCACATATCACAACAACACATCAAGATCACACATCTAAGAAAAACTTCCATACACGATGTATTAGATTATATGGTTTCAACAATCTAAAGACCATTATTGCAATATGCATAGATATACGTCTCACCGCAAAACAAAATAAGTGTATATCACACACAAGGGGACTACATCCATCACATAGTGACATGCTAATTACATATGTGGTTACTTCGATTTTACCTATGGAATTACAAAAAGTCCAATCCTACTTCTTCATTAAAGTTTGGTTAACACTTCTTCAAATAAACTACAAGTCTTTTTCCAATTATCACTCCAACGTTCAAAAATAGTATTTCCCAAATCATTCGTCCTACAAGTACCATCCTTCTCCTACAAGGTTACCATAACTTGCAAGAAACCCATCAAGAAAACAAATAACAACCTCATCGTTTACCGTTTCAACACGACACAACACTAAAAATATTGAATTATTGTATCTTTCCACGGAATTTACTTAGTGCACGAAGGTATACACATGCCTCATGCTGTTAAATTTGATTTATTATGTAAGCTTGTATTTACAACTACTCAAGGCAAAAACCTAACTACCTAGGGTTGCGGTGCCAAGAAATTTTTACAGCATTTTGAGATTTGTTTCCAACTTTTTGGATTCACTGGACAAGTGGTTGGCCAGGATGGTCGCAAGGGATTCCCCCATCCTTTGTTAGAATCTACCTCTTCGTTCCTTCCCTAACTTAAAATAAATTTTATCGGGTTTAATAGAGTAGTACGACCTATAGGTTCTGTAGTTTTGGAAAGATTAGAAATAAGGGATTTCTTAAAATTTGGGTTTCTGCTCCCTTAATCCAAGTAGCTGGCTAAACGGAATGATGTTTCTATTGAAACATTCACGGAAATTTATCTCATTGGTCCTAACCCAACAAACATCACGATCAAGAATGTTTGAACCGATTTTTCCTCATACGGAAACCTTGCTAAACATCATGATACTCATGTCTCTCACTTACGTCTGCATATTTTTCTATCAAACTTGGCTGCAGAATCTTTGCTTGGATTCTTCTCACCGTTATCTGAGCAATTTTTCTTTCAGAATCAACCTCAAAGGGGGGTTTTACATCACTAGCTCAAACCATTCTATGGTTAACAACATCCCTCCCCAATAAGTTCCTCAGATTGAGCCATGTCAATGCTAGGGTGGTAAACGTTATTATAGAAAACTCACACAAAACGTAAATAAAAACCTGTAACCATTGCCCTCCAAAGTCAATAACAAATGTCCTTTAAGTTTTGAATGAAATTTCTCTAATGGTGCGTACATTTGCTGGAGGAAGGCCATGTGCTAAAAGTTAGTTCAAGGACATCTACCTAAAATTAGATGGAAATACGTATCACGTTTGAGATGAAAAGAAAGGAACAACCTAGCATCTCACTATCTCTTCATCTACACCTTAGCTAACTGTTGCACATTGTATCTACTGTGAATAGAATGGAAGTGGGATGACTAGGACACTTAGACCAATCTATCAACCACAATCCTAATGGAATTAAAAATTCCCTTATGGTCTTGGGAAGTCCACCACGAAATCCCAAAGCTAGTCCTTTATCACTTCCATTCCGAGATTGAAATTAGATGTGAAGCAAACATGTATGGCCTTTTACGCTCACACTTTTTTTTTACTTGTTGGAAGTGTTCGCATTAGACACAAAAAAAATTTTTTCAAATGTCTTTCTTCATGCAACTTCACCATACAGTTGTTTCAAATCTCGGGTACTTCTTGATCCATACCCGGAAAAAGGAAATAACACGAACATGAAATTCTGTCAAACATTCTTATGTATCAAGTCATCTACTCGAGGGTAAAACAAAATTCTTTCCGTATAAAATGAGAAAAACCTCAGATCAAATAACCAGTTGTGCCTTAGAGACATGGTGTTTTTTTTCTGAGCTCATTATACTATGATCCTAAAACTTTTGTCCTTGATCTCCTCAATGAATGTGGGCTTAACTCAGTGATGGCCATATACCCAACCTTCTTTGAGATGCCAAATTCATGTGAACTTAGACTGATTGAGGAATTTTAGACTTCATTTGCGGGCTTTATTTATATAGATTTGTGCTTCAAATGCTTAATTTGTGCCCAATAAACTGCTTTGATATGTCTTGATTTGCATGTATATTAATTAAGAATAAAAACAAGGACATTAACATGCCAAAAAGAAACAAACAAAAGACTGAAACGAAGAGCAGTAAGGAAACATGGTGATTGCCAAGAGAAATTGGTGTTGAATGTGAGTGTCTAGTGGACCGCCAAAAGTTCAAAGTGTACAAGCTTGAGAAAGGAAGAACAAGTAGGCGACAAAAAGAGCAGTCTGAATCGCCGAGCAGTTCGATGAAGCAAGGTTAGACGCCCAAAAGTACAGATTTTATGGATTCTAAAACAAGTTGGAAGGCCGATGAAGCGGTCAAAGTGTTATCGCCGAGTTGTTCGGCGAGCCGACTTTCTTCATCAGACGACAATTCGTGGATTATTTCAGAAATATTAATTAGATTTTGAACATTTTGTTTAATCTCTTGGAATATTTTGACATTTTCTTGGATATTTACAAAATAATTTTAGTATAGAACTCTTTTTCCCTATAGTTTCAAATAGAAATTTGGAAGTTCAATTTGGAGATTTGGAAGTAGGTTTTCAGATCCGAAAATTGAAACATTGTAAGCTAAATTACTCTACCAGTTGAGGATATTCAATTCAGTAATGTTTTTACGTCTTTATTAATGCTGGCCAAAATCCCAGGGGTGTGATCATTGTACTTATGGGTTTGATTATTTATGGGTATTTTAAATTAGATGTTTTAAATGCTATTTTTAAGTTAGTTTAATTAATAATTCGGGTTGTTAATGATGATTTTAGTTTTAAATCCAATTCAGGTTTTGTGTTAGCGTCTTGCTGAGGAGAGATTTTTTTTAGAAATAAGGGGTCGTTGGTGGGAACAAGTGATCCAAGTTTCGTTATCTTGCGGTTAGTTATTAGTAGGTAACTCATCCCACATGTTATATGAACTATCAATATCACTATGTTTTAAATGGGGGAGGGAGGATAAATTATCCAAAACATGTCATCAAACAATACATCTAAGTTTTGTTCTAGGATTACTAAAGTATCCGAGACTATGTATTCTTTACACCTCACACTGACAGACCCTAAGATTATTGGTTTGATAATTTGTGATTTTGGGTTGAGGGGGTTTATCGCACGAGAGTTAGGGTGTGGTTGGTATGAAGGAAGACACTTCCCGAAACGAAAAATGTTTTCTAATTTTCCCATGTTTGGTGGGACAAAAGTTTTGGAAAATATTCCAAATCAACTAATTTTCCTCAAAATAAGAAAAAATCACTACCCAACAAAAAAAATTAAGGAATATTTTCCAAAAAACTCTCATCAACTTCAATTGCATTATTTTTTTGGAAACCACATCAATTTTTAAAATATTTTCAATTTCATTTTTTTCTATTTTTCACCCCACTCTCCTCTACACCCCCCCCCCAACAAAAAAATTAGTGTTTTTTTAAAAAATGTACGTTTCAAAAATTTATGTTTGTCACCGTGATCTCTGACATTGCCCCACCCACAACCTCAGACCAAAACCCCCCAACCCACCCAAAAAAAATTAAAGTTGTTATTTAAAAATATTTTTTTTAACTTCAAAAATATTAGTGTTTCACCCATACATAGACCTCAACCACCCACCCACCGCCCAAAACCAATATTTTAAGTGGAATTTTTTAAACTCTACTATCGCCCCCCCCTCCTTCGAGGAAAAAGAAAAGTCCACTCCTACAGCCCCCAACCATATACACACACAAAACACACCACCCCCAAAAAAAACATTGTTCTTTTTTAGAAAAAATCAACTTCAAAATTTATTTTTCAAGGCCCTACCTCCCGACCCTCCAAAACAAACTTAATCTGTTTTTAGAAAATATATTTAATTTCGAAAATACTTGATACTTCGTGAAATAAGAGGATATTTATCAAAGTATTTTCAATTCATAAATCGGTAACCCACTAAAAAATCATTTCGCCGAAATATTTTCTACTACCAAACGAAACATGAGAAAATAAGACACAAATCTTACTTTTTTGGGGGAACCATTTTCAGGAAAAACATGGAAAATATTTTCCTTTAATACCAAACATTACTCTTAATCTCAACTCCATCCTAAACATTAGATCAAAAGAGTGAATGAATTAAGGTGTGAGATCTTTTTCATTTCAACTATTGATGTTAAAAAGAAAATCACCTAATTCAGGGTGGTTGTCAGAATAAAACGGTCTCCCTCATTGTCTAGCCTACTCAAAGATCTTTAGTATTTACTGTAGTTGTAATCCTTTATACTATATTGCATCTATGGATCACATCCCGAGAATTATTCTCACATTGTAAGTTCAAAGTTTTTGGCACTATTTTGTAGGTGATAATTAAAACAGAACCAACCATCTCACTTTGTTGTCACCTTTTAATTTTATTAATATCGTTTCTATCATTTATATGTCTATGGATATTAGACCACCACCTTAACACTTCCTAATTGAAGTTGAAAAAACGTACTATAACACTCTGGAAAGGCCCATCATATTCGACTAGAAATTATTCCATCAAATAATATTTAAAATATATTTCCAACCTATATTAATGTGATAAATTCATTTGGAAAAGGTAAGATCCAAACGACTATGAAAGACCTTGGATCCCGAAAAACTAGCAAATTTCAACTAGTTGACGTGCCCAATTATATTACGGTGTGAATGTTGGAGGTTCAAATGATTTGTTCCAAAACTGTAAAGTGACCTGGATAGGTAGTATATAGTAAAAAGTGTCCAAATCTACCCGGTAACGACACACCTAGGACAACCCGAAGGTTCCTCGGGAGGACCCAAACATGCATGGGCAGGCTACATGGCAAACGATGCGAAGCAGGCAAGATAGCCAATGAGGTGTGGTGCCGCGATGCGAGTGACCACGAGGTTTTGTTTCTGCCTCAAGATTTTAGAGGCACCTGCGCAAGAGGCTGACACGCACCTCCACGCCGTAATAAATATTCAAAAAAATGACGGGATTGGTCCAGCGACGGCATTACTCCCATGATCGTTTAAAGTATATTTTTGGTAAGGTAACTTATTAAAAAGGACACCATTTAAGTGGGGGTCTTTTGGGTAATTCTTGGACGAATATATATTGTATTAGATCGTTTAGACAATTTTACACAGACCCGAAAACCAAAAGCAAAAGAAATATTTCTTCTTATCTCAAGACACATATCCTTCCAAACTCATGGAAAAACAAGAAGAGCTGAAGGAAGAAAACGAAGACATCAGCTTTGTTCTTCCAATTTTTATGGATTGTTTCATCCATAAGGTATGGGTTTTTCATTCTTGGGATTCCTTTCCCAGAGGTACCTTTTATTTAGATAAGTTTTCATGAACTTCAACTCTAGGGTTTTTAACTCTACAAAATCCGATTTTTCTCTTATCCTAGATTGATTGATTTTCTAATGAAAAGAACAGTGTTTATCAGTGTGATTCCCACGATGTGATGAGTATTTTTTTTTTTATTATGTTCGAATTTTGTGTGCAGCATTATTCGCTTACATGGATGGTTTAATATAGGGTTCTAGTGACTCGATAATATGAAAAACATAGGTATTGGAAGCCTAAGGACTAGAAGGATACTCTTAATGACTCTTTCTCTACCCGACATTATTGCATTGATATTGTAGATGATTTGAAGAGTTTGTATTGATTATTATATTGAAGTATATTACTATGTTATGGTTAAATGTTTGTAATTGAACTAAGTTATTGAATAAGGTATTAGAAGCAAGAGGTAAGTCTCTAAAGTTGTGATTACTATTCCATGTGCTAGCTATAAATCGTGATGCGGATGTTGCAAAAAGTATGTATGATGTTGCGACGGGAATATGTGGATATGGGGTAGAACCATGTTATTTGTGGCATTGAAAGGGAAAACGAGATAATAAAGCAAAGTTTAGATTTTCTCTGAGATGCTTTACAGAAGATGACTTTGTTATGTTATCACAATACGAAGGGTTATGATCAAAGGGAAATCGTCATTCTAATTCAGAAAGAGCTCATGATCATGTTTATACAGGAATTTATTTATTCTTATGACTATGATAAGTTTATGATAAAAATACAACTTAAAGGGTATTTCAAGAAAGGACCTTAAGCTAGCCCGTGAACAGTTATAGAAGTGTCCCTCCTGAGCGGGAGGGAAGGTAGGTTCACAATGACTATAGGAGATTGAGGCTGCCATTTAATGTGGAAACACTTGGGTCTATAAGATATCTCCTAGTCTTTGAACTATGTTGCCACCATGATACTAGTAGTGGATCCACCTAGAAAGTATGTCATGTTAGGTTCTACTTTGGCGTGGACCAATTTTGTTGTATGGGGTTCTACGGACACCAGATCCATGTTTAGCTCCATTGGTTATGAGGTTAAGGGGTATTGTTCCTCAGGTAAAATGAAAATACAAGTAATATGAATGTGACAAGGGTGACTTGTGGAGTATACTTAGTATAGGTAGGGGTATGGGACTCTACCTAGCGTGCACAAGTTGACTCTAAGGAAAAGGACCTAGGGTTATTGTTCTAATGAACTATGAACAAACTGAAAGGTATATGTTTATGATACATGAGTTACTCTTATATTATGTTGGTCATTATGAGAATATGTTATTGGGTACATTGCTATATGAAGTGATGCCTAGTATGTTACAAGTTATATGAAGAAAAGCTATCTTAGGGTCATCTACTTATTAATGGATTGTTGGGGTTTATGGAGCTTCACATGACCATTGCACTTGTAGGGTGGGGATGTGATCATTCGTAAGTGTCTTTGATGTTATGTTATATGACATGAATACGAAAAAGTTAATATTGGGGGGGGGGGGGGGACTTTATGAAATATGTCTTTGGTTAGATCATGATTATGTCGATGGAATCGGTGAAACACTTGCATGGCATTAAAGGAACGTTCACATACGTAGCATGGTTTTTTAATAATGAAACGATAACATGATCCTTTTTCATTGATGTCCTTAGGTGTTTATGTGCATATACCCATACCTTAGTACATGTGGAATTATTAATCCCATTACTTTATGTTACTACAAATGTAGGTTCCGTCCATTGATGGTTTAAGGAGGGCGATTTGAAGAGTTGGAACTCTTCTCAAGTCTTGGTTGGTCCTCTGTTTTGGATGCTATCATTTATTTTCCAGCGTAATGAAGACTTGAGTAAATGTTAGGAATAACCTATTTCCATTATGTTTGTGGATTCTTTCTATTAAGGCCATATGCATATTGACATATATTGGCACGTCCAGCCAGATTTGCATCTTTAGATGGTTTTAGAATATGGTCGAGTTACTATTTATTGAATATCGGTTATGCGTTTATGAATAAGATAAGATGGAATTCTAAGTATACTTTCAAATATAATCGCTAAAATTTTTAATTTTCAACAATATTTTTAATGATACATGTTATGACGGAAGTGCTAAGGGCTAGTCTGAGTCCTCTGAGAGGACGATGATTTTACCGGTGCGTATCCGGGTATGGCTCTCCGGGGTGTGGGAAGAGGTACCGCTTCATTGTGGGATCCAACACCAACTCATGCTAGTTAGGTTTATACTGATTTACAATTGTTGACCATCCTAGAATTGTAATGAGGTTTTAAATCAAAATATCATTGCTTCCAAGGAGTGGTGTTGTTTGTAATTGTTTTGGTGAAGATGAATTGTATTCTTTTTAGTTATAGTTGAATATACCTATTTTTGTTTGTTTTTTTTGGTTGATTATATTAAATAGAGGAGTAGATGAGCGTTCATGCAAGTAATGGTAGCCAAGTTGGCCACCAAGATGATGTTGGAAACCTCAATGACGTAAATGACCCAAATGTCAATGACCAAATTCAAATGGGCGGTGTTGGAGCCATTGGTTTACCTCCAACCGTAGGTAACATATTGTTCACATCACAAGCACCATGCTTCAACTTCTACGACTAAAGGATTTATTTGAGGAGATAGCTCATGAGGATCTCTATGAGCATAGAAGAAACACATTTAAGAACATATCATAAGAATTTGTCGGTTTGAGGTTGTTCCCGTTTTCCATAATGGGAGAGGAAAGCAAATGGTTGGTTGAGTTTCCAAGAGATGCCATCACCTCTTGGATGAAACTGATCAAAGTTTTCCAACTGAGGTTTCTTTCTCCATTAAATAAGATGACACTTAGGGATAATATCCAATGTTTCAAAAGCATGGAAGCTAAACTGATCCACGAGATGTGGTTGAGATTTAAGAAGTTGTTGCTGCAATGCCTATCTCATGAACTTTCCTAACAACTATTTGCTACAATACTTTTATACGAGTCTTGACTCGATGAGCAAAGGAGTTGCCAACCAATTTGTTCCTGGTGGTATAATGCAACAACCCTATGAATTAACTTCCCAATTCCTTAATTGCATGAACAAGATGAACAAGATGGGGTTCACTTGTGAAGATCAAGTCTTTACTCTCAACTTTAGATTGACAAAGGAGCAGATAAAAAAAGATGAAGAGAGTGACCAACCCATCGCAAGGATGTGTCCTTGATAGCTTGTCTAAAAATGTCATGGGTTTTGATACAATGAGTGTTAATGATTTGGGTGTTGGAGGAGTAAACCTCGAAAAAGCCCAATTTGAAGTGCAATACATGAGGAAGTGAACTTCCTAGCCAACCAATGAGGAGGTTATCATTCTAAATACCCATGACCGTGTGGAAATCAGGTTGGAACAGGGTTGAAGGAGGGAGAGACCGTCACATAGATAGGAGTGATCATAATACCACTTGGATGGAAAAAGCGAGGGGGAGTAATGTGTATGTTCCTCCCCATCAATGCCAGAAGCCCAAAGATTGTGAGGGTGGACTCATAGACGACAAGTTCTCATGCATGTTCAACAAGGTTCAAGGGTCTGATAAAGTGTTAAACGAAATGAAAGAGGATATATCAAATATCAACAAGATGGTGACCACTCACTCAATCTCAATTAAGCAGTTGGATACCCAAATAGGTTAGATCTCATCGCCTTAGAACCCAAGACAACAAGGGGGTTACTCAGTGAAACTTTGGGAAACCCCAACAATGAAGCTTGATTGTGTACTTGCGTCGTGCCATGATGTTAACTAAGGTTCTTTTCAGGAAGCAACAAAAACATTTAAATGTGTTGTGTATTTTTATTTTTTAATAACGAGTGTTAATTGTACATGTTCAAAAGTGGAATCTGTATGGGAATGTGCAGTTTGGCAACCAAAGAGTCCAATCGACGACTCTCGAAGGAGGTAAGTGACCCGTACTAGGACGACTGCTGCACTCACAAAAATGGGAAGTAAAACTATGTAAAAATTTGTGGGCCAATGGCTGAATTGGTGACACGTTGAACAGGTCGGTGAGCTGAATTTTGTCCACTATTTAGACCCCCAAACTGACTCAAGGACCTATAAAACTCGACGATGTAAGTCACCACTCTGCGGATCATTGATTGGTATGTCGTGGTAAACTAATTTCATCCAAAGAAATGTGAGTTTAAAATTTCAAAATCTTTCACATTCCCTCATTTCTAACCCCATACATTCACGCCCGCACATTATATCTTGATTGTTTTTCCATTTTATTCACTTTGTGTGTATGATTTGGTGCTTAGATTTGGATCACTCTGCCGCCTAACATGTAAAATTGTACATTCAACATTAAGGTTGGTTTTGCAACCACGAACTCTAGATTAGTAGTTGAACTCGAATTCTCTTGGTAAATTTGTTTTGTTGTGGGTAGGGTTGTGTTTAAGTCGTATTTGATGAGTTGTTTTTCTTTTTTTTATGTTTCTACATTGTGTCTAATTGCTTAAAATGATGAATTTCTGTGTTTAATGTGTTAAAATTAACACTAAATAATGTCATTTAATGTCCAGAGAGATCCATCTCCACTGACAATTGGGTTGTTTGATCATTGGAACCGAGATTTTACTATCTAATTTTATTACTTGAGGAATTTATAGAGGTGGTGGTGGTGATACTAAGGGGGGGGGGAATGTTTATGGTGGCATGATGAGTGGGATGGTAGGCAATGTGACATATATTCTTCTAGTAAAGATTAAGTTTGTGATTGTAAGAGTAAGTTACTTGCTTTCGTTCTTACCAATAGACAAAATAATGAGTTCCTTTTACATTTTTATAGTGATAAACTTATGTACCTCAATTAACTTAACCGACTTCAAATTAAATATAATATAAGGATTTGTTTAATGATCGAAACCAACATTAATTAGGAAAATAAAAAATTTGGGAAATTCAGGGCCACTATCGCGCCAGTGCGGGACAAATGCCGCTATGGATGCTCCTCCGGGCTGGATAAATTGGTCATAGGTTGGGATAGGCGAGGCAGTACGTAAATTGCAAGAAATCCTATTTTCTCCATCTTTCTAACAAAATTATATAAGTCCCAAACACCATAGAAACTTCAGAAAAGTTGCTCTAAGTATGGGAAGGATGGAGAAGGAGATTTCTAGCATGAGGATGGTGATATCTTACAATTTCATTACCAAATTCACTGTCACGATGCTCTAAAAACCAAAATTTAGGTCAAAAACATCATGCAACTACTTGGCGCCCATGTAGTATAGTCACAGACTCCGTGCACCAGATAATATATGTCTCAAACCCTAGAAAGATGCCTAAGAAGATGAGTCGGCCGAGTGTGATCGAATTATGGTTTGCATGATGTGCATGATGAGTAATCCATTGTAGGTGATGGTTGTGATTATACGATTCTGAGGTATGTTTGTTCTTGCTTAATTTTGATATTTGTTTATACATGAATATTGCATTATTGATCACACTTGCTGTGAGTGAGATAGTCGAATGATTATATGTGATGAATCACTTCTTGATTGTTTGACTTGAGATTGTACTTGTTTTGTAATTGTGGGTTTTTAAGGATTGAATTGACACATTATGGTATAACTAACAGGGATCATATTTCAACGTTGCAGCACGATTAACTAGGATCAGAAGATTGCCACATTCCATTATAAAGATGGGATCGGATATCCAAGTTCTTGCATAACTATGGGATCGTGTACCACGTTTCGATATGCTAAGAGTTTGGGTTTAGGTTCCTTGAGAGGATCAACTACTTGATATAATTGTGTAGCTTGGGGAATGTGAAATACATTATTTTTCTTCATGTCAATGTTATTGTATATGTTCTATATATGAATGTGATGATATTGTTGTGTTTACTTGTAAATGTTGCACTTAATGGGTCTGTTTTGAAGGCTTATATTTATTGTGTTTACTTGTAAATGTTGCACTTAGTGGGTCTGTTTTGAAGGCTTATATAGATTGTGTTTCTGATGAGCTAACTTGTTGTGTATAATTTAAGGGTAAAGGGTTCAAGGGGCGGGTATAGTGAGGGTTGTTGGATGTTGTACTGGTGAGAAGTAGAATTAGTGTATGTGATGAAGTATGCTTACGTGGATTTCACCTTTGGGAAAAATATGGGTTTAGTAGTAAGTAAGTTTGATGTGGTGTACTATGTCACCATGGTTGAGTAATGTGAGGAAGAACTAAGAGCACGAAGTGAGCGGTCAGTTAGTTATTGTGGGTGGAATTACAGGCTCATCAATGTGTTAGAAGGGTTAGGCTATGATCAAGAACCTAGTGAGTGAGTTGTTTGACAAGGTGTAGAAGCGGGTGGCATGTTTCATGATCTTACCACATGATTACTATTTGCTTAAAGGCTTTGGGTGTTTATGTTTTCCTTATGTTGCACATTCTTTTGCTCACAAATTCCTTCCACGATCTAAAGCTTCATTATATCTCGGTGTATCTTCGCAGTATATACGATTCAAATGTTTGTATCCATCAATTAATTGGATAATTCGGTCCCTTCATGTAAATATTCAAGAATGCTTTTTCCCATATAGTACTTTGTTTCCAGCCAATCCTAGTCCTCTAACAGTTCGTTCCTCACGCACAACCCCTCCTATAATTTCATCAGTACAGTTGCCTGATATGTGTGCTTTACCAATTACTAACATTGATTTTATCTCCATATATGATACAACTTCTTCCCCTTCTATCTCTATAACTCCTATAAACATATCTATAACTTTTCTTGGACTCGAACTTTCACATGTTAAAACTAATCAATTTCTTAAACCATGCATACCACGTTTAAACCATGTTATGCGTAATTTCTCCTTTTATCTGCACATGCCTCTGGTTGTGCTAGAGCAAATATTCTAACTACTCCCCCTTCATCCCACCAAAAACCCTCCAACCCTCTTTCTCGTGAAAACTACATCAACGACATATCTATTATGCATTGATCTCAGCATGATGTATCGTCCTCCTCTAATTAATTTCTTCTCCAATTTTATAGTCTAATCACTTAGATGGACAGGCTCATGTCATGAGTACTAGGTTCAATGACCGGGTAACTAAGCACCCGTGTTTTACCCTCAGGAATATATCTGGTTCTACGCCTCGATTTGGGCCAACATGTTTCACACAAGAATATAAAGACTCCACGTGGCTTAATATTAATTAGTAAGAGTTTAATGCTTCATCCAAAATCATAATGAATATTAGTTCCTCCATCTCCCAATGTGAAATAAAAAGGATATAATGGGTTTATGGTCCCTTTTGTTCTCTAGTAACACTACTTCCAAAGTTCGTTTAGTTCATAGAGCTTTTTTCAATTGTGAAGTTAGTAGCATTTATAAAGAAACTGTTTCTCCTTGTGGATCGAGTAAGCCACTTTTCCGTGTAGGTGTTATTTGATTCTTCTTACAAATTGGTGTATACACAATTGGATATATCTAATGTCTGTTACATGGCGAGCTAATGACGATATTATAGCGCACCAAGTTTTAAAACATTTGATATCCAGAAATGTGAGTAGGACTAAGCTGACTTATGGGTTGAAGCAATCGCGCGAGCGTGGTTACTAGACTTGCAAACTTATTTTTTTGACCTGGTTAAGAAATATACCTCTGGATTACAACATGTCACTTTTTCGACAAGACAATTCTATTTGATACTCCTTTATTTATGTTGAGGCATTGGTTTTTTGGATTCCTCACGCGACTTGTTTATGATTTTACTGACTCAGTGAATGCTACATTTGCAATTAACGATCTTGGTTCGGTACATACTTTTTGCATCGATTTATTTGGCCGAAGTTAAGCCATGTCACTACTCCTCTTTATAGTAATCTTGATTGGAATTGTACGCGATACTAACTTCTTTAAATGATCTTTATATGTATCATAGATTGTCGATAGTCTGTCCCAAGTTCTGCTCAACCTAATACTTATTTTCTTCAAGTTGTTGGTGAATTTCCACTATCTTAAAGGCACTCCTGCCATGGGTTGCAACTGAACAAAAATACTTACAACTCCTTAACTCTACTCGTTTAACACTCAGAACTTGGGGGGGGGGAGATGTAAACAACTGTCACTCTAAACTATGGATTTGCCATTTCCTCAAGAGGAATTGATATTGTTGGTCTACCAAGGAACACAACTTTTGGGCACTCCACCACCGAAGATGCAATACCGGCCCTGTCTACAATTGCACTTCCTACATGCATATGGATATAATTGATTCTCCATTAACATGGGGTAATTTATCTATCCACTCCTATTTGTTCCATTCCAGAAAATATTACTCATCTAGTGAAGAGGCATATTAAGTTTTAAGATAGATATTGGGGGTACATAGAAACCCAGACCTATTGGCATATAGAAAATTGAGTCAAGGGGTTAGCAAACTTTTTCTATGTATTCTAACAAAGCTGTCCAAGAAAAGTAACCTGCAATGAAGACCCTTAGCTAAAAATATATATTTTCTAGTATTTGCACATTAGGGGTTGAGGCAGCCAGTTTCAAGCATAGGCATATAAGCACATAACCCCAAATTAAAAGGGATTGTAGGTTAAGCAGTTGGCCCAAGGACATAGTTGAGGATCCTAGGGACAATAAGTAACATTCCAAAAGTGAACCCCCAAAGATAGTTAGTTGTAAATACAACACACAAAGAAAATTGAGCAGCAACACATGTGCAAGCACTGTGCAAGAATGAAGTTAGGGTAGGTTTAGGGCATTAGGTGGCAAGCACCACATTGTGGGGTCAATCTATGTGGGTTTATTGAGCTTCCCTAACCAATATAGGCTCTAACTAATTACCTAAAAATCTAAAAACTCAATAGGACTAGAAAAAACAAACTTACCAAGGGACCCGGACAAGCTAAGACACAACCGGGTTACACTTCCCTAGTACTAGTCAAGAAAACATCGGTACCTAATCAGGAGTGGCCAAAGGGTTAGGTATGGTTTTGTAACGAACTTAACGGTACTTTAGTAATTTACCCTAGGTCAACTCTAATTAATTAATAAAGACTTAATTAATTAATTTAAATGGTCAAACCGAAAGACCCTTTACACTAGACCAGTAAACTAACTAAGAAACATCAAGGACCTAATAGGATGGTCCAAGGGTTAGTTATAGTCTAAAGCCTCTTAAGAATACTTTAGTAATGATCCTAGGGTACCGTATGAATTAATTAGGAAAAATTATAATTTAATTAAAATGTCAACGAAACATCCTTATACTAGATAAGTACTAACTAAGAAAAATCGTAGTACCAAACCTAGAAATGGCCCAAAGGGTTGTTATGGTCCTAAAAATCTTAGGGGCACCTTAGTAATTAGTACTAGGTTACCTAATTAATTAAATTAGTAATTTAATTAATGAATTTAATTGGTCAAAACTGAAACCATAAGGCAATATCAAGTCAGGATTCGATTAAGTCAAGTGTTCTTCTAATTCTAGTCAATTTCGGAGGGGCATTTCAGTAATTAATTAATTAATTGTTCTTAATAAACTTAATTAGTCTAAAGTTGAATTATTCAATAAATTTTCGAAGACCCTAAAAACCATGAATTCACTTTGAAACAACGGGACTCAAAGGAAAGCAAGCAAAAACGTTAAAAAGTATAGGTTCTGTTAGACGATTTCCAGGTTATCCTTCAAGGGCTTCGTGCAAGGTGATCTATGTAGATTCAAATTCTGTAATAGGTAGGGTTTCATCACTTTAATTCCTACTCCAAGAGGCTTTTCAAACGCTTGATATTCATGAAATTAGAAACTACGGTTGTTCCCAATGACATTGTTGAATGTCCATCTCCCTAGTTATCCTTGTTTTCGATTATAATAAGTATGTAGATGTAAATCTCGAACATGTAGTTGGTATGTAGTTATAAATGATTTATATGTGTTAGTTCTTCATTTGTTAATGACTAATGAGGCCTATATATTGGATTCGAATTATTTGAGTGTTAGTTACACGAATTAAGTAATAATATAATGTTTACTTGTGTTTTGAGAATATGAAATTACTATGAATTGGCTATTAAGATTAGTTACTATTATAATGTAAAGTGTCGACTTGTTCATGTTGAGGAATTACTATATCACATTCATGAACTAATTTCTTTGGTTCGGATGATACACATAATGAAAATAGTTTAAGTAAAGTTTGTTCATGCCCATAAATTGGATAACAATGTTTGCCCAAACAAGTTGATTGGAATTGGGTTCTATGTTTTATTTCCAAAAAAATGTAATAGAAATTGGCCAAGACTAATCATACCCAATAAGACATGACCAATGTTAAATGATGATGTTTCTGTTAATTCAAAAACTTGGAAAAAAACTCAACATGATAGATTATTATAAGTATTTATGAAGTAATTGCAAGGACTAGTGATAATGTTATGAAGGGGTAAACTAGACAATTGTGATCTTTGGCCAAACAAATGCTACCGAAACTATCTTCAAATCATATTACTCAAAAAGTCATGTAGAGGAATCCAATCTCTACATAATTGTTGAACTTCTAACATAGGGTATCCAATCAATGGGACAAGTCCCAAACATTAACCCTATCCAAACGGAACTTGTGAACGTCATATTATTGGAATAAGTAGGTTATAACTTCATAAAGAATCAAAGTTAGTAATAATCTACAATGGAAAATTCAACTCATAGCTTGGCCAAGAAAAGCAATGAATTGTTCTTAAAGTGAATCAAAGGTTAAAAGTTCATGTGTTTAGTTATGTTTGGCTTATGCCAATAATTGGCAGTTACAACAAGTATCGAAAATATGTAATAGAATTTTTCAATGACTAAGCATACCAAATTAAGCAATGACAATGAAAAAATCATTGAATTCATAGCCAAGGGTTATGCCAATCATGCGAGGAAGTCCCCCAATTACACTTTCCAAATGAAACTATGAAGTAAGTACATTGAACAAGGTTTATACCGTCATAAAGAGTGGTAAAGTACCAAATGACATTAACAATATAAGGTGAGTAATAACATTAATAAAAAGTGGTTAAGGAATTGTTGAGTGACCTAATGAGGTGTTAAGAAAGAAGTGAAACAAGTCTTCACTCACACTAGACAACTGTGTTAAAGATACTCAAACAAGAAGGGTGTTAATAACGTAGGCAAGTACATTAACACCAGATGATAATGTCAGGTTTTAAATTCATATTTCACCTACGTAAAGAAAGATATGAAACGGGTATATCCAAAGATTAGTAAACCTCATAAGAAATAACTTCCCATCATGTTTAAGTAAACTTCTAAGAGATGTAAAACAAAAAGAAGTTTAGCAAAATGACCGATAGGATATCAATGAGCTTGTTCCAACACATGTAAGCCGTATGAAGTGAGGGTCCACAAAGGTGGATAAGTAGTCCCTGTATATTCTCCTAGTTCTTCGAAACTTGTTGCCAAGCATAGGAACTAGCGATGTGGATTCCCACCTAAGCAAGACCCGTAAGATGACAGTTTCACTTTGGCCATGAGACCACCCCTTTTGGTTGTGGGGAACCACTGGATTTCATGATTAGCTCACATGATCTATGTCAGTTAAATTCTCAAATAACGTATGTGGTTCCCACCCCCCAACCTTTAGCCTGTGAACCACCTCTTTTTGGTGTGGGGAGAAAACACCCGAATTGATTTCACTTAGCGGTGAGCCACACCTTTTCGCTGTGCGGCAGGACACTAGATTTTCCTGGTAATCACATGATCTAGGTCACTTTGACCGGTGAACCACCCTTTTTCGGTGTGGGAGTACACCCTTTATTTCATGTTAGATCACATTGATCTTAATGATAAAGATTTCTTAAGAAAGTGTACAAAGAAAGGAAAAAGAAATAATTTAAAGTACTAAGAAGTAAGATCTTATGTATGCATATCATCTTGTGGTGGTAAAAATGAAATTTGAACAAAAGTTATTGGCTTGTGCCAATCAATATATTTCCCCATTGTCTTCACGTTATGCAAATGACATAAAAATAATGCATAGCCAAATAAAATTGCTTATAATGACGTCCTTACACTTATGCCACTAAAGGGAGTAGTAAAACATAAGTCAAATCAATTGTCCAGATTCTCCATGTATGAAAATGATGAAATAAGTGGGGCCTAGCCAATAAAAATTGGCTTATAAAGATTTCATCCCAATCTAATAAGAATGGAAAGAATAACTTCTAGTAGGGAAGCCAAATATTTCTTGAGTCTTTTGATTACTTACTTGAATTCATTGTAAGTATGGGACTACAATAATCATTGGACTTGTACGTAAAATATATGATTAAAGGATTTAAAACACACACAAGAAAAAAGAAACAGATTTGTGAAAATTAAAACTAAGTTAAATGAAGTAGAGCTGATTAGGCTGGGAGGGCAATTTTAGAATTTTTGTTAGAGTTGTTCTAAACTTAGTTGATGGATTCTAAGGATTTATGTTCATATGGAAAAATGATCTGTGTGCTTTGATCTTTAAAATACTCATATTCATGCAATAAATCAGAAAATAAAGAATTAGGTAGTCTAGTGACTTCCTTTCCAGAAGATTTAAATATGGTGATAGGAAGAGCTGCCATGATCATGCATAGATAGTCCTTACGTTTATATTTGCAACACCATACAATCGTAAAAAGTGCGGTAAAACCCTATTACTAATACTATTTTATAGGAACAGTCAGCGAGCAGATTGAAGGATCATTGAAGTGTTGGGATCAACGATCTCTAGGACTTGGTAGGTCCTCTTGAGTCGAGGATGCTCCCACCTATCATTCAGTTAGTACCTTATACATAGCTAGTGGATGGGTACATAGCGTTTCATTTCAACTTTATTCGAAGCTATGTATTAAGGCCATTTCGAACTAGTACGATATATTGATGTTCTTCATTGAATTGCTTAAACGATTGAAGATGGTTGTTTAATTGAGCTCTTATAATATTATTATAAGTATAAAGTAATACTGAAGTCTCTATATACTTCAAGATGTTTAAAAGTTTTAACCTTTTGCAAAATTATTAACTATATAAATATGAGGGAAGTAAGAAAAGGCTTGTCTGCGACCTTTGAGAGGTTAACGACACCCAGTTGTACTGGATTCCCTGAATCCGGGGTGTGACCCCTATTCTTGGACAAATGTGATAATATTGTCTCCATAAACTACTAACAACTTGCCAAAACAAACGCAATTTGTCGCTTTTTTGGCAAAAGTGACAGAAATGGGACATAATATAGAAAACATCAATTTCCGACTAGAGGAAAGGAATAGAGTTCTATGTGATATTCTCTAACCGACAACCACTACTATGAGCTTATGTAGTGATACAACTTTTCTTTGCCCACGCTTCAGAAACTATTTTATAGTTTGTTCGTAAATAGAACTCCTCAACTTAGGTGGTCCACTAGCTTAAACTTACATGATCATTAAAGTATGACCCGTTAAAACACATGATGGCTTACATGGTTACATGGGGACTTGAGTTAATATGAACTCTTATCCCCACATCGGGTCATACATATGGGACTTCCAACTTTTTTCTCCGTTTTTCATCATAAGCTTTTAAATTTCAGGATCTTAATTTAGTCAATTAGAATCAGTATACCCTCAATACCCACAATAGAATAGAACCCGAAAGAAAAACACACAGAAACACAAGATCCAATAAACTAAAACAACTACAACTCAAACCAACAACGAATTTAACCATTGTTCGTCAGAACTTCAATGTTCATTCATATTCGAACTTGCATAATAAATAAATTGGTGTGTGGGGGTGGTGTGAACTATCTCCCAACAAAGAAATATCTCAAATACTTAGTAGATCACCCGACAGATTCCACTCCAAATCTTGTAGTTCTGATGAAATTCTTATCTTTTCTCCCTTGTCCTTCTTCTATTATTTTTTCCCAATCCCTTAGCGGAAAGACTTTATCTAAAACTGAATTGAGTTCTTAGTTTTACCCCTAATAAACGTTTAGTATGAATTTGCGAAAATAGTTGGGTGAAAAGAACCACTTTACTTGATGTACCGTGGTCAAATGGTGTTGGGTTTTCAATTGCATCTTGCTAAGATTTGGTGTGTTTAGAGCCTTGTTTGTAGTAGTATAAAAAAGTGTTGTGTCTTATTTTTGCAGGAAAGATATCCCAGGTTGGAAATGCATCAGGCCAGAGCTAGGAAACAAAAATACAAATTGAGACTATGAGGCCAATGCATGGTCCTTAGTCTTGACAGACGTAGCGGGGGGATGACTATTGATGGCCACCAATTTAGGCTAAGGAAAAAAGATCAAGGAAATCAGGCCATGTTATGGAACCAGGAGCCCTAAACAACGGTCTATTTATTGATCAACGGATAGTACTGGTGACCGACGAGTGGTTCAGAGAAGGTTTCCAGTACCTAAACTTTCAAATTCTAAGTGTTGGAACGATGGAGGAGCATCGACAGGGCCGTCCAGGGGATCAAACCCAAATGTTATTGGTGTTCATGTGTGATTAAGATTATGTTTATACGGTGGAAGAAAAATAATTCCTGTATGACTAAAGGAGTAGTCAAAGGATCCTAGATTTGACCGACGGTCCATTAGTCAGGTTGTCAATTGAAGTCGCTTTTTCTAGCCAAAACTTATCCTTGTTCGATTCCTTTTTCTTAGGAGTATTTGTTTCTATAAATACCGGAAACTAAAACTAATTTTTGGGGGTATATACTATTAGTATTGTGGGATTTGTTATAGAGAATATGATTACAAACTTTTTGGCAATTAATCAAGTACTAGATTTTGTTTTAGAAGCATTTACTTGAATTTCAAGTGGATTTGTGGGTTTTTCTTATTGTTGAGTAAGTTAATTGCTCTTTATTCAATATTATGAATTGTGATCTTTCTAGGATGGGTATAATAAATATACAAAACTAGGGTTGTGGGAACAATGGCAATTAAACAAAGTAATCGTAGCAACTAAGCAATTCTCAAATAGTTTTTTTACATGTATTAATAATTCTTTTGCTTAGATGTCTTTTTAATAAGTGCACGCATTAGAACTCGCCTTATTGCTACTTTTCGGCCAAGGAGGTAGGAATAGGAAAAGAATAATCAATATAGTTTAGTGTGATCCTATCTTATAGGCTAGTGTCGATTAGTGCGAAGTAATAACTAAGACACATCGATTTTGATGTATAACATGAGGTAAGGTAAGAGATAGTAAAAACTTATACCACATTCGCCGAACAAAGGTACGGGGTGAAATTTTCTAGAGTTGGACCAAGGATTGAGAGAACGTAACTTGCCACTTTAAATGGCAACTTTAGGAAGAGTTTTATTTCTAGGAAACGACGTTTTATGAACTGTTAGGGAACATACACATATGCTAGGTATTTTCAAATATTGATAAAATCTTAACATTTACTTGTAAATTATATTCTTCAAGAAAACTTTTTTCATTAAAAAAAACCCCTTTTATTACTTTTCATAAATACACTATAAAGTTAAGTTCGGAACCATTTTCATTCGTGGATTCAACCCCAACCTACTACGTGGGTTCCTCTACTTAATTATGATCTTTTATAATTCTTTAGGGAGGTGTAATTGGAGCATATCAATTTTCAGCGCTGCTGACGAGAATTCTTGATTTTAGATCAACTTTAGTATATTAACGAAATTTAATCAACAATATGCTGATTTTATTTTTGGTTTTTTGTTTTTGTTTCTCTAGTCTAGATCTTTGTATGAAAAAGTTACAAGAGAGAAAAAACAAACCACTCACTCCATATCATCCACCTAATTGAACTTAAGAAACAGATGGACAATCAAGGAGTCCTGCTAAAATTAACAGAGGGAACTTCGATGAGAGAGTAGGATAAAGCAAGCTGGTTACCAGTTGAGGGCACATAATTCTGGCCCGCGCTTGAGCACAAACTAGGAGAGGTGGAATCTAACTCTCCAGTGTCCCACGACTTTAGGATTACAATAGGCGAAAACCGTGAAAATTACATATTCTATGAAACTGTTGTCCTACCCTTCTACAACCAGGCACACATTTATGGTGATGATAGCTTGATGGAATATATGCTGTCAACCGTGAGAGGTTATTCTTAGATTCCATAGGAGGACCATATGCTCATAGCATCTAAAACTGTCTATGTGCAAAAGTTGTGGGAGATTGGATTTGGAATATGACATTCATTCCATTGCGCGGGTTTTCTTTGTCAATTATAGGGATCTCCTCTACATGGTTCACCGAGATTCCCTACATACTTGATTCCACACTTGGATTCATAGAGATGTGTTATGAGGTAAGGGTAGATACTATATAATGCACAAGAAGATTGAAACAAAAAAAGATAAGGTGACTAACATTGGGAAAACTACTAGGAGATTGCGTTGCGTAACTCTTCGGACAAATTTACTACCTTCATGAGAGTATCATAACCACCGAATGATAGAGCAATAAAGGGCAAGATGAAAACAATAAAACAGTGCTCGACAATGCGGGTGCTCATATGGAGAATGCACTTCTGATGAGATTGTTGAAGGCGATGTTGACCAAGATATCTTAAAACAAATAAGGATTGGAGCACTAGAAAGTCAGAAACTGGGAGAAGAAACACCTTTGCGGGTACAAGCTATAAACCAAAACCAACAGAAAATTAGATGCGTAAATTAGGTATCATAGATGTAACCAAGCTAGAGTTGGTCTTGAAACATATGAGTGGAAGTTATATAGAGAAAGGTAAAGTGGTGAACTATTTGATTAAACCACCACCGCTGGTACTGAGTGACTATTATTTACGAGGATGACTATGTAGTGAATGATCAAATAGGGGTTTTCTG
This sequence comes from Solanum habrochaites, assembly GCA_027704765.1. Classification (NCBI taxonomy): domain Eukaryota; kingdom Viridiplantae; phylum Streptophyta; class Magnoliopsida; order Solanales; family Solanaceae; genus Solanum; species Solanum habrochaites. The sequence continues at coordinate 57,084,959 of JAKWJA010002489.1, read as the reverse complement.
ACCCAAAATGCCCAAGGCGACAATTCAAGAAATTAACACCAAGGTCCACGAAACCAAGGACGTACATGGAACTACAACCGATAGGTCAATATGTCTGATATGGGAACAACAATTCATGATAAATGTCAAGTTTAATTAACTATGGTTATATGAAGGATCGGAGGGGCCTATGTTCCTCCCCAAAAATCGTGAATTGCTCTAGGATGTGATGGTAGTATGAACACGAGTTGAAGATATGCTACAGAAGAGATAATGAGGTTGATGATAGTGATGAGAATGTCAAAGAGATGAGTAGCGACCTTAGGATGCATATGCGGGTTCGATTAAGCACCTTGAGTTACAGATGTATTAATTGCTTAGTATAGTGAACCAAACCAATCTGGGCACCATTTCCTAGCAAACACTTATCCAAAATCCTAAAAATGATGGGCCATAGCATGGCAGTCTCTACTCGAAGAAGTAAGCAGACCATTGATTAACCTTATGTTGTATGTCGTAGAAGTAAATTAGGAGAAAAGACGAAGAGGTAGTAAAATCTGTGAGAGAGTTGGTGGACGAAATGGAGAAAGAATTAAATATATCTCAAAAATGGTCCCCATTCCTATAACCTTAACCACCCATTCCCTCAGAGATTAGTGAAAAAGACTGGGGAAAAATGGAAAATGCAAGATTTATCCACTATTTAAAACAACTTTCCATCAAGTCCCTTTGATTAGAAGTTTTTAGACAAAATTCCCAGTAATTCTAAGTGTATGAAGGGCATGGTTAAACAGAACAAGTCTCTGAGTTGTAAGGATTGATGACTGAAATGAAGCATTTTAGTGTTATTCTCTGAGGGTCTCTTATGCAATAGAATAAAGGTGTGGGTGTGGCCTTTACTATTACATGTAAATAGGTCTGCTACAACCTTGCTAAGGCATTATATGATATGGTTATAACATCAATCTCATTTCCTCTTTCCATTTATAAGAAGTTAAAAGCTTAGGTGACCAAAGACTATTAAAATTGCGGTTTAGGTTAGGTTAGTGATGGCGGTCGAAATTTGAAGTAGCCCATTGGATACTCCATGATGATGTGTTTGTGAAAGTGGAGTCATTCATATTTTCAGCAGATTTTCGTCATTGTTCATTGTGAGGGTGGACTTTGAGGTCCCAATTATTCTAGGAAAACCATTCCTTGCCACTTAGCGTGTAGTATAGACATTGGAAAAGGGGGCAGGATGAATTTCGATTGAACAAGAAATAAGAAAATTTAATTTTATATAGTTCCCATTGAATCATAGTGGTGAGCTCCAAAGTTATATATTATATATTATAGGGTGAGGAATCTACTGAGGTGAAAATTGAATAGGGTTAAAGGTGTAGAGGGACTAGCAGAATTTATCCGAAATTTTGACAGTGATGGTATTATTTATTTAAGAGTATGGTTCTTTGGTGGCTGCACTTGAATGAAACAATAGTGGTCAAAACAAAAGAATTGGAGTTGGACATGAAAAGGCATTGCGAGTCCCCACCGCAAAAAAAAAACATCTTTCTAGGAGTCCCCAAAAGTAATTAAAGGTTAAGGCCTACCACCTCTTTTGGAAGGATGTATTCTTGAGTAGAGGTGACATTTTGGGGGCGATAATTGCAAGCAGATTTGAATGGGACAACATATAGAGTGCGTAGCTTAGTGGTGGTATTAAAGAGATGCAACAAGCAAAAATTGTTGGAATATTGCGGACATAATGGGAATCTCTCTTCATGTATGTGTTCTCGCCAAAATCCAACTCATACCCGATCACAAACCAAGTATGCGCACCAAAGAAGGTTAAATCTACCGGTCAAGAGGAAGTGAAAAAGAGATATGAAGTGGTTGATGATGATATCATTATTTATATGACGGACAGTAGTTGTGTGGTACGATTCAATGAGGTGCTTAGAAAGGTTAGGAGTAGGATGACAGTGGTTCCTAAGGAGAGAAACGAGGCTTGTTACAATGCGAAACCGGTGACGAATGGAGGAGTCTCATGGACTACCGGAAGTTGACTGCGTAGACAGAAAGGGGACATTCCCAATGCCCATTATGGATTTAGCTTCTAGACATACTGGCAGGAAAAGGTTGCGTATTTATGATGGATTATTCGGACTACAATCAAATATTTATCGCTCCAAAAAAATAAGAAAAGACCACATTCACTTGATTTTATGGGACTTGTGCTTTCAAAAAGATGCCATTTGGGTTATGTAATGCACAGGCGACCTTACAGGGTTGTATGATGTGATATTCTCTGATATGATGGAGGACACTATTGAGATGCTCATGGATGATTTTTCAGTAGTGGGAGACTCTTTTGATCGATGTTGGAGTAGTTTGGCTTAGGTGCTCAAGAGGTGTGAGGATTATAGTTTGGTGCTAGATTTGGAGAAGAGCCACTTTATGGTGAAAGAATGCATTGTATTGGGCAATCTCACCTCTGAAAAGGGGGATACTGGTTGATTGAGCTAAAGTGGAAGAAATAGAGAAACGTCCTCCATCTATCTTTGTAAAGGTGTGAGAAGTTAATTTGGGCATGTTGGTTTTTATAGGATGTTCATTAAGGATTTTTCAAAAATTGCACATCCTTTGTGTAAACTTATCGACAAAAAATGTAAGTTCGATATTCATGAATCCTATTTGAAGGCGTTTGGAGAATTGAAAGAGAAGTTGGTGTCTGCACCCATTATTATTTCACCAGATTCGAGTGAACAATTTGAGGAGATGTGAGATGTGAGTGGGGTAGCACTTGGTGTGGTAATGGAATAGGAACTTCTTGTAGTAATGTTTGTATTCTATAAGTTTTGCTCCTATTTGCTTGGCAGAATTGTCATAGTGCATACCGACCATTCTTCCTTGAGGTTCTTGATTGCGCAAAAGGATGTTAAGCCAAGTTTGATCAAATGGGTATTGTTGCTGCAAGATAATGATTTTGAGGTAAAATATAGAAAGGGGACTGAGAATCAAGTTGCCGACCACTTGCCTAGACTGGAGGATGAAGCTTTGCGTGAATTGGGAGAAAAGGCTGAAATTCATGATGCATTCCCAGATTAACATAAATTGGCTGCATCTCAGGATTTGATAAGATGGTTCCCAGACTTTACGAATTATCTGGCAAGCGATGAAGTTCCATCACATTTGAATTTTCACCTAAGGAGAAAGTTCATGAATGATGTGAAAAAGTTCTTTTGGGATGAGACTTTGTTATACCAGAGTTAAACAGATGGGATGATTCGTCGTTGTGTACTCAAGGTTGAGATGTTGAGTGTTTTGGAGGCATATCACTCCTCGCCTATTGGTGGGCACCATAGTGGTATCCTGACTACCCATAATATCTTTCAGTGTGGGTATGATTGTCCAACCATCCACCAAAATGCCCACAATTTTGCCTAATTGTATGATCGGTGCGACCGAGATGAAGGAATTTCTAAGAGGCAATAACTCCCCTTGAATCCTATTCTGGTGATTGATCTATTTTATGTATAGGGAATTGACTTTATCATCTCGTTTGTGAGTTCTCATGGGATGAAATATATTCTAATGACAGTTGATTATGTGTCAAAATGGGTTGAAGCAATTGCGCTTCCTAACAATGAAGGAAAAAGTGTCACCACTTTCTTGAAAAAAACATCTTCTTAAGATTTTGCACACCTAGGGTTATTAGTGATGGTGGCTCTCACTTCTATAGTAAATTATTCAAAGGGCGACTATAGAAATATGGTGTTCACAATAATGTGGCTACTCTTTACCATCCATAGACTAGCGGGCAAGTTGAGGTGTCCAATCGTGAGATCAAGTAAATTCTAGAGAAAATGGAAAATGATAAAATAACATATTGGTCAAGGAGGATTGATGATGCTGTTTGGTCTTACCACACTGTATTCAAGACATCCATAGGTATGTGTCCATACCAAAATATATATGGGAAGGCGTGTCACTTGTTGATCGAGCTAGAGCACAAAACATTGTGGAAAATTAAGAAATTGAAGTTGGATTAGGCTGAAGCGGTAGAACAAAGACTAAATGGATTGAATGAGCTTGATGAGTTTCGCCTGATATCCTATGAAAGTTCAGCCATCTACAAAGAAAAGATGAAGAAGTATCACAACCAAATGATTGAAAATAAAGAATTTGCAGTTGGTGATTTGGTGCTTCTATTCAACTCTAGGCTACGCTTGTTTTCGGGAAAACTCAAAATCAAATGGACAAGGCCATTCGTCATCACTAAAATATTCCCACATGGAGCGGTTGAGTTGGAGAATAAGGAAGGAGCGAAGTTCATATTCAACAGGAAAATAATAAAGATCTATCTGGGTATGCGAAGAGTGTGCATGAAGTGGTTGAGGCGTATCTTGTTCATGAAGTATGAGTAATCAAGGGGCCTGCGTAATGTCGTGACGTCAAATCAAGCGCTTATTTGGAGGCAACCCAAGGTGTATCCTCTAGCAAACAATAGGTTTTGTTTTCTTTGTAGAAACAGTCGCTCTTTTTATTTTTTTTCTCAATATTTCATTTTTATTTGTGTGTTAGTATTGGATAGATATTTGTATAGGATATGTGTCAAAAATAATCCAAAATAACATAAAAAGAATGGCCTAATGGTTGTTACATGTACAGGGAGCAAAAGCAAAAATATGAAAAAAAATGGTCTAAAGTAGAGGTCTACAAACCCCATTGACGGACCGTCAACGGTGTCCTTAGATCCTATGTAGGTTCCCAATTTTTTCTAAGTCTTGAAGTGATCGATTGTACCATTCGATAGACACTTGACTAACCTACAGACTGTCGACGGGGTCTCGTAGGTCCAAATCTGCTAGTGACCCGACCTGACCTGGTCGATAATATGAAATGACATAGTTGTTCAAATCGATTCCCTCTTTCCTTTTATTTTAAAATTCCCTTCCATGAACCTTTTTTTCTAATTTATTTCCTTCATTTTTTACTCATAATAAATATCTCCAAGTCCCAAATCAGTCCCAAATCAACATTCTTACTTCCCACACCAAATTCTCTGTGATTTCCATTATTCTTTGGCCGATGATCGAGTTCGGGCACATAGGTTGCTTCTTCAAAGTACATCTCCCAACGACACCACTCTGCACAAAAAGGAATTTCGATTTCCCATAACTTTGAATTCTCGTTCATAGTTGTTTACAAAAATGCGGAAGTGGGTCTTGACCTTGGGACTAAATTAACTTAAATTGTCTGCTAAAAATTTTGTAGTTATGTCCCTCGGAATTATAGAATGTGGTTGTGTAGTCTATTAAGTCTATCGACAAAGTTTTATCTCTATCTATCTGAACATTCCTACTTAGGGTTCCTCTTTATGAATAAATTGGGTTAATAATAATATGAAATCGGAACCCTAGGAATGACGAACTCGACATTAGTGTGTTAAGAATGCATGCCTAAGACTTGATTGTATAAAGCAAAGTCGTCAAGGGAAAAGGGAATTTGTAATGGCCCAAAATCTATCTCATGCTAACAGTACGATACCCACCTAGGACCGGTAGATTTATCGACAGTCTTCGATGCGGGTCAGTCAACTAAATCGCTGCGAATGACTATGTTAAATGAAAAGAAATGGATACGGTCCTCAATTGATGACAGGACAATTCTAACACGACTATCATTCCCATTACCAAACCTCTTTTAACCAAACTTCTAAATTTAAATAAAAGTGTTAAATGATAGAGGTGGATTACGGATATACACATCCTTCCTTTTCCATCAGAGAGTGTCTGTTTCGGTTCCTTTCTTTGAATAAGTAAGTGTATACCATGGTAATGACTCATCGATTATGACTATGCAAACAAACGGTTGTGTCTTTAATTTTCAGTCTTTTGTGCCTCATTGTTTCTTGAGGGTAACAATATGTTGACTGAGGACTAAAACTATGTGGGAGGAGTACATGGCACTCCCAATAAGGACATTGTCTACGCCAAGAGGGGAAATTAGAGTTGGTTGCCCCTTCTCGGTGGATGTGATCATAGATGAAACCCCGTAGCTTAAACACAGTAAAAATAAATCAGTTTCAGAAAAATCTGGAGGTGCAACAGGGGGGGGGGGGGGGAAACCGAGGACCCATTTTAATTTTAAAAACATTTGAGGACCATACCGGGAACTATGGTTTGTCCGGCACAACTGTCAATGGGATCAGAAACTCCCAAAATTTCACCAGAATAAAATTGGTAGTCTTGGACGAAGGGGGACTCCGATTAGTAGGCAAAATGACGGTCGTGTTCGTAGTAGTCTGTGACGTCGATGTTAGACCCCATTCACCCAATCTCTGACAAAGAGCACAGATGACAAGAACGCAATTCAAGGTGGAAAAGTTGTAGACAGTTAAGAGGAAATACAGTAGGTGAACTTTTTACAGGGTCACTCTCTTACACAAATGAATTAGATATTCCACATGACCTACCCCACAGATATATAATTGAATTTCTTTCCTATTGCCACTGGACCTTGACGAACAAATCAGACCTTTGAGTATAAGTTTTGCCCATTTTAGTAAAGGCCTAAAAGAACAGGCAAAGTCCAATAGACCCAAGACGGGATTCGGCAGACCACGGACCGTCAGTCCTGGCCGTTTGGTTAGGCTGACAACATACTTTAACAGGAGTCGTTTTGACCTTTCCCACTTGGTTTAAATAACCCTAAAAAAAAAAAGGGGGGGGGAAGTTATGTTTCATTTTGACAGAACTAAATCGTCAATATAGCAGGTTTAACCTAAGAAACATAATTAAAACATATGTATGTCAAATCTTTAAATCAAAGTTAGAAAATTAGAAGCAAGAAAGAAGGCAACACACCAAAAAAAACAAAAAAAAAAAAGGAGAAAAAAGATCAAGAACCCCTCTACTTCAAGAATGCAAAAACTTCCAGCCGTGCCAGCCCTAAATAGAGTATTGTTCGTGGATTTATCAACAGGTCTATGGGGATTTCACTAGTGGGTTTCCTTTCACGTTGGATCCCTCATTTTAGTTCAAATTTTTTCTCATATCATGTTTAGATCTAGGATTTCTAGAACATAAATAGAACTGTATTGAAATTGTTAGTTTTTATGTTTCAAAATCAAATTATCATGTATTTTTCAGTTTGTTGGCATAAATTTTGGAACCACTCGCTTTATATTTTTTTAGTTATGAATTACATTTGCTAGGTCTGATAGTTCAGACACACTTCAATTATAAATTTGCCTTAGTCATACAAAACATAATTACCAGATTAATTGTTGCATTCTCGTTTGAAGTTCATTCGAGCTATGTAGTTATTTGCAGAACCTCAGACTAATCAGTGAATTTACAAAATCAAGGGAAAAGTAGGGAAATACTGAGTTGTAATGGGTTAACGTACCCAATAGTCCCAGAAACAACTTCCAAGTAGGTTGTAAAATCCCCTCTGTGGGAAATGAGTTTAGTGGATCACGCCAGAATGCCTTTATACATTTTGTAGTGTAGATAGGTCCTCTAGATGGGGTGAATTACATCGAAATCAAATTTAGTTTATGTGGTTATTTTTGGGTATTAGTAGCTTCCAACAGCCAATCATTTTTTTTTTTTGAGACTATCGGTATGCATTCATTTACAGTAGATTCAATATTTAGTTTCCGCATGTTATAAATTGGTCATAGAATCAAGTTAGCTTCAAAATTAGTTATCAAGTCAGATTATATTATACGAGTATTATGCTTGTAAGTTATGTTTTATTTTCAGCTTACTCTATCTACATGCTCAGTACCTTTCAAGACTGATGCATACGTGCGAATACATCTTCTCGTGAGATAGGTTCAGGTCCTTAGTATCTAGATCCAAGCATAGATCGATGTTCCATGTCTGTTCAAGCAGATTCAGTGATAAAGTACTCATTCTTCCAGGACAACAGTTGTGGGCGTTTCAATCAGTCTGTTAGTCATTTAGTTCAGTTTTGCAGATTACTAGGGCTTGTCCCAGGATTTCTAGTCTAGTTTAGAGACTTATTTCAAACAAATAGTATTGAGTTAATATTCCTTTGTATTAAACTTATCGTTTTCAAATATCTCAGTTATAGATATGGATCTCACTGATCTTTTCAAAATTTAATTATTATTAGCTTTTGCATCAGTTTTATATTCTTTAGTATGCTCATGATTAGACCTGCAGGGTTAGCTGGGATAATTGTGGTTTGTGTTTTCGCTTATACGGTCTCATGCAGCTCGGGGCATCCCATGGAAAACGCGCAAAGACCAACGTATGTCCCGCCAGGTTCCACAATACCTAATGTAGTAAGTAGTTATGGGTTGTAGGGGTACTTTCGAAAAGGTGGAATTTCTGTATAGTCACTTCCTCCAGTGTGATAAGGGAGCGCCACACTTAATGATTACTGGTCGAGCCGCCTCTAATTTTTAAGGAGGTCAGCATCAGGGTATGAGTCTGCCTCCGCTTTTCGGTTTCGCCCGGTATCTGCTCAAAAGCACACACCACTTCCGGTTCCCCCTCGCATGGAGCCACTAGGTCAGAGGATAAAACTAAACAATCTTCGTTGTGAGGATACCAGTTCGGAGTTGCACCCGCATAGAAGATAATGACTTGACCTGGTGTGATGAACAAAACAGTGGTGCATTTGAGGGTCAATACTAGGTGATATAGATGCAAAGATGTTGACGAACCAGGGGGTGATGACCCGCCTTATTACAAGGGAGTGTCGAGTCCTCATGGAACGATTGCACACTTTCTCTTGAGGTGCAAAAGCCGTTTAATTTGCACCAAATTCGACTAGATGGCTCGAGATTTGGGGGCAACCTCTGGTGAGGAGATAGTCCTGGAGTTCCTATGCTTCTTATATAGTTTACCTCAGAGGTTCTATAGGACAAGCGTGCAAGACCTGGCTAAAAGGACCCTCACTTATACAATATTCTGGGGTGTTGGTTTAGATATTGAGTCTTCATTCCAACGTTTGCTTACGACCCCAAAAACTGGGCCAATTTAGAGGACTTCCAATATTGAAAAAAAATTTTTAAACTCATGTGGCAGTTTGTAAGAGTGGAGAGTTTAGTTGGAGTATTGCGCATCATGCGTTGACAAAGCAAGTTTGACTTAATTACTGGCGACCGATGGTTTTTAAGGGAAAATTTTGTGATAGATCCGCGACGGGCTGATCAAGAAGGCGTCCCTTATTGTAGCCAAGTTCATGTTAGATGCTGGGTCTTGACTCAGGTTATCGACCCCGTTAGCTGAAATCTTAGTAACATGGGATGTAGGGCGGTGCTAGTAGCAGCTCTGGTGGTGTATGGAGATAGACTTTTGATTAGTTTTCTCATTATAAGTGATTCATTTGGAAAGGGATTTCAAGACTTACACGTGTACCCCTTTGCCTGTCTTTTTTTTTAACTGTGCAGGGACGCCAGAGTGGCAATCTGGCCATTGTGATACACTTTTAGTCTGGCGGTGAAGTTAATATAAGCATGATCAAGGATAAGGACAAGGTAAGTAGAGTGGCAACAGCGGGCACGTTATTCAAATGATCACATTTTGAGGAACTGGACAGACCATATGGAGTTAGCCACGGGGATGGCACTACCATACCAGAGATTGGACCCCACTCCGGCCTCCTACTCACATCAAGCTAGTTAGTCTCCTACAAAGGTCCCTATACGCGGGTCCAAAAGTTAGAGGCCTAGATTGTCAAAAATCCGAAACCACACCCTAAAAGTTAAGGAAATTTGGATTTGTAACTGCGCAATTGATCTCTCGGATTCTTGTACAAGCCCTTACATATCATTAATCGCATATACACAATAAAAAGTAGAACATAATGCCATAAAAAGTCCCAATAAAACGCCAATTATTGGAAAATATGCATCTTTCATTTTTAAACATAATTATTATAAGATAGGCGAACATTTAACAAAATCATTACACACCTAGGATTAACATTTGTTTGCAATGTCTATAGAACATCCCATACCACCACCTAAACGTCATAGAACTTCTCTACGTAGTAGGTATCCCATAGTGAGAATTAGGCAATAACCCAAACATACAACCAATGATGAAAGACATGGCATCTAAACTTCTACCCTACTCAATGCGGGTGTTCTACTTCCAAATGGTAGAACTTAGAACATCCATGTGGCCAATGGTTAAGAATATGAAGGGCAAGCTTTGTAATCTAATCTCATTCTATAACGATAAACTACTTCCCTTACCATACTCACTCAGTGCTAGCCTTCGTTTCTCATTAGAGTAATTTCATAAAGACTCATATAAAAGGGGTTCCATATCAAGTTCAAAACCCCATCCACATTGACCTTACAAAAGAAAGTTACACTAGAGCTACATCACATGGCAACAAAAAGACTCATCATACTTTTTTATGGTTTGATATTGATGCTTTCCAGCCACGAACCTTAAGTATATCAGTCTTTACTTGAAAGATACAATACGGCTTACGACTTCAACATTCATAACCTTTACCACTAGGTTTCGAAGGTTCAATATAAAAGCCCCTATTAACTTCATGTCAAGGTCACATGCCATTTCATACATTAAAAGGACTATATATTTTAAGCATCCTAAGCAACAAGTCATTTTACATTCAGACATAATCAAGCAAGGACATAATCAACCAAAGAACCAGTCACCACATACTCCTTTTAACTCCATAATAACATGTCAGTCTAGAAGCACATAAAAATAACACTTATGATCTTCCATTCATCCTATATATACCATCTATCATCATTATGACTCTAGGCTAATATAGTCAGTGGGAATGAACATACATCAAATCATAAATACTATACACACCAATCACACTTCATAAAGTCTAACAGGATAAACTACATAAGGTCAATAGAACAACTATACTTCCACATTACTTAAACACAAAGTAGATAGAATCAACATACATAGATAATCATTATACAAATAATCACATATTCCAACTGTTTGACCGACCAAGTCCATGATCATAATATACTGAAATGACACAGACAGGCCAATAAATTGCAACTAAAGAACAAAAAAAACCGGCCACAAATATGTGACCATAACCAATACAACATAATTAATGTCAATCAACATTAAAATATATGGAAATCTGACATCTACCACAACATGGATCATTAACACTCGTGATCCAATACCAATCAAACACACTTGGTATACACAAGGCCCCTTACCCATGGCCATAACCAACAATTCACATAATTATATTCATATTCATGAAACTAGGTTACAAAAAATTATCACATATTCAGCAATCCAATAAACCTATATATCATTACTACAATATTACATCAATAAAATAGCATACATAAATTACATTAGGAATTAGAATCATCAGCATTAGATCAATCTGAATAAACCCAAAACTTAGTCAAAATTAGGGTTCATACAATTAATGGTTGGATGGGTTTATTTTATTTTAAATCATCAATACAAGAACAATTCAATCATTATTCAATGTTTATTTAAAACCAATTTAATTCAAGAACCCATGGAATAGAATTGATAAAATTAGATATTTCAACTTGAACAAATTTAGATAACATCTTTGAAGTTGGGATCCTTGATGAAGAGAGTTTAAGGATAAAAACATAAACTTGATGAAGTTAATTCTTTAATTTTTGCAGAATTTCACTCAATTCGTCAATCCAAGCCTTCCTTGAGTTCGACTTCCAATGAGTTTTAGAGGAATTTTAAGGATTTGGTGTTGGGATTTGGAAGAATAATTTCTTGTAAGTGTAAAGGACTATATGCACACTTCAAAACCCCAACAAATACCTTAAGGAACCTCAAAAACCTTTATTTGGATGTGGTATGAAATTGACCAAGTTCACCCCACAAATTAAAGTGAACCTGCGTAGAACACAACCCCAAACGACGATTGCCCATCGACGGGGCGTCAGTCCACACACGGACCCTCTTGTCGTGCGTCGATGTGTTCAGAGAAAGGAAACTGGGTTCTTAGATCCATAGTATATGTAACAAACTACTCCCTTAACCTACAAGGCATTGACCAGGCTTCTGGCTGTTGCTTTTCATTCGTAGGTGGGACTACCTTGGGTAGTTTTTGCCACCAACATTGGTTCTTCCTCAATGACCCTTGGATGGTCCTTGGGGATTTTTGCTGGGAAGTATACAACCCAAAAATTATCGTATCCGGGTTTGTCACCTCTCACATGAATTTCATCCAAAACAAACACGTAAAACTCGACAAAACATGCCTAGGAAGACAAGGTCATTTCAAGGCAAACCTTTCGAACGTCATGGACGTTCTTGGAAGTTTGACCTTCAAACTTCACGAATCTCAACACACGCATATATATGCTATAATAAAATTATATAAGGACTTATGACCTCAGGAACACACATAACATCTAGAACCACTGATATATTGTGGTTTCAACGGTATATTAAGACTTTTTCCTTTAGTTCGTGTGTCCAAAAGACTTTTGTGCTATTCTATATAAGTTCTCCTAATTGCAGGGGAAAATCTTTGTCCAAAGAAGGAAATGCGGAGGTTGTTAGCGACGAAATTAAGAGCAAACCACATACGGAGCTTCTGACGGTACGTCATGTTGGACGTTCCGTAGGGGCCACGGTAGTTGCAGCTGCTGAAGGAAGATGGGGAAGTCTTTACCAGTGTGGCGTTACGAAAATGTGACGGACGTCGTAGCCATGACGGTATGTTCAGGTTCGTCATGAAGATTTAGAGAAGTAGCCCCCCAGTAACATATTCCAAGAGATTCAAGTGTTTTGGAACGGAGACCCTCGACGGGACCGTTGTGCTCGGGGTACGATCCTTCATTACCTGTCGTCGAGGGTAATGAAGAGAGAAACAGACGTAATTCATCAAGTATGGAACAACGGAGTCCATGACGGACCGTCGTGACAAGACGGACCATCGCGATGTCCGTCGATTCAGGCGCATTTTGTTAGATTTCAAGAAATAGAAGTCCTTGTTGAATAGGTTTTCTAGTTTCTATAAAATAGTTCAAAAAAAAACATCATTTTTGAGGTTAGACTTTGGATTATTAGGTTATGACTCGGGATCATTGTTAGACCTTTGATATTGTGAGACTATTCGATATTTTGTAGATATGTGAGAGTTATTGTTATCTTGAGACTTTATCATGGATTGTTGGTGACTTTTTGCTGATTAATCAAGTGAACTTTCGGATTGGCTCCTCTCATCGAAGTAAGTGCATGAATTTTTCGTATCTCACATATTTGAATATTGTAATTATGACACGGTAACTAAAAATCCAGAACTAGGGGTGTGGAACCGTAGGCAAAGAATGAGGTTAAAAACTTAACTAAAATAACCAATTCGAGAATAGTGTCTAGCATGTATGATAATTTCTTTCGCTAGAAGTCTGTTTAATGGATGGCTAATGTTAGAGGAACTCGCCTATGCTACGTGCCGGACCAAGGAGGGGTAGATAATAGGAAAAGAATTATCAACATAGATTTAGTGTAGTTACTACTACTAGGCTAGTATGATTGTTCCGAGCTAAAGTAAGTTAGTCAAATATCGAATAGTGCTTAATATGAGGTAAAGATGAGGGTTTAGGATAGAAAACACACGTAGCCACGTACCAAGGGTGCGGAGGACATTGGCTGGATGCGGACCAGGATTAGAAATATAAACTTATAACTTTGCATTTGCAAAATATAGGAAAGAATTGTTATAGTAGACTTATAAAAAGTTATGAAACTGTGGGGAAAACACATTAAATCCTAGTACTTTGGGATTAATCGATAGAACTCCAACGTTTCGAGCTGTCGTTCTTCCTTTTATTTCGGTAGTTATTTTCATTTATTTAGGAATAGAAAACCCCCCCTTTTTATCAGTTTTGCTTTCCAAAGAATTAATTGATGAACCCAATAGTAAGTATAATTGAAAGTAAGTCTAAATATTTTCTAGTGGACGATCCCAACCTCATAGTTGGTTGATTTACTTGGACATGACCGCTTTACTTCTCATTGAGAAGTAAGTTTGAGCGTTTAAAATTTTGGTGCCGCTGCCGGGGAAAAGTAGCTTTAGATTAACGTAAACTTATTAACTATAGTTTGGTGATATTTTCTTGATTTTACTGGGTTTTTTTTTGATTCTTGCTGACATCTGTGTGGGATGCAAATACCCCCCCACTGGAGAGGGAAGAGGAACCCTTGTGTCCTACCATCATGAATTAGGAGATTACACTACGCAACATGAATCGAAACTTGGAAATCAATGATGATTATCCAAAAACCAGAAACATGCAGCTCGGGGTTGATGGTCATGCGTCGTTTGTTACCCGAATGCTCCGGTGTGTGAAACCAGCAGAGGGAACAAAATCCCGCTCCACGGCCTAGCATACTACTGGCTATGACAACATAGCGACTCGATAGGCCACATTGTCTTGGCCTATTCTACCACCAGGCCACACCTTGTGGTAAACTAGTATCCTGATGCAATGCTCAATGTAGGGGTTTGTTTTTTCAGGGCTACCTATCTGAGGATCTACATGCCCAAATGCTAAGCAAGGGCAGGTGTGTAAAAGTTGTGGTAGGGAGGCCTGGACTTGGAATGGATTTAATAGGGCTTAGAGGGTTTTCCTCTTCTCACTGATGGGAGAGGCTTGCATATAGGATTGTCTGAGCTCCTTAAAACTCAATTTTAAACCTAGGAAACAAACTAAGGGATGTTTTCTAGTTACTCTTATATCCGGTTTCCAAGAAGAAGAAACTTAAACCCAAAGTAAAGAGTGAAAACTTTGTGGCACTCTGAGGAAGTCAATTAGTAAATATTGGGATAGATTACTATTCTGAGAAGCGCACCAAATCACCGTTATAGTGATGAGGTCACTGAAGGAATTACTTCTACGGGATAGGCTGCTAATAATAAAAGCGGTGTTGAGACACGTAGCGGGTGTTGGACAATATAGCAGGTGGATCTTAGGGGAGTGTCCTTATGCTGAGATTGGCTGAAAAAAATTAGAGAAAATTCTCCCAGAATAATAAAGCTGGAGTACTACGAAGTCAGTACAGGAGAAATACCTCTTCAAGACAGTACACCTCACCATCCAGCCACAGACGCGATTCGGAAGACAATGTCAAAAGATGAGAACTGAGCTTGGTTGGTACTAAAAACATGTCACTGGGTGGTGCAGAAAAGAAAATGCAGTCAATACTTCTGAAACTACCACCACAACATGATGAGTATATTAGGAGGAGGATTCAATTGCGGTTAAATGAGCAGACGGGGGGGGGGTTTCGACCAAGTGCTCAAGGTTCTAATCAGCAGATATTGGCCGGCAAAGGTCCGGAACTTATAGTAAATACAACCATGAGGGGTCATAGTCGAGATGGAAACTACAACCGCGGACAACACTCAACAGGGGTTAACTATGGTAATAGAATGCGAGGAAGGGGGCCCTGTTCCTCCTCAAAATCGTGGAAGTTTAACTCCTAGGGATGGTGGAGGTGTTAGTAAGTGCGAGTTGAGGAATATGTTGAAGAAAATTATGAGGAGGGTTCGATGCTAGGATGAGACATCAAAGAGTTGAGGAATAAATATCGGGGTATTGGCAAAAAGTTTAATAACACATGCAATAGTGATTAAGCAACTGGTTAGTTACAATTGGGCCTAATTATATGTGACTGTAAACAAACGGGCAACCAGCACTCTTTCCTAGAAACATGTCCAAAATCCGAAAAAATGAGGACATGGTATATGGCAATCACTACTCGCGGTTTTGTAAGCAAACTGTTGACCCACCTATTGCCAACTAATGAGAAAAGGTGACAAAATATACTGATAAGTGGTAGATAGTAATTTGGAAGTAAAGGAATATAACACGCAAAAAGATTGCTGAGAGTGCCAAAAGGTAATCCCAAGTCAACCCTCCCGCTTTCTCCTCCCTCCCCTGTCTCCCTCTTTGATTGCCTCTTCCCCTTTTTTCGACCTACCCCTTCTCCTGCTCATCAGCGTTTCGGGACCGACCTTCCTTTCCCCACCTCGCCCCTCACTTCCTCCTTCTCGCACTCCTAACATTATTCCCCATTCCCAATACTTTTTCTTAACCCGTCTCCCTCCCTCCCCTTTTACTCACATGTGCTATACCTCTCCCCGTATGTTCCCTTGCATACCCACCTTTACACCACTTTCTCCTTACCCTCCTTTTTCTCTCCTCTTGTTTCCCCTCTTTTTCGCCCCTGCCAACCCCCCATCCCCCCCTCAAGCCTAGGGCACCACCCCCATTTCCTCAAAAGATTATTGAAAAAGACCGGAAGGATGGTAAATATAGGCGTTTTTAGAACCACAATGTCGCGACCCAACAAACTTTTCTATCAATGTCCCTTGGTAGAAGCTTTAGAACAATTGCCCAGGTTACGCCAGTTTATGAAAGATGAAAGATCTGGTTACAAAGAAAAGATCGGTCACGGTTGAGGATGTGATAGAATGCAGCAAGATAGTGATAGTGCTTCAAGATCTCTGGTACAAAAGAAGAAAGAAGATACGGGTGTTGTGTTCACTATTTCATGTACAATCAGGCTATTTACATTTTACACAAACATTGAGTGATTATGGGAAAGCAGAAAATCTCATGCCCCTGCGATTTACAAGAAGTTGGGTTTGGGTGACCCCCCCCCCCCCCCAAAGCCACTGCGATGCGGCTACTGATGATGAGTCGAACAGTGATGAAAAAGGCCTTAGGATACTCCATGATGTGTAGTATACGTGGAGGTTCTTCTATTCCAGCAGATTTTGTTATTCTTGATTGTGAAGTCGGAGTTTTTGAAGTTTCCTATTATTATTGGGAGGACATTCCGTGACTACAGGTAGATCCTTTTAGTTGATATGGACAAAAGGGCAGATGAAATTTTGGTTAAACAATGAGGAAGGACCTTAACATTTGGAGGTCCATGATGTTGTAGAGTGGTGAGCGCCAATCGATATCTTTTATCCTACAACATGGGTTGAGACATTGGAGAACAAATAGAAGAACGTCTAGGTGTAGAAGCTTGCTGCAGTGATAATGAATTTTGATAGGGATGGCATTTAAAGAGTATGAGTCATTAGTCGCGTCTCTTTGATCAAGGTGATGTTCGGTTTAAACCGAAGAAAATGAGTTATATTGAAGAATTAGGAGTCCCCACCCGCGAAACCATCATAGAGAGGGCTCCAAAGTTAGAACATAAAGCTCTCCCACTCATCTAGGTATGATTCTTAGGAAAAGGTGACTACTTTGCCGGTAATCATTGCCTCAGACCTGAATAAACAACAAGGGAAGAGTTTGGTGGAAAATTGAATGATGAAGTACTAAAAAAGTCAAAAGAGCTATTGGTTGGGACTATTGCGGAACATTATTCGGATCCTCCTAGATTTGCTATCATAAATCCAACTCAGCCTGATCATAAGCCAAGTATTGAGCACAGAGATGATTAAATTCTCCTATGAAAGAGGTCGTGAAGAATGAAAATCATTAAGTGGTTAGATGCCGGAAGTAATCTATTCGATCGCCGATTAGTAGTGGGTATGCCCCGTAAGTGTTGTACCTAAGAAAGGGGGCATGATTGTGTCCCACGAAAACAATGACTTGTTCCAATGCGACAACTGCTACTGGATGGAGGGTGTGTATGGATTACCCAAATTAAATTCATAGACTGAACAAGACCACTTTCTATGCCTTCACTGGATCACATGTTGGATAGCTTGTCGGAAAAGGGGGTACTGTTTTCTGATGGATATTTGGGGTATAATCAAGATTCTATTGTACACAAAGATCAAAGAGAAAACCACTTTTACTTGTCATATGGGACCTTTGTGTTCAAAATAGTCGTGTTGGGTTGTGGTAATGCACCCTCACTATTTCAGAGATGTATGATGGCGCTATTTTCGACATGGTTGGAATATACTATAGATGTTTTTATGGATGATTTTTCTGTGGTTGTGATTCATCGAGCGGTGTTTGCACAATTTATCTGAGGTCCTTAAGAGATGTTAAGACTTGCACTTTAGTAACTGAATTCGGAAACATGTAATTTCATGGTAAAAGAGGTATTGTTTGTGGGTCAGCGCATTTCAGAAAAGGGCCCATAGAGGTTGGATCGAACTAAGTCGAGGTGGTAATAGAGAGACTTCCCCCATCGATCTCTGTGAATGGTGTGAGAAGCTGTCTTGGGATGCAGGTTTTTACTGAAAATCATCAAAAGACTTTCAAAGATCGCACATTCCATTGTGCAAACTGCTGGGAGAAAGATTGTAAATTTGTTTTTGATGAATCATGTCTAAAGCATTTCGAGTGGAATGAGCCTAAAAGAAAAAAAATTGGTGTCTGCACCTATCCTATTTGTGTGGATGAATAGTCATTTGAGGTGATGTGCGATACTAGTAGGGTTGCTCTGGTGTATTGGGGACAAAGGAAAGAAACTATATCCTTACCCCCCCAATTTTACTATGCTAGTAAAGCCTAAATGAAGTCAGAGAACTTACACAGTGACGGAGCAAGAAACTCTTGCAGTAGTCTTGCTTTTGAGAAACGCTGCTCTTATTTTCTATGGTACTAGAGTTATAGTGCATACTGAACCACGTCAGCATGAGATATTTGATGGCCAAAGAAGGATGTGTGAAACATGAGGTGATTCATGGTCTTACTGCTCCAAGAATTTGACTTTAAAGTGATGGATGGAAAAGGAAATGAAAATCAAGTGCTGATAATGGTCCCGTCTAGAGGATGAAGCTATGAGGAGAGTTGGGGGAGGATAACAATTGACATTGATGATTACTTTCCCCGATGAGATGTTTGCTTCTTCACAAGACTTGATTCCATGGTTCGCAGATTTGCGAACTATCCTGGCTAGTGAATTGTTCCATCGCACTTTGTCCTTTCATCAAAGAAAAAAGTCATGTACGATGTGAATAAAATTTCTTTTAAGATGAACCAACTTATATAGGAGTGTGCCGATGGGGCATATTCGGCGTTGTGTGCCAAGAATGTGATATGTTGCGTGGGTTGGAAGCATTCCATTCTACACGTGGTGGACATCATGAAATCTAGAACGCTCATAAAGAATTACAATGTGGTGACTATTGGCCCACTATTATCAAAGATGCTCATGGAGTTTGTAAAGCTGTCTCGATTGCCAACGAGCGATGGTGGCATTTCAAGAAAGCAGAGCTCCCTCTACACCCGATCTTGTGATTGAGTTATTTGATGTTGGGGGGTATTTACTTATGGCCGTTTTGTGAGTTCTTAATCGAATTAGTACAGTTTATTAGCGGTTGATTATGTATCTAAAGGGTCGAAGCAGCCATCGCCCTCGTAAAAAATGAAGGAAGAGTGTCACTGCATTCTTAAAAAGAATATATTCTATTGTTTTGGCAACCCCAAGGGCAATTATTAGTGAGGGGGCTCCCACTTCTGCAACAGAGTGCTTAAGGGTTATTGGAGAAATATTGGGGTTCGCCCATCATGTGGACACTCCTTACCACCCTAAACTAGTGGCAAGTGAAGTGTCGGGAACGGGAGATCAAACAAATATTGTCAAAAATAGGAACGCTAGTAGAGGATGGTCAGAAAAGCTGGATGATCACTTTGGGCCTACCGGCAGCTTATAAGACCTCCCATAGGTATGTCTCCCTTTACCAAATTGTATATGGAAAATCGTTGTCATTTCGGTTTGAGGAGAGCATAAAAAGCATGTGGGCACTGAAGAGTTGAAAATGGATTGGAGCGAAGCTGCAGAACAACAGTTAACTAGGGTTGAAGGAACTCGATGAATTTCGCCTAAAAGCTTATGAAAGCTCAGCCTATACAAATAAAAAGATAAGAAGTACCATGATAAAAAAACAAAAAGTTGAACAACGAAAGAGTTTGATGGTCGGGGATTGGTTGATTTGGGGGATTGGGTGCTTTATTAAATCTAGGTTGCGATTATTTCACGGGGGCAAGCTCAAGTCCAAATGGACTGGTCCTTACTTGGTACCTAACTATTCCCTCATGGAGCAGTTTAGTTGGAACCAAAGAAGGGTTGCGGTTTTCAAGGGGAATGGAAACGGCATATATAAAAATCTATCTCGGGCATGCTGAATCGGCAAATGAAGTGATCGAGGCATCCATCTTGAGAAGTCTAGTAATCAAGTGGTTCCTCAGTCGTCCGCGAGGTTTAAATCTGGGGCTTATTGGGAGGCCAACCCAAATAATATAGTTTCTTTCTAGTAATGGATAGCATTTTCTATAATGGTTTTTTAATTTGCAGGACATCACAGGGAAAATTCTTGCAGAACAATCACTCTGCAGCAGTCACTGACGGATACAGCGACGGACCGTTTTCGCGGTGACGACTGTCGCAGGAATCGTCGTGCCAAGTACGTCTTTCTGTTATTTTCAAACTTAGGGCAAACGCAAAGGAACACCGATGGATGTCACCACAAGTGAGAGGCCCGTCATTATGGAAAACTATCGCGTCATTATGAGGCGTCCCCCGACCCAACCCGGGTGGGGGTTTTTAAAAAAATCAAAATATAAACCCCCAACCCTTCATTGTCACCCCATTCTTCCACTCTTCCTCCTATTTCCCCCCTTTTCAACTTCCAAAACATCTCCCTCTTCAACCGATCATTTTCCCCAAATTCGTAACAGTCTAAAGCATCACTACTGTCGGAGCGGCTTGTTGTGGGTGTTTCTCTGATCACCTATACATTTTCCCTCTTTTTTTCAATTTTCTCAAGTTATGTTCTCAATTTTACTGTAATTTATATTGCATTTTTGTTGATCAATTAGTAGTAGTCTAGTTCTTCTTGATACATTCATTGTTTATCAAATTTTGTCTGACCTAGGTTTAAATTAAATCCCGAAAGTGGCCGTGTTAAACCCCTAAAAATAGTGCTTACATTGATAGTTTACTAGTAATTTGGTTTAGACAAATGTAGGTCAACACACTCCCAATTCGATTTGGGTAGAGGGGATTGAATGGGCATTACAGTTCAGTCACGGAGTTACAGATGAGGACACCGATGATAGAACGTAGTATTACGGAAGGACCGTCACTGGGTCAGTTCCAACTGCCTAACACTCCACTGTCCAATTTTTCTCCAAGTGTCCACCAACGGCCACATGCGACGGACTGTTGTTCCCGCGACCTTCCGTCCATCCTACACAACCGTTCTGGTTGTCAAAGACCCTATTCCTAACGTTCTCTCACTTTTTCTAAGTGTCCTTCAATGGACACATGCGACGGACCGTCATACCTACGACGGTCTGTCCTGTATGACAGTCATGACGGTCAGAGACCCCTCTCTTAGGGTCTCCATATTTCTTTCTAGTGTCCTCAGACGGACAGCTACGATGGACCATCGTACCTGTGACGGTCCGTCCTGCATGACCGTTTTGATGGTCTGAGTCCCCTTTCCTAAGGGTCTCCATATTTTTTTCAAGTGTCCTCTGACGGACACCTACGACGGACCGTCTTACCTGTGATGGTCCGTCCTGCACATACCGTCATACTTGTCAGAGACTCTCCTTCAGGGTTCTCCATATAAACATAGTCTAAGTTAGACACGACGGACCCCATGACGGTCCGTTGTACTCACGATGAACCGTCACCTGGTCCGTTGTGTTTCACTGTTACTATAGAAATGCCATTTTATTTTAATTTTTTTTGTGTGGTTTTGCTTGTCTTGTTTGCTCATTCTAGTACTAATATTGATCCTTTAAAGGTACTACCTACTATGGCACCAAAACAAGAACGAGTGTATGCACGCGGGTGATCGAAGTCTGTCGCCCTGTCTGCCCGCCTGGTCATTGGCTCTGATGATAAGCGTGACCCCGAGTACGTGCCCCCAGGCACTTCCACCCTATCCCGTGCCTCCATAGCCACACCCAAAAAAGTGGCGTCCGGCGTAGTCACTGCCTCCCAGTCCGATGAGGAGCGCACACTGACCGGCACACCTTCTGGGTAAGCCACCAATGAAAAAGAGCCTCTAGTTCCTTAGGAGTTTCGTGGTCGGAGGAAGCCTCCGGATCTGCTGAGGTACCCGCACCCGCCACTGCTGCAGCGTCGGCCTCTTCTGATGAGGCTGACAGTTCAGAATCCACACCTGGTTCACCAGCTCGTGCTCTCACCCCGACCAGCCCTACCGGTGGTGTGTAGATGGTCATTTTCAAGTCTATTCCGATGCCAAGTTCCTGAATGACAAAGGAGTTATGACTCCGACATTTACATTGGAGAGGCGATTTCTATACGGTGAGATTGTTGATGCTATATCAGACCCCTATCCACTACGAGTTGACTACCGGTGGGCAACATGTCAAACGATGGGCCAATTTCTGCGTGAGCCATCGTGAGAGAGCACAACCAAGGGTGGATGTCCTGCACTTATCCGTTGATGGAGAGGGGGTTCCGACAGGGTGACTTAGTCGAAGGGGGCAATAAAGAAGACCAACCTTATTCATCGTGCGATGTTTTGTGGTTTTATTGATTGTGCCACTGGCTTTCCCCCACAGGCCTTGATATATGTTCACATGGGATCGGCAGTAGGTACTGGATGGCCGGCGATGATAGCGGGGTTGAGGGGTGGGGATTTTTTGTGGCTTTCTATGGCGGTCATGAAAGAAGAAGGGATTTTTTAACGGCACAACTACTAGCTTCCAGGCATGAATTTTCTCTATTTGCAGGTTGCCGGTGTGCCCATATGGCACGTTGATCAACTTCAAGAAACACCGTAGGCACCGTTGATTATTGGCCTACAAGGATGCAGGCCAGGAGTTGGCTCCAGGGCAGAGTGGGGGGGGGGGGCCCAGTCCAGAGCTGCCCCCACTTGGTGACAATTTGGATGAAGCTAGTACAGCCAGCACGGCTACGTAGGCGGCTTCCACTGACAATCCACGGTCGAGTCTATCCGCGGGGTAGGTAGTTTGGTGTAGTAGCACCGCCATGAGATCCTATTGCTATCCCTTTTCCCGCTCTTGGTTAGCTTGCTAGGGCCACCAATTAGAGGAACAAATGGCTACAGATCTTGCATCATATCTTTAGCTGTGGATGAGAGGGTTATTACGCGCAGAAAGCGTGGAGCGGGGAGAATGGTCCCAGACATCCCAGAGCGGAAGTGTAAGTTTTAAGTGTTCGTCAAGCCTTTAAGTCGAGGAGTGTAGCTGTTCCAGCCCTCGGTGGATGTGTCGGACCTTCTGGATGCGGTCCCCCTTTTTTCGCAGCCGTACACTCCTTCGTTTTACGATATCTCCCGTTCCTCGTCCTCCTACTTTCCCTCTTCCACTCTCACCACTTGACTCCTGCGTCACGCAAGATCAGACGCAAGCTCACAAGCCGTACTGTTGTACGGTGTCACACTGTGCCAGCCCCGGCGTGCCGCCCGGCACAGCGTCCCTGCCGTCGTCGCTCCCGCCTTCTCCCCGCTTCGTCTGGCCGACCCAGTCCCTGAGAAGAGGTCACAGTGTTCATCTCCTGGTTTCTGACGCACCTCTGTTCCCGTCTTTCCGAGTCCCGCGTACGGGAGAACCCAGAAGTGAGGGGGGGCCCCTTCTGTAGAGCTGCTGGAAGGAACATGATGGTGGCCCTATTCGCACTTCCCAAATAGTCCACAAAAACCTCCCCGCCTGTCAGAGCATTTCCAAAGAGGCTTAGGGGGTCCGAGGAGGAGGATGATGAGGCTAGCGGAGTACGGGAAGATGAGGAGCGCCGTGAGGAGTGGAGGATGCGTCGAGGAGAGGCCCCTTGCTGTAGGGGAGAGGTTTGGCGTCAGATTGAGAGTCCTAGGGAGAGTAGGCTGGGGGCGTCAGCCCCAGACTGTGAAGTGAAGATAGCGGGGAGACATGCTGTTTATGTTGTTGATGGATGCTGAGGAAACACTGAGGGTGTCCAGATACAGATGTAGGGGTCTTGGAGAAGCTGAATCCCACAAGCTTTGCTTATCGTCGGACGTTTGCACCCGGTTTGTTTCAGCCTACGCACTCTATCTTTCAATTTTTTTCGCATTGGGGACAATTTCATGTTTTTTGGTTGGGGGTGGGGTGGTTTTTAAATTGAAAATGAGTGCTAGGGTAAGTCTGTAGTAGCCCAATTCACCTATCCTTTTGGGTGGTTTTCTTGCCTGGTTCTTTTTCCGAAAGGACTATTTACCTTTTCCGTTAAACCGGTTTCCTGTCATAAAATTGTGGTGGACATAGTTATTATGGAGCATGATGGCCTAAAATGATATCTGATTTATAAAACGGAAACAACACAAATTAATGCCGACTAGGCTAGAATTGATAAATGGTGGACTCTAAGCATGAACATTAGGGAGGTACACCATTACATGACCCTAAGTCTTAATAATTCGAACTCGGTGGTGTTTCTGATTTTGAGCGGATGGAAAGAGAGGATTTTGGATCCTGCGGCATTTTTTTCTGGATTTTTATTTTGATTGGAGTGGTGAGGATTGGATTTGATCCTTCCTTTTCCGATCAAAATCGTTTGGGATGATGGAGTTTTTTCTCAAATCTATTTCCAACCCTATTTTTTAGAATAAGGGTATTTTACGATTGTCAATCGAAGAGGAGATTAGAGGGGGGGGAGAAGATTTTGGCTTTTGGCTGAGATGTCATTTTGGAGGAATAATTCAATAATATATGGTTTAGAGTGATGAGATGTCAAGGGTAGTGTGAGGGAAAGATTTTTGAATAGTCACTTATTTGTACTGAGCTAGAAAACTTGGCCCTGGTGAGTCATGCTAAAAGTAAGTTGTAGTAAAGTGTAATAGACAAATTGGGAACGGATAATAGGTCATTCATTCAATAGACCCAATTTTTAGCCTATAAATAAAATTAAACCCAAATGAAATTTATCCTTTCTTTGATCAAAATGATTTTGAGCTTTTTAAATTAGACCTTTTTTCACCCCCAACTTGATTCTTTTTAGACATAATGGGTTGGCCTTGTCCCTCCTTGGACATGTGCACCTCAGCTTATGCCCAAACAGCATAAGTTGAGGGGGGCTATGCCGATTGTAGTAACCACATTTTATGGACCTGGACCCAACATTGGGTATTGTGTAATTTGACTCAGGGCAAAGTCAAGGAGTTGAGGGTTGCTATTATGAGGAAAATGACGCGGAAAGTGGTGGTTGAAAGAATAAGAGAGAGAAAGAACAAAAGTAAAGTGACTCAAAAAATTCATGCGTGTATTTTAAGAAAAGTAAAAATGTGAACAAATAAAAAAACATCTACAAGCAAGAAAATAGAGAGTCACTACAACAACTAAAGAAAAAAGGAAATAGTAAGGTGAAAAGAATGTGGGAACTGGGCAAAAATAAAATGATAGAAAATAATAAAGTTTAGGGACGATTATGTAAGGAGGGCAAAAACTCAATAAAGGCTTACCTTAAATATACCCTACCTGACCTGAGCCTATGTTACACGTCTAAGAAAGTCCTCCTGTAATACTAAGGGTGATATAGCTAACTTAAAGTAGTGAAAATAAGGGAACAAAATCTTATGGCAATAGTATGATTATGATTGTGAATTTGTCTGAGGAGTGTTGAAAAGTAATCCTTATACTAAACTGAAATCCTTGTGTGAACAATGAGGATTTGGTTGGAAATGAGGACACTAGTTTCATTCGGAAATATTAGCCACCTCGGTGAGGAACTTGAAGAGTGATAGGTTAGTGCAGGTGCGTTTGGTTCTGGTCTGATTCCCCATACTTTCAAGCCAATAGTGGTTTAGCATTGCCTTTAAATATGATGAGATTAATCCGGGAGAAGCTACACGATTGTGTCATTTATTTTGGATTTTCCTTATATCAAGGCTCTATTTATTTTTTTTTTTTGTCCCCGATTGTGTATTGTATTTGAGTCATTAGTGCGTCCGATTGCGGGACACACCCCACGAGATTTACGTGCCGGGTGTTGCATTTTCATTACGTTGGTTTTTTAACGGTATTATTATACTTTTTCTTAGTTAGTTGTGTACATAAAGCGTTTTATGCTTAATTTCTTTTATAGTTTCTTCCCATTATTTGCAGGAAATCTATCCAAAGCTGAAGTGCAGGAGGTTTTTTTTTAGCAAAGAAAGACCAGAACACCACATACGGAGCTGTGACGGTCCGTAGGTTCTGTCTCAGCGTCGTTAGGCTGCTGCTGAAGGAAGATGGGGAAGTCTAACCAAGTGTTAGGTTAGGGAAAATGTGACGGACCGTACGTAGCCCATGAAGGTCCGTCATGTGGTCGTCATGAATTTTGTGATCAGAGAAGTAGCCCTAGTACCCCTTATTCCAAGAGTTCAGTTGTTTGACGGAGAGACCTCGCGGACCGTTGTTGTCTCGTACGAATCGTCATTACCTGCCATCGAGGGTAATAAAGTGAGCAGCAGAAGAAATAATTTCACAAGTTAGAACGACGGAGCTCAAGACGGTCCGTTCATGTGACACGACGATCTGTCGCGATTGTCCGTCGTCGATTCTAGCCACGTTGTGTAGATTTCCAGAAATAGAGTCATGTTTAATTAGGTTCTATTTTCTCTAAATAGTTCCGAAAAAACCCATTTTTGGGTTAGACTTGGATTATTAGGTTGGAGGACTCGGGATCATGGTTAGACCTTTGAGATATGTGAGACTCTTGATTATTTGTAGATCTCTTGAGAGATTATGATTTCTCTTTGAGACTTTTATCAATTGATTGTCGGTGACTTTTGTGATTAATCAAGTGAACCTTTGGGATTTTTTTACTCTTTCTCATCGAATGTAAGTGCATGCAATTCGTATTTGATCACATATTTGAATATTGTTAATATGACTATTGGGTAGCTAAACTTCATAACTCGGGGTGTGGGATCACCATAGGTAAATAAGAGGTAAAACCTAACTAAAATACACAATTCAGAATCAGGTCTGCTATGTATGATTAATTCTTTCGTATAGAAGTCTTGTTACGGATTGGACAATGTTAGAACTCGCCTTAATGCTTCTGCCGGACCAAGATGGTAGATTACTAGAAAAAGAATTAGCAAAAATAGATTTGAGTTGTTTTACTATCTAATAGGCTAGTCTTATTGGTACGAGGGTAATAAGTTAGTTCAAATATATAATACGCAGCTTAAGTGAGGTAAAGATAAAGGGTTTAGGATGGCCACACACGTAGCAGGGGACCAAGGTGCGAGTGACATCTTCTTATAGCCGAGTACCAGGATTTAAGAAATACATAATTATCCCACTTTGGAATGCAGATACATAGGAAGGACAGGAGGAACTGTTATAGTTAGACTTATCAAAAAGTTTACTCTGTGGGAAACAACGTAAGTTAAACCCTAGTTCTTTTTTTGATTAATTATTCAAACTCCCAACGTTCGAAGTTAGTTGTTAGTAGTGTCCTTTTATTTTGCTAGTTTATTGTTCAGTTAGTTAGGAATAGAAAACCCCACCCCCCTTTTTTTTTCATTTTTGCTTCCAAAGAAAGTAATTGACTGAACAATTAGTGCAAAATTAAATTGAATTAAGTCTAAACATTTTCCTCGTGGAAGACCCATACCTCACTAGTTGCATTATTTACTTGACTACGACCGCTTTATTCTTATTTGAGATGAAGTTTGAGCTTATCACCACCCATTGAGGAAACAAAGCGGACTAGTGTCAAGTTCTTAGAGTCGTACATGAAGTTGACTTTCACTGCCAGCCAACACCCTTAGTCATGCTTGATATAACTTTATGCACGTATTTAGGACCTTTATACCCATTATAAACAGTTAGTCATACTTCACAAAGTCATTTGCGAGGTCTTTACATTTTCACCCGTGGACCAATTCCTTACTCGATGACCTCTTGGAACTCTTCCGGTGAAACTTCCTAAGATAGAGATTAAATGAGATCATGACCATAAAATATTAAAACATAACCAAGCAGGAAAACAATCAATCACATAGTCAAGAGATGCACCACACAAAAAGAAACTAGACACAACATTCCTATAAAACTCAATATGCTACAAAACTCACATGTTTCATTACAAATACCTAAATTCATTTTTCTATTAATCTTATACTCATAACCTAAGTACTAACATATTACAACAATTTTACACAAGAATTAAATGATTTTCAAATTTCCAAAATTGTATGTGAGCAGTCATCAATAGTACAGTGTTGATTATTGCCCCAATTTTAAAAAGAAACTTGTAGCAATTCGTGATAGAAATATGCTAATATGAATGGTAACATCAGATAAACATATCTTACATCATAATCATAACTTCATAAAATACCCAATGCAAGAATTTAATGTCATTCAATTCTAAAACAAACTCCAAACATCAGGGTACATATAAACCATACTTCTATTGAACTTTCTATCCATAAGAACATTTACGCCCCCCACTTAGATAGGAACTTCACTCTCATCATCTTCATCATTCTCATCCGCTTTTTATCCTCTTGCCGGTGGGCTATCGAAAACGAGCCTTTGCCTTTGGAACATTAGGGTAACTTGGCTTCCCTCTTTTCTATAAGCAATATAAGGATAATTTCTCACCTTATGTCTTTCCTTGACACAACCATAGAAACTCCCGATACCCCTTAAACACTCACCACGGTGCATCTTCCAGCAAGTGACACATGTAAGTTTGACATTTTGAGAACCACCTCCTTTCTACAATTTCACCTTAGAAATCCTAGGTTCTTGCTATGTTTTTCCCTCTTCCCAAACCTAGTTTGCTCTTGGTCACTAAAACCACCCCTTTTTAAGTTTCTAGCCATCTTCTACAGTTTAGACTCTTCAATTTATTGGGCATACACCATGATTTTAGCTAGGGTCATATCATCATGTAGCATCACCGTACGAAATTCCTCTCTCACTAGATCGGCCACACCCATCACAAAACGACTCATTTCATCCCTTTGATTAGATACAAGAGATGGGATCTAGATAACATTGAGAACTTCAAAGAGTATTCCTCAAATCTCATACTGCCTTGATTGAGATTGATAAACTCTTCTACCTTAACTTTCCTCCTCTCACGCATAAAGTACTTATCAAGAAATGCTCCCTCAAATTCTTCCCACTCAATAGGACCCGATTTCTCCAGCCTATTGTCCTTCCATTGAGTGTACCATATTTGAGAAACTTCCCTCAATTTACACGAAGCCAACTCTTCCTTCTCTTTAGAAATGACTCCCATAGCACTCAACACCTTGTGCACTCCATCTAGGAACTCTTGGGGATCCTCTCCCACCTTAAAGCCAAGAATGAAAGGAGGATTCATCCTTACAAAATATCTTAAGCTTGACGTTATAGTCATGTCCTCAACATTCACCCTAGGAACCATACTCGAATTCACTTGAGTAGTCAAGGATCGGTCTAAAGCAAGCAAAGCCTCTCTAATATCCCCATTATTCAACTCCGGTATATCATCACCTCCACCCACAATAGGTACTTGATCTCCTTCAGCACCTTAAGGAACTTGCTCAACTTCCTCAACTTGAGAAGGAATCTCCACTTGCACCTCATTCTCCTCAACTCTCCTAGCCGGTGTCCTCCTCGTATTCATCTTCCTAGAAACACAAAAAAACCATTAAAAAGAGTACTCATAACTTTTACTTTACAACACGACATAGAAGTTGAAAAGAAGGGAAACTCTATCGTCCTATAGCCTCTCGTCCATATATGCGTCGCGACTCACACCAATGGTCAAGACTCTACTAGACGTGACTTGATGAGACTTTCTGATTCCTAAAACAACTTACATAACCTATGCTCTGATACAAAACTTGTCGCATCCAGAAACAACACCCTAGAATATAGGGGAAATCTCGGATTTCAATCGGCGTACTTGATCTCTTGGAGGTCTTGTACAAGCCCTTACATATCATTCATCCCATATACATGAAAAGTAGTGCAAAAATTCTAAGTCTCAATCTCATAAATCTTAAGACACGAGAATTCTTGGGACACGGCCTATACAAAAAAATATAGATATACTTAGTCTATTATAATACTTCAATAAGAAACATGAAAGACATTTATGCCCTCGAATCAAATGAGGACATACTTTGACTTCTCTTGAATGATGCTATGATCAAAGTCTTAACTTCCCAAATTCTCCTCACCTACCAACAACTATAGAGATAGATAAAAGCATGGATTAGTACAACTACATGTACTAAGTATGGCATAATGCATAAAAATCATGAAAATGGACATTTATTGGAAATATGTATCTTTCAATTTAAAAATCATATTATAATCATAAGAGCAACATTTAACAAATTTGAAACAAATAAGATAACATTTAAGAGATTAATAACATTTTGACGAACTTAATAGTGAGCTACTTTCAATGTATAGTAAATTACTTCAATGTTATAGTGAAGTTCTTGTTCTTCTATTTTAATACTTCCTAGCATATATCATCTAACTAAAAGTTATCCTAAGACATACTTAAGAAACAAAAAGAGAGACGACCCAAACAACCTCCCTAAGCATACCTAAATGGCCCTCAAGAATACTTATAATAAGACACATACAGAATTACAAGACATTAACACATAAACATGAGGTTCCTCTACCAAAGTTGATTCTAAGTCTCACTCGAGTAAGTCCTGAAGCGACCACCCATACAATCCCTTACACACACTTAAGATATCCAATAGACTAGCTATGATAGAATCATTCTCACTTGACATAAATATATGATAGAATCATGCTCACTTGACATAAATATATACATATATATATTGATCTCTTCAAGACTACCTACATAATCCTTAAACTACTAGGTTACATCATGGTTCTGACATTATCCAAGACAATTTTTCCTTAACTAGATCATTCTTACGATTCAATCTTGGTAATATACAAAGTGACTATTCTTATGCCCCTTCAAAGCCCTATAGTTGCAGATTTCTAGATAGCGTCCCATAACACCACCTAACTTCATGAAAAGTCTCTAATGCTAATAGGTATTCAATATCTTAGAATAGGAATAACCAACATAGACCATGATATCAAGACGGTCGAATTTGAAAAATGTTCTAACCAACTACGAAGTACGGTGTCATCTACTCGCAAATGGTAGAACTAGACACATGACATCTCATGTAGACATGGTTAAGGAATATGAATGGCATACTATTATTCTAGTATCATTAATTTAATAGATTTACTTCCTTTACCATACTACTCACACGTCGTTTTCTATGCTTCGTTCTCAAGAAGGTAATTTACACTAGGTTCATTATAAACGGGTTCCATATAAACTAAATACTCAATCAATTTACGCCTACCAAACAGAAATGGTCCACTAAGGTATTCGCTACAATGGCGAAAAAAAGCTCGGAATGAATTTCCGAAGGGATCCATATGATCGTTCCAGCCAATTAACCTTACGTCCTAACCATTCCTGTTACTTTGCAGATCCCATTACGGCTTATACGACTTCAACATTCATACCTTACCACTAAGGTTCAGAGTTTCATATAATCTTAACTAATTTAAGTCAAATGTAATTCATACATTCAATAGATTAACAGACTTTTAGCATCCTAATTCAAAGACATCACATATTCACATACATACATCAAGCAAGGGACATAAGTCAACAAAGACAATACTTCACTTTAACTCATAACACATGTCATTCTAGAAGCACATAGAAATAACCCTTAATATGTTCAATTCAACCTATATACTACCATATCATCATAATTATGACCATATACACTCATATAGTCAAGTAGTAATAACATACATAACCCTAAGACTATACAGTGAAAACCACATTGATAGTTTAATATTATCGACTACATAACATCAAAAGAACATATATACTTTCACACTACTTAACATGTAGATAGATATCGTCATACTTCACATAATAAACTAAACAAATAATCACATTATTCAATGTAATTTTCCAACAAGACCATGATCATCATATATATTAAAATAATGCCGACAAGACAATATCAATTGCAAATAAGCCACAATAAACATGCACCAATAAGGTGGGTCCTACCAATTACATGAATATTGAATTTTAATCAACATAAAAAAAAGGCAATAGGGAATCTTACCCCCACAGTCATGCCTCAACACCTCGATACAATCCCACATCACGCATTCTATATCAACAAAGCACACAAGCCCGTACCGCATGGCCATACACCAAAAATTTCAACATAATCATATCTTATAGTCATGAAACTAGATCAAATTATTAATCTCAATCAGTCAAATACACCCTAGATATAAATTTTTACTATAATTATTACAATCAATCACTAGCTTCATAAACGAACCATTAGAATTCATCAACATTAGATCAATGATCAAGTAACCTACTTATCAAACTAGGGTTCATTCCATTCCATGGTTCATAGTTATTTTAAGTACATGAAATAATCACTAAATAAAATTCAAATAATTATTCAATGTTTAAAGAAAAAGAAAAAACCCTTAATGCAAGAACTTGGATACCAATTTGCTGTCGCGTCTCAACAACTGTCTAAGCTTGAAACACGCCATTAACATACCAACATAGTCCTCTCCTCTTTTCTATGACACTGATCTCGGTGTCGCGTGGCTCTGCGGCACCTTCTGCGGGCTACAACCGCCGTCGGTCTCCCCACATCGTCCTCTCTCTCAATTTCCCCCACTAGGCGCGACGCTCATAGACCTCACACGGTGCCAGCCTCCCTCCCCTCTGGTCTTTTCCTTATCCCCTTGCTAAGCCAAAAAACTCGTGAATTTCTGCATGATAATCTCATTCTTAGTCCGAAATCCGTTCCTTGAGTTTTGACGCCAATGATGCGAGGAATTTCTGCATGGTTGTGCGTGGTTAGTCATGATGGGCGGCTGCTCCCTTGTAGTTCGGCTAGCGGTTCTCGCGGTTTATTCGTGCCAATCGAGACTTTTGTTCGGTCACTGTCCGTATGTCCTCTAAACGAATGAATCTCCATCACCTAAAATAAGCCGAAGAATGTTCCCCTTCTATGTAATTCCTGTTCAAACCGCTTATTTTTTATTACAGCTGGGGGTCTTACAAATACAGAAGTTCACCCCTCATCGTATAGTGACACAATCTACAAGAACACAACCCCACCAGCGCGTTTTGCTGTCCCCCATTGATTCTTGGTGCGGTCTGTTTCAGCTCACATTAGCCCATCTACGGGTGCATCGTCCTGTCCTCGGCCTGTTCCAGGTCTGCTTCTATAGATCTCTGGAGAGATAGGATTCTTCATACTCCGCATATTTGAGGAGCACAGCGCGTAAGACTTTTAATGCTAGGACCGCCATTTCTCGCCCTACCACACTACATTGTGGCATCACACACTTGCGCCGGTATTATTGTCTGTGTCCCTTCCTTTTCCTGTGGGCTCTTTGTTCGCAGGCGGGCCGTCAACGGTGCTCCGTACATGCCGTTCGCGTCTACAGTGCGACTTGTTCTATATCTCCTGGCCAGTGTGCGCGTTGGTACGCTGCTCTTGGACTCTCTGAGGTGCATCGCTACCGCACCGGTTATCACGCCGCGTTGGCCAACGTCGTGAGGCCTCCCGGCGGGGTTCCCCCTTGCCCGGATCCATAAGGACCCTTGACTCTGCGCGGGGCAAGCCCCTCCTCGTAGTGGCCCGTGTGGCGGATCGGGTTTCCCATTCTGTGCCCGGATGAACCCAGCTGATGAGTTTTACATTAACGCATCAGTTTTGCGAGAGGCTGTACTAGCACCCTAGGGCACAAGAAGTTCGCAGTCTCCCTGGTCCAAACCAACACCAGATTAAATACATTAAAAAACCAGCCTGAGCCTCTCTACTCCATGACATCTGGCCGTTGTTCCTGCGAACTCGGTCTATGCAAGGAACCGTGCCAAACGTTCCATGGACGTTCTTGGCAACGTTTGACCTCCAAACTCAACCACAGCCATGTCAGCGCCACTCTATCCTATTTACGCCCTCCATAATCCTACTCATAGCTTACAGTGTACCCCTTATCAACATTATGGAATTACCCCCATAGAACACCTAAACCTGATACTAGTATGAGACGGCACATAGGTGACTAGTCTCGTCGTACGTCAATAGTCTCACTTGAATTTTGGAACTTCCAAATGTCCCCTAACAAACCCTTAGATGCAGTTGCTCCTCGGGGTGTGAGTCCTGCCTCCAATCCAACTTATCTTGCACTTTTATTTAGACTTTATAAGCTAACATTACCAACATGGTTAGAACTAATTCACCTAAGTCATTTACGATATCTACACAATGACCACATTCCACTCTTCTCCCGCCACATGCAATCGTTGGATTAAGAATCCATTGTTGATTCTGAGGGAATATAGTCGATCTACACTCACGCAGATGGACATGCAAGCCGAGCTTGCGAATTTAGGCGGTCACAAATACTCCTTCTTAATTCCCTCAGGATGCCTTTAGAGCCTTAATATCTGGTGTTCCCTAGTTACCCTCTACATCTTTCCCTCTCTCTCTGGTTTGCGTCTACCTTGGACGTATTCAGAAACCCCTCTTCTGATCAACTAATCACAATTATTGCATTCCCTGTTTCTCGCATCTTCATCGCTCATCCGTCTGAGTACCTCTCCATTCTCTTTTCGTCTTTCCTACCTTTCCGTAAACCCTTTATTCCCTCGATTCACCCTCGTCGACCTGATATCGACCCTGACCATAGTTTTCCAAGGCCGCCTACTGCGTCATCCCTTCTCCATCTCATATATGATTCCCCACATTTCTAGATAGCATGAGAGGTTTGCGACTCGGAGCTTCGTTCTGTAGTTTTACAGCTTTTTTCCAGCCTTCCACTTCGAGAGTATCTCCAGTCTCTTCCTATTTTCTGTCTAGTCTCTTTCTCAAGTTGAGTGAGCCTCCCCAGTCTCTATTGAAGTATAGAGCCCGCTGCCTCCATTCTTGTTTATTTCCCATTTCCAGTTAACCACATCATTCTGATCGTCCGATACTCGCCTACTATTGTCTTTTACTTCTTCAGTCTTGTGCTGTCGTCGCCCCTACACCTCTTTATAGGCTTTCTCGACATGCGGCCCCTTATTTGTGTTCCATCTCTTTTAACATTTTTCCTCCTCCATCACCGGACCAGGCCGGTTGATGAAACCGCTGTGTAAAAAAAGATAGATGTCCGTAGCTAGAGTGTGGTTGTATAGCTTCCGTTGCTGATGAGGAATCCGTCAATAGATAGAATGGGATATGGATTTTGGTGGCAATCCAATTCGATTCCGGCAATCGATGAGTACTACTGATGGTGCAGAGGTTGGTGTCGGGCACATTTAGAGTGAAACCTATGGATGACCGCGGGTTCTAGGAATAGATCCATTCAGATGTTGATCGTTTTCCTCCGTCTTCGGGCGTTTGTGCCAAAGGTTTGCTTCACCTACCCCTTATTATTTTGTTTTTATTACATAAGGGACAATTGCAAGTTTGTTGT
This sequence comes from Solanum habrochaites, assembly GCA_027704765.1. NCBI lineage: Eukaryota > Viridiplantae > Streptophyta > Magnoliopsida > Solanales > Solanaceae > Solanum > Solanum habrochaites. The sequence goes on along the minus strand of JAKWJA010002489.1, from coordinate 57,049,537 downwards.
TGGGTGTGTAAATACGAATTGTAGTGGTCGGGTGAAGTTCTATGTCAACCCAACTCCACATATCTCTCATGTGGCTTCTTCCTGTTTTTATTTTTCCCCAGTTATTTTCTGTTAGAACTGCATGCCCTATTTTGTTAGGTGTTAAAACATGAAAATGAAGCCATATGTCATAATGAAATGATGCCCCATCCTTGATAGTGCTTGCATGAATTTTGTTGGAAAATAACACATTAAAGTTTTGCTCTAAGCATGACGATAATAGTCACACGTACAACTTCATGACCTCAACCTATAACAATACCGTGAACTGGAAAGATGATAATACTGATAGTGTAAGTATATCTAAGAGAATGTTAAGTAGGATTTGAATGTTCAAACCGTTTTTGTACCGTGGGAGTCGTCCCCTCATCACTAGAAGCTTGCCCCTTTGTCCTTACGAGGGATCTGTGTTAGACACTAGGAAGTTACCATAGGACCCTTGTCGAATACCAATATCTAGCCTAAAAGAAGGTATTAAATGAACGAATTGTCCCTTTGTGATCAAAATATGTTGAGCCTGTAATAAACCAATTCCTTTGATTCACTAACCCATCTTCCAAGGGTCTAATATTTTTGGACCTAGTATCTCCTTTGATATGTGCACCTCGACTTAGTTCAAAATCCTATGATGAGGGTGGATAATACAGTACATGACCTAGTCTTAGACATAATACAACCTCGGGTATTGTGTGCCTCGACTCATAAGTTGAGAGGGGCTATGATTAGTGAGGACCCAAAAATACTTATGAAAAGGGTCGGATGTTGAAAAGAAAAGCTTAAATGAGAAAAGGATGTGATTTTGTTAAATTATCAATTGATTGAAAAAAAAAGAAAAGAAAGTAAAGAATTTTAATAGAAAAAGATGCAAAATACGTGAAAGTCGCATACAAAAAAAAGGGAGCAAAGTAGAGAAAAAAATTATAAGAAATATAGGGTGTCAAGAGGCAATGAAAAGAGGTAGGAAGCTTAGAGGTGTTGTCAAGGAGGATAAAAGTCACTAAAAGTGTATCCAAATGTACCACACCTAACCATTAGCCTACGTTACAAGCCAAGAAAATCCTACCGTGATCCTAGTGTCTTGTGTGGCGAACCTAAGCAGTGAAAATAAGGGTAATCTTATGGCAAAGAAATCTAACTATGTTTGAACTTGATCTTGAGTGTGAGTGTTGAGAAAATATCCTTGTACCTAAATTCATAATAACTTTGTTCAAAATGAGGTTGTTTTTTAAGTTAGGGCACTAATTGCGGTATCAGAAAGTTTGTACCATGGTTAAAGGCAAAACAATTGAAGTGTTTGTTTTATGGTGAGGTTGTGTCGTGATGTGATCTACATGAGTTAAGTTGTCGAAACTAAGAGAGTAAGCCTACATGAAATCAAATAAAGAGTCGTCTTTGATAGCCATGTGATTGCTTTAAAATGTATACTTTTGTTCAAATATTGTTTTGAGTCATAGTGTGTCGCTTGAGGACAAAAAACAAACTTAAGTCGAGGGTGTTGATTCACCGTGGTCACACGTTGTTTTCAATGCATTTTTCTTCAGAGTTGTGTGTGTATAGAGAATTGTTGTAGTAGTTTTAACAAGTTTTATCTCTTATTTTGCAGGAAAGATGTCCAAGTTGAAAACGCATAAGGCAGCTAGAAAAAATACATATTGAGACCTACAAAGGCCATGAATGGTCCGTCGTCCCATCGACTAATTGTAGTTGGTGACCATCGATGGGCAATTAAGGCTAAGGGAGGAGATCAAGAAAATCTTACCAAGTGTGGAACCCCAAAACGTAAAAAAGGATTCGTTGATAGATTTAAAGACCATACTACTGAACTGTCGATTGGTTAAGAGAAGGTTACAATACCTGAATTTTCGAGATTCTATGTGTGAAACAACGAAAGAGCACTCATGGGTCGTAGGTAGATCGACGGAACGTACTGTTAGTCCATCGTTTGACTCAGAAAAGATGATATTCAGTGAAAAAATAATTCTAAGTGTGGCCTGATGGAGGCAGTTGATGGACATTCAATTGACCAATGCTCCGTCAGCGAGGTCGTCGATTGAAGTTGCATTTCTGGAAAAAAAACTCTTCTTATTTAAATACCTTTTACTTTAGAATTATGTTTTCTATAAGAAGGGTATTAAAACCTCATTTTTCAGGTTAGCTACTATTATTGTTCGATTTTGTGTTGGAGATTGTTAGTTGCAAAATTTGGGACGTTAATTAATTTCCAGATTTTGTTTAAAGCTAATTTCTTAGAATTTCAAGTTGAATTTCTGGGTTTATTCTTATTGTTGAGTTAGTTCATGATTTCTTTATTCTATAGTATGAATTGTGATCTTTGTAGCATGGGTAACTAAATCCGCAAATAGGGTTTTGGAACCAAGGGTAATTAACCAAGTAATCCTAGCAACTAAGTAATTCTCAAATATTATTTTTGCATATATTGATAATTATTTCTCTTATAAGTGTTCTTAACGAGTGCAAGCGTTATAACTCGCCTTGTTACTACTTTCTGGACCAAGGAGGTAGGAACAGAAAAAGAATTATCAACATAAATTTAGTGTGATACTATCTAATCGGCTAGTTCTGATTGGTGTGAAATAATAACTAAGCCATACATCGATTATGATGTCTAATATGAGGTAAAGGTAAGGTATAGTAACTTATACGCACTTAGTTGAACCAAGAAACGGGGTGAAATTATCTAGATATCGGACCAACGTCTTAGAGATACATATCTTGCCACTGTACATGCAAAATGCTAGGAAAGATTGCTATTACTAGGAATACGGCGTTAAGAACTTGTGGGAACACATTTACCCTAGTTATTCACACAACTTGATAAAAGCTCAACATTTATTTTCGTCTACTTGTTAACTTAGATTTTCTAATAAACTAGTTTCATAAATCCCCTCCTTTTAATTACTCGTTTTCGGAAAGACATTGACTAAATAGACGTAATTGTGATTTAACGTTAAGTCTAGACCATTTTCCTTATGGGATCGACCCCAACCTATTAGTTGGGTTCTCTACTTGATTACAACCACTTATACTTCCTTAGGGAGGTGTAATTTGAGCGTATCATTTACCTACACGAAAATCCCGATTGGGACCTTCCTCAATCCAACAGCCCAACTTCCAATAGGAATATCTCCCTCATACGATATCGAAAATGTGTAAACTTGACAGTGTTGGAAAGATCTCTCCAAGTTCTTTCCAACCATATAAACAATTGACACTAACTCTTCATTAGATAGAAGTTATGGAGATTTGAAAATGACTAAAAACTCATTTTCTAAACTTAGAAAATTTTCCCAATTATTCCTATTCTTCCAAAAAATGATAAATTTTTGTTTCTTAGCAATTTCTTGGCTATTACGAGTAATGAGATATTATAATATCTCACCCTTGGGAACATTCGTCCTCGAATGAGATTTCTTTCACTATGCTAAGGATAATAACATCAACTTCAAAACTTAATAACCCAAAAGCAAATAACAATCATTCTTACTCATACTTCATAAAGTACTAAGAGGAGAATTTGTACCTTGATATGCATTCTCTCTTGATTCAAAGAGATGGGGAATATCCTCTTGCATACATCCTTATTCCGAAGTTGTATTCTTCAACAAATTCATTCCTTCAAAGGAATCTGACTGATGCAACTTCCTTTATTCTCACTTGCAATTTGATGTCCAAATTTTAATGGTATCTCTTCATAGGCATAATCTATCCTCAATCCCAACATTCTCAGTTGTACAATCAATGAGGATAACTCATGCACTTCGTTAACACAAAAATATGGAATATACCGATGAATCCATTTGCTAACTCTTGTTGTAATCAACACATAAGCTACATTTTCGATCCTCTTAGATTTCTATAGAGTAAAAAAACCTAATCAGGATTAATTTGCCCCTTTTACCAAATCTCATAAATACCTTTCATGCTGAAAACTTTCACATATATACCCACTCATCCACCTGCAACACTAATTGTCCTTCTCCCCCATCTGTGTATGAACTTTTGATGAACTCTATTTCTGTGCTCAATCTCTCTTGAATATTATCACCTCTCCTGTTTTGGTGAAATAGATCCTGGTCCTATCAACCGTGCTTTCCAAACTTAAACTTCGAACCACCTGATAAGAGATTTGCTCGTCTCCCAGAAAGAGCTTCATATGGGAGGCCATTATCTTGAAGGGTATTTTTTGTTGTAAGGCAAATTCAATGAGAGTAGGTGATCATCTATTCCCCCTTAAATTGATAACCAACAACAAAATACAACCTGTCTTCTAAAAGTCTGAAGGTACGCTCTGCTTGTCCATCTGTTTTCGGATGAAAAGCAGTACTTAAGCTTACCTTCGACCCTAACCCTATTGGAAAGACTTAGAACTAATGAAGTACATTGTGAACCTCTATTGAAATGATGAAAAGTATATTTCATAAGTCTCACCGCTTCTTGCATGTACAACTTATAGCTAATGCCTCATGCGAATGAGTAGTCTTCACTAGCAAAAAGTGGGCTTATATGTTTTTCTTCTTCTACTATCGCAATTACCGAAATCAAATCTTGCTACCCTGTGAGATTGGCAACTGTTATGGAGTCCCCATATTAATCATCTCGCACTTTCATTACCTAAGTTCCTTTATGTCTCCGGCCAATTCATTCACACGTCTTGGGTTCTCTACTTGCATTACTGCAATTTGGTCACTTGGGCAACAAAATTCAACAATGTCCCTTCTTCTTACCTTCCTTCCAATAATGTACCTCTTTCAAATCATGTACATCTGGCGTACAAAAAATAGATGATAAATGTATGGACTGTAACATCCTCCATGATCATCCTTGGAGTCCATAAACCCATAGGTACATACAATTTAACTTGGTACTTTAAAGCAACACATCTCACCCTTGTTCAAAATCCTACTATTTTCTTATGACATTCATCTGCAAATAAGAAATGGGGTTTAGGTCTTTCTTTATTTCAACCTAGGTACTAGTGATTAGCTCATACCCCATACGTACCCCTTTTCACATCCCCCTCCTTCTAGAATCCTATACTTTTCACGCCTAAGCGTGCTCTAATGCCATTTTTAGCTACAACGTATTTTCTTTTTTTCTTCCTTTTCTCTCAATATGGTTTGGTACTCCCCATGGATACCTTTTAAGGTTCAGTGGCCGATATTAGCCAACAGTGTGGTAAAGATTACTCATGTCATAACCGTGAGTAGGTTCAACACTTCTTTTGTCCTGAGACTAAGCTCTTTGGGTTAATACAATTGAGCCTCGTGTGGTCAGTAAATATATCTACATGAATGTCGTAATAATAGTGACCCCAATATCTTCAAAAGGTGAAACCACAACAGCCAACTACTGAAGTCATGGGTTGGGTGTTCCTGCTCATGAACTTTCACTGTCTGGAGGCCTAGGCTATGACCTTGCTTTTTCACATCCTACACAACAACTCAAACCAACATCTTGATGCATCACAGTACCACCCAAAAAACTTGATACCCTCTGTTAAAGTCAAAAACCGGAGCAGTAGTCAACAACCTCTTTCATCGAAAACTTTTCTCGCAAGATTTTACACCATTGAACTTTAAATTTCTTCTTGAGTCAACTTGGTCAAGGAGAGAATAGATGAAAACCCCTCAACAACTTCTAATAGTAGCTGCTTAAACCCAAAAAACTTCTAATTCGTTGATATTTTTGACTAGGAGGCCAGCTCTGACCAGCTTTAATCTTTGGTTTGGGTGTGTCGCTCTAATACCTGTGTAAAACTTTGTGACCCAAAATGTCACAGACTTAAGAAAAAACTCAAACTTGGAGAACTTTGTTCAACAACTCGTTTTCATTCAAAGTCTGAGTACTATTGTGAGTACTTAGATGATCTTCTTTATTCCTTGAAATATTAGTATTCATAATTGAAGAAGATACAACATATAGAAGTAAGGCTTGATGTACTTTATTCATAAGATCCATGAACTTTGCTGGTGTCATTGGTCGACCCAAAAGACAAACTTAAAACTCATAATTCCCATATCTAGTTCAAATCCTATCTTTGGAATGTCGTTTTCTCTAATTCTTAATTGATGCTAGCCAGAACGAGAATCAATTTCAAGAAATAGGTGCCCAACCCCTAAAGTATTATGAAATATCATCTATCCTATAGATGTAGTTTTATTCCTTGATGATAACCTTAATTCTTGTAGGTAGTATATACACCTCCTAAGGAACATCATTCTTCCTTACAACAAGACTGGAGCTCCCCACTGTGAGACACCCCCTTTGTCGAATAAAACCTTTATCTATCTTCTTTCATTCAGCTATTTATTTACTCTGTTAAACTTTTTGGTGTCATTTTCTCCTATAGCGGGAAAAATAGATATACATGATGAGTATCTTGATAATATCGATATCGAAGTCTATTTTCTCTTAGGAGCGAATCCGAGTAGATTTCATCATGAAAAACATATCAAAACTCTTTACATTATCAACTGACTAAAGGGAAAATAACCTTCACACTTGAGTCATAACTCGGACTGGAGTGATAGATACAATCCTTCAAACAACTTCATCGTCTTAAGATTGAACTAAAACAACCCTTTAGGCAACAACTGAACTAACCACTCCATCTATGACTGGCTCATTAGAATTTGAAACTTTACAGATTGAGTTCTACACTCTATTGACGATAAAAAAGCATGAAGTCCGTCCATACCTAGGATGACTAAAATCTACCATGTGAACACACTAAGTCATCCATGTCGTTCTTGTGATAACAGAATAGTATAATCATATATACTTTTTTCACTAGAATAGACTCTCCAATAGGGGCTGAGACCCAGAACGTACACAAAGTTTCTTAGGAAGAATTTCACAAACTGATTTGCAACATAAGATTACAAGATAAACTCTCTCCTGGTTCTAAAAAATATAAACACATCAAAGTAAAGACCTTTGATCAGACCCGTGATTACATTTGTAAGTATCTTGCTTTGTGGTTAATGATTGTTAGAAACGCTTTGCCCCTCTGGCTCCCATACCGGTAGAGGATCCTCTAGTTCCCCTGTACTGGTGGAGCATACGAAATGAAGACTGAGCTCGATTACCCAATCTATTACCTTGCCTGTGCTTAGTGCACTCCCTCATAAAAGTGACCCTTTAACACCCTTGAGAGCAACCTCACTGGCCATCATCAAGACATGTAACCAGGGTGGGTTTACCCACACTTAAGACATGCAAGAGCCTAACTACCTCCCTATGATGACCATAGTTTTCTTGAGACTGTGTTGTCCTAGCTCTGAGTTCTGCGAAATTCTAACCTTGATGTCACCTAGGTTTCTGGTGCAAGCAGCACTACCAGAATGATGGGCAGACCACTTTTTTTCTGGAATTGTGCCAATTTGGCGCACCTTTGTGCTACCTAACTTATTCTCTTCTTTGTGCCTCATACCATGTTTTGTCATTCCCCGAGCCTACTCCCTAGCGCTGCTAGCACTCACTGAATATTGTTTGACTTTGATAAACCCTTGGCATGACTTACTTAACTCCAGTAGAAGCTTACTCAATAATAAGGCGAACATAATCATAAATAACTTAATTATCCTCTGTTGGCCAAAATGGCTCTTAACTCACAAATAAAATATCTATAAAAAAAAACTCAACTGAACTAAAAGACTCCTATGCATCCTATGAATTCTCTAAACATACTATGATGAATTTCAGGGACAAACCCCACCACCCTTCTAATGAAAAGACAGATAGCAAATAACAAGGATCGTACAGAACTGCAAGAGGCTGACAACTTACTCAAGTGCTCAAACTGATCACAAGGCGCTAGATGTTGATCCCGTTTATTTGTGTTTTCATTAGAATAATGATCAAGGCAAACTATATTCTTAAATTTAAAGTACGAGTTTGTGGAGTTGGAATGTTAAACAACAATTAAGATTGATCAAAATAAGATGAACTGACCTAGTCTTTACTAACTCATGATTTACTCACACTATATATGTATAATGCAATGCGATATATATAAGCCTTGTATTTCAGTAACACAACATCCTTCATTAAAACATGCAATAGCAAAAGTCAACTTTACGTATATATTAACGTAATATAGTTTTTTTTTTGGGATTTCTCTAGACTGACAACAGCCACTATGAGCCTAAGCTGGTGATACATTGTCTTGCCCAACATGGCAGAACTCTCATATACTTTTTCCAATCGCATAGAATCCTTAACTTAGTGGATCTAGTACTTAGGTGAGCGTGATAATCTAATTGTATGACCTGTTAACCACCCCTGATGGCTACATAGTTTACATGGGGACTTGGTTAATATAATTCTTATCCCAGTCCGTGCTCAATATTACTGCCAAAATATTCTTTAGTTAGCTCAGTCTGTCTTTAAATATAACTCTTCCTTCTTTTGTTTGATATGATTCCTCAACACTTTGTCTTAAAGATCTTTTGGATAAATGTCCCTTCCTGGGTTCAAACTCTTTGAAATTCTTAGTTTTTCCTCTTACTTTTACTGTAAAAACATTTATAACTTTCTGGAAACTACGTTATTCTCTTATATCTTTTTGGAGATGAACCAACTCTTTAGTCTTCTTAACTCAAAACATTACCCGTAAAACAAGTTCAAATGTTTAAGTAAGGTCTTGGAAACTTTAGGAACCTTTAGTTTAACTACCTTAACTTTACTTTCTTAGCTTAAGATTGACGTCTTAACTATCCTTGAATTGAATTTATATGAATTCAAGTTTCATACTCTCTGTTATATGGGATGATTTCATTATGTTTTAGATGTGCCTTAGACTGTTGGCATCAAGTAAAAGTGTCCGTACATCACTTGGGAACAGTACAAAAATATGTGGAAAGAATGGGGTTCTACAAAAGCGTCCTTGGCGCTTTTATGAGGCGTGAATGCCAGATCCTGACGAAAGCTTCCTGCTTGAATGTTCTATTGTTAGCGCAAGCACGTAGATCCTGATGAAAGAGACTGTCATGAGGGCTTCTGGTAGGCGCAGCGCCCCAGGTCCTATCATACGAGATTTCTTACTTTTCTTCTTCTATTTTTCATATCTATCATTCTCAAGTTCCTGGATTCCACCCAATTACTTAGGATAAGTAAGTGCACCTCAATACTACTATATTTATACCCGTAAAAACCCACCCTAAAGACTATCCATCACTAAAACATACGACAAACCTACAAACTCACAACAGGTACTTTACCATTGTTCTTCAAGAACTTTTCATTTTATCATTCACTCTATTCAATTTTTCTGAATAAACAAAGTTGGGTGTGTGGGTGAACTACACAACACAGAAATATCTCCATACTAATCCCACTCCGACGAATTCCCCGATGACATTGGCGTCTTGATGAATTTCTTTATTTTATCCCTTTACAGCTTCTCACATTCTCTTTCTCCAATCCCTACGTGTGAGTAAACGTTTTGTAGATTGAATTAAGCTTAATTTTAACCCCTAATAACCTTAAAATGAATTTGAAATAGTTGGTGAAAAGACAATTTTCCCTTACTAAATTCCGGATTGGGACCTTCGTCAATCCAACAACCCACTTTCGATAGGCATAATCTCCTCATACCATATAAAAAATGTGAAACTTCCGCGAGCGTTTGAAAGGTATAAACCCCAAGGGTTTTTGCAACCATATAAGCAACTAAACTCTATATCCTCATAAGCTAGAAGTTACGGTCATATTGAATATAATCAAAAACATACTTTCTTAAAACTTAGGAATTTTCCCAGATTTTTCCTATCTTCTTCCTTTGTTTTCAAAAACTAAAATTTATTTTCTAGAAAATTTCTTGTCATAGAGTTATAAGATGGTTACATATATACACCAACTAACCACATTATTTATTTTAACTTATTTAAACAAAACAGAATAACTTTTTAACTTTAATAGTTTAGTTTTTTCTTACTCCAACAACGTAAATCCCTCAAAAAATCACATTATTTAAATTAGGAAGGGTCAAATATGCCCCTAAACTATTCGAAAAGTTCTAAATATACCCCTGCCCCCTATAAGTTTTGTTTATTTATACCCTCGGCGTCCACTTTTCTTCGAATATGCCTCATTGGTGTTAGTTTGGACAACTCTTTTTACTTTTTCCTTTCTTTAAATCTCATGGATTTTGCAGGTCTTTTAATGTTACCAGAACATGGCATTTGTATTAAAGGGGAAATGGTTTCACCTCATGGCCTAACTATCCGACCCACTTTTAAAAGATGTTAAACCCATATTTTTAAATAAACCTATATGACCTATCTTTTAAATACCTATATGACCCTAGTTAAACCCAAAATCCATCCCTTTTAACCCATAAATAATCCCAATTTAGTAAGAAAAACACATTTTTCATATTCACCACTGACACAGAGTGTCGCGGAGCAAGCTAGGGTTCCTTGAAGATTTACACAAATTGAGGTGCTAAGGTTAGAGATTTACAGTTGAAGGTCATTTTCTACTTCAGTAAATTATATATTCAATTAGGTTTCTCATTTTTTTTGTTCATTTAGGGGAATCTAAGTAAGTCGACGACATATTTGTAATTTTATAATTTCTCTTTCTAAATTTATTTCTACCGAATTCACTTGAAATGTTTGTTTGGTGCTAAAAGATGTACTTTCTTCTCCTTTTTTAGATATGTTTTATTTTTCTTTGTTGTCCTCGAGAATGATGGTTTGTCTTTTAGGGTTTGAGTTAATTATATATTTGTACTTCTAAGGTGGGTTTGTTGTTTGAGAGTCCCTATGATTTTTACTATTTTCATGTAATTTTGACGGATGATTGATACTGTTGAATTAGTAAGGGTATATGTAAGGGCTAGTTAATTGTTGCCGATACAAGATTTCTAGGAACAGTTTTTTCCCCACTATCAGGGAGATAACGGTCAAAGAAATAGTAGTGACAAGGGTGTTGGTTCATTGAGCTACTGAAGGGGGTCTTTTGACCTTAAAGATGATGCAAAAATCACATTCTTTCGATGTGGGCAAAAGGTATTAAGATGATGTTTCAACTAATGGTTACTTACGTTTATACACTTTGGTTCTGCCAATAATTTTACTTACTATTTTAATACACTTTCATTTTCCATTATTATAAGTTTTGACACCCTTTTTAACCTTTTTCAGAAACACTGTTACTTACTTTTTTAACATCATTAATTCCTCAACTTTTACTCACTGTTTTAGCCATCATATTCCCCTTAATTTCAGTTCTCATTGTTTTATTTGTCTGTTACAAGACTTATAGATACTGTTGACCAACGTGGTGTCTGAAGCTTACCATAGGTATTGTTTGAGACACATTGAGATAACTATTGCATAGGAAGCTTAGTGGTGTGTCCTTGGATTGTCTATGATTAAAATTCAAGGACCCAATTGAATAAGTTGGGGAAACTATCCAATATGGTGAAAGGAATTTGATAAAGTATCCACCAAATCGCATGGTGTAGAGATTATTTAGGATACGAAATCTTCAGAAAATTGATAATTGATAACAACTTCCCTTAGGACCATTCAATGAATAGATTCTTGAGGCTAGACCAAATCCAATACCTAGATAGGAGAAGAAATAAGAGTAAAAGTCTGTGAGATTGCTAAGAAAAATAGAAAAAGTTGAAGACGGTTTACTAATTTAAAATTTCGAATGCATGAAGTCGTATCATTGGACTACAGCTCTATAGCAACATGGTTGTAAGGTTAATTCAATGAAGATTTGGCTTAAGTGTGTGTGAAGAAGATCAACATAGTGTCAATCTGAGAAAAAAATTGCACTTGCAGAATTTGGGATTTTATTTCAGATAGCCCTGCCCTAATTCCATCATAAGCATTGAACACAAAACATTTAGTAGACTAATGCAATACATTGGTGGGATAGCAAGAAGGCTTACAATGCTAGCATATCAAATAAGATGCAGCTATAAGAGGCATAAGTTCTGGAAAGGTGATCAGTGCAAATGTTTGCATCTCGCTGTTATGAAACATTGGGTAGGCACAAATCATGAACAGACTAGAGATTAAATGACGTCAGAAAAAGAAAGAGTGAAGGGTCGGAGTCTCGAAAAGTCACTCAAATGAGTTGTAAAACTTTGGTGGATAAAAACCACATGTGAGTCTTGATACAAAATGTAAGCTCCAATAGTTACATGTTTTTCATGTTTTTTCATCTCTTTAATTGGTAGAATAATTAACCCTAAATACAAAAAACAATTACAGGAAACAGTGTGCTGAAAATAATGCACATTCCGATAAAGTTAAAGTCCATGTGAGACAATGAACAAGGTCTTGATGTGAGGTGGAACGAGCTTGGATCTTGGGCTGAGGCTGAAGCCGAGTTTTGAACTATATTCTTCTGATGTTAAGACATGAAGAAGATCCACCTCTAAAGACCAGGGATTTGTGAAGCAGAGTTAAATGTGGACTGAGAAAGTTGAATAAAGAGTTGTTCCAACTGGTGCAAGAAATATTCTTTTTATGGAGATCGCCTAGTGTTTCGTGCGAATTAATCGTCTTATTTTCAGGTCAAAACAACACGAACAGAACAAGAGCTATCCCTGATGTCATGTGCAGATTTAAGCCAAAAATAAAAGAGTCCAATGAAGCGGGGAAAGGGGCGAAACCTGTTGTTAGATATATTTATCGTAGTTTATCGTTTTTTGTCCACGTTTTTTGTTAATTTCCCATGGTTAACCATAGTGGTTGACAAACAACTATGGATGATGAGTAGTAATTAGGTGAAACTTTCATATGCCTTCATTGATGGCATACCAGATGCTTTTTTTTGTTTTGTTTATCTGCCATTGTGAACTTAAGACGTTCTTCTTTGGGTTTTTGCTTTATCTTGTCATTGTGAATTTAAGACTCTTCTTTTCGTTGTGGTTACTTGTTTGTCATTGGTGAATAATGACATAATTCCTTCAAGAAATCTGTGTCCTGAGTTACAATATTGTTCCTATTTTTTCACTTGAAAACAAAATTTCAATAGTGAGAAAATATTTCTGTTAGCCTGATTGTATTAGTATGAAAATATTAGCGGCACTTTTTAACATCTCTAACATAACAATAAATTTCTCCAAGGAATTGTAACTGGATTGTTTTAGTATCTTTGAGTACCTGTAACGACCCGCTAGGTCATTTTGAAACTAGGATTAGTTTGACTCCTTTTCAAAATTAAAGGGGTATTTTTAAACTAATTAGTAACTCTGAGTACCCAATTGATTAAACACCGTTATTAAATAATCATTAGATATAGATTAGTGAGTTTCACGGTTTAATAATTTCTTTATTTATAAGAAAGGAAAACGAAAAGTGGGGGAGGCGAAATCCCCCTTACCACAGCGACCAGCGAGACGGAGAAAATCATAGCCATTTCAGGTAAAGTATTAGATATTTCGTTCTTTTCATTCTATATATAGTAATATAATTGTCAAGTGCTTGGGATTAATGTTCTTTGTTTTTGATGCTATATTGATAATGGGGTGATAAGAATAATGGGTAAGTTGGAGATGATTACTAATTATTTACATTTTTAGCAATTGGGTTAGTATTCAAAAAAATTACATAATATAAAATCGATCGAAGTCGAATAGTTGAATGGCTGCAGTTATGTTTTTCTGTGATTTTGTCAAATGAATTTATTAATATATATAGTTAGTTTCAGAATGGTAGATAAATTGAGCCAATCCTTGTCAATGATTGCAATGATTGGAATTTGATAATACTTCTAGAAACTGGCACTTGTTTTACAAATGGGTTTCTTCAAAAAAAAAAAAACGTAAAAGGGGGGAGGGGCGTTCCACTTCTGCCAATGAGTGGAAAAGTTGGTTCGTGTTTATTCGTAATTAAAATTCTAGTTTTTTCATATATATTGGGATTGGGTCATTAATTATTAGGTGTTTATTTTATATGATCTAACATGAAATTTAGTCCCTTTGAAGAGGTTAATTTAAGTTTCCTTGGCTTTAAAATTTAGCAAGTATGTAAAAATTTGGCATACAATATGTATCAAGATTTGAATGTTTGGTTGAAAATATGAGTGAGTTTTAGTGGCTATGATAGACCTATAATAATTTGAACGTCTACAAAAATTTCTTACTTCGAATATTGCGAAAATTTTGGTATATGGGAACGTTCTGAACCTTGCGAAACGGAAAGGAAAATCTTAAAACGATTCGTGGCACAATTTCGGCATCTGAGTATGTTAAGACATTGTTATACTTTTGTGAAGGACGTTTCCTAATTAAATGATTAAAAATGAAAATGACAAACGGTTAATGGTGAAGATGGTGGGCCGTCTCACTGGTGTGACGGGCTTGGTACGAGTACCGGTGTTTATAAAAAGGAAAATTACTATTATAGAATGTGACTTGAAAAATTGAGAATGCAAAGCATATGGCATTAGCTGATATATTATTTGTCTTGAATTCCTTGTGTGATTGTGTTTTATTTATTTTCACCCGTATAGTTTTGAAATTGAGGTAGGTTTATGTATTATGTTCAATATTGATTGATTGAGATGCATCATCATCCCTTCTATTGAAATAATATTATGCACGTGCATAGATCATGAGACGAGTTAAAGTTGGGCACGTGAGATCGTCCGTCCTGGGATGGGAGGATGTTTAGATTGTATTTGGGCACGTGGAGACCGTCCGTGCGAAATTTTTGATATTATGATTAGTGCGTTTGAGATCGTCCGCACCAGACACGTCGAGATCGTCCGTGTCGGTATATGACCTCGCGAGTCCCCACTGGGTCAATGAACTCTCGTGTATTTCCGGGAGTATCATGTATATACGTTGAGTGGTACTGGGTATTCTAGACAATTCATTATATGTGTTATTTGCATTGCATTTCATCACATCATTTATTTTTGGATGATTCCTGTGTTTTGTTGGTGTTTGGAAAATACTTGATGTTTTATTACCTTATTGATGAACCAAATTAGTGAGTGTAGCTATATATATATATATATACTTAATATAATTTACGAATTATGTTTTTTGTATAAACTCCCATCACTACGTCTTCGTTGTCGGTCAATGAGACATACTGGGTAATGTGGTTTCGTACTCCATAACTACCTTGTTGCACTCTTGGTGTTGCAGATTCGTCCGGTAGGAGCACATCTTCGTGGAGCAAATTGTAGTCCGGCTTGAAGTTCGGAGTTGTGGTGAAGCTGCTTGGCTGTTCCGTGGCCCCCACCTCCCCTATCTTACGGATTCTGTTATTCATATTCAGACAGGATCATCCCTAAGTTGATGTGTCATTTTAGTTTATACTTGCATCGTATTCTAGACGCTCTTGTACTTAAGACACCAATTCTGGGTATATGTTTTAGCTCCGCATTTCGTTACTTATAAGGACTCAAGTTGAGATCTTGCTAATGTTAGTCTTTTTACTCATTTGTGGTTTATTTGGGTTAATATGTTGGCTGCTTTACCTATTGGTTCGGAACTAGGTGCCATCCACCCTTGCGCATTTGGATCGTGATATACCACTTTGTTTAGGAATTACTCCAAATAACGCATGACTTAACCAAAGAAATTAGTTTGAGAATTGGATCACATCAACACTTAACATATCATATAAACCAAAATATGTGCTACAATTCAAGTCATCACTACTACAATTAAAAGTAATCAATGCTAAAATTAACACATTATACATGTTTACATTTCATGACTTGAAGATTACCAGTTTAAAATTATAAACTGATAGAAATTCCACTTTCCTTCCTATTGCCTCACCCAGAATGGTGATTGATTCTGCAACCACACCACAACTAGCTATCCCAAGCCACATTTGATAAACGTTTTCTTCGATTTAGCGATGACAAAATCTGATTACACAAGAACCTCTTCACTCTTTTGAGCAGCCATCTCCTTTAGACGTCACATTTTTTCAATTTGAGATGGCCAAACCCTTTTAAAAAATCAGCTATCCTCGTCCTACAACTTTGTTTTCACGATAAGATTTAATTTTCCTTCTTTAAATGGGATTAGATTTGCAACTCTATGATGGAGTGGATCATCACTCATTTCAATACGCCCATTATAACCTGTACAGTTATGAACTTGAAATCAATCGAAAAACTATGAACTTAATGAATTGTATGATAATTTCATTAGGACTAGAACCTTTTATAGAAACGTCCCTTTCACAGTAGTTTTTGAGTGAAATCAATGAAAATCCTCATTGCAATCAGATATTTTAACATCACAGACACTTGAAAACACTCTAGTCCTTATTCATTTTAATGAAAAGGGTAAGAAGAGGACTGAGATGACTAGATCCCCTTTTATTCGAGTTCCTCAAATGAAATTGATGGTGGTACTGAGTCTCTCAAGGAACCCTAGCTTGGAAATGAGAAGGATATGATACAGGTTAAGTTTTGAAGGAAAGGGATAAGGTGGTCGAATTAGTGGGTAACAATTGGTTTAGGTAGTAACTGTTTTTGGAATCGATCGGATATTAGGGGCATGGGGACCCCTTTCCTTCTCTCGTTGAATATAATGTCCAAGTGGTACTATTAAAGACGGGAAAATCCCTTTGGCATATCAAGAAAAGTAACCCTGAGTTTGATATTTTGAGCTTTGGTCAACTAAGCTTATAAGGGCAATATTTAGACTAAAAATTTTGACTGCGAGGGTATAAAGGACAAAACGTTAACCGGGGGGTAATACTTGAACCTCTTCGAAAGTTTGGGCAAATATTTGACCTGTTTTACGCTTTTTCTTTTCAATTTAACTAACTTAAGCAACTTAACACGTTACCTAATTTAGTTTTGACTTATTTCTAACAACGAAAGTCCCCACCGACAAAACAACTTTATTTGACCTTACTTTAAATAACTTAACAAAGTTTTATTTTTACCAATGTTACTTTCTACTTATTGTAACACTGAATCCATCAACAAAATCAGATATTTAATTTTACTAACCCTTTACTAGTTAGTTTTTGCTTATTCTAACAACTATATCCACCAATAAACCACATTATTTATTTTAGCTTTATTTAATATGAATCTTAACAACTTTATTAACTTTAACTAGTCTTGTTTTAAAGCAAGTTCATACTATATGGACACAAACGTCTTGCAAGCAAATCAATTTATATCATTAAGGATTATTAGTTTTGGTACTTATGATTAATAAATATATTAGTTGTAAATTTATACTAAGTGTCACACTAGATGGATACAAATTGATCTGCCAAGAAAAGCAATTTTTCATCAATAGGATCAACTAGTGTTGGTACTATGCTTAATCTATATATGTTTTCTAATGGTAAGACTAGTGTCAACACTAGATGGATTCAAATGATCTTTCAGAAATCAATTTTCATCAATAGGATCAACTGGTGTTTTGTACTTATGACAAACAAACACCTTATTCCTAAAAACACTGGATGGACACCATCGATCTTGCAAGAAAGCAATTTATGTCATCTATAGGATCAACTTAGTGTTTATACTTATACTTAACAAACACTCGATGGACACAAAAAAAATTATGACAAAATTAAAGTTAAGTATCATCTTAGATGGACACAAACACACTTATTGAAACAATTGTATTGAATTTTAAAAATTTAGGAAGAACCAACCTTATCTCCTACATTTTGACATAGCATATGTGTTTGTAATCAACTTTTTAGATGTTGAGCCTCCTTAGTTTCTAGCATTAAAAGTCTAAAATTAGTAAATTACACTACAATCTAAGAATATTAGTTATCTATATTCAAGTTTTAATACGGTAAAATTTTCAAATCGATGTTCATATCTAATTTTGAAAACTTACTCAGTTATACATTCAATTAATAATTATTTTCCCAGTCCAAGGTTTACTTTCAAGTTCTAGTCTAAGTTTAACTCAAATTCTAGGTGGGGGGGGTGAAGTTAAGTTCTAATTCAAGTTTCAAATTTTACTTTCCAAGTTCAAATTCTAATTTCACGTTCAAGCCAAGTCCAAGTTAGACTTCCAAATAAGCTTTGGTTTTGTCTAATTCGTTCAATTATTGAAGTCTACAAAAGCTAAAGCTTAACAATTAATCATACAAATTGATTAAGTTTAAATTAAGTTTCAGATCTAGTTTGATTCTCGATCAAAATTAAGTTTTATTAATTCCTAATTAATATTTTCAAGTTATTATAAATTAGTTGATTTTAAGTATATTTCTTAATTAATCAATTAAGTTCAAAGAAGTAAGGTCAAAAAGGATTTTAAGTAATACAAATTCTAATTAATTCCTACTAAAATCTCAATTCTAATAAGAAAAAGATTTAGTTGTAATAAATTAAAGTCAAAACAGTTAAGTTGAATATTTCCTATATGTTCATACTTACAAGTTATAATTAAGTGTAGTTAAATCCTAGTCTTTAAAAGCACAAATTTAAATTGTCGTACATAAATTTCATATTCAAACTATCTGAAGTCATAAACTGGATTGTACTCCCTAGAATTCAAAAGTAAATTGTCCTAAAATCCTAAATTAAAAAGTAGTCCTAAATTCTAATTTAAGTATTCTTAGAATACAATTCAAAGTACTGCGCTAGAATTTAAAAATCAAACTAGCTAGTGCTCAAATGCAAGATTCAAATTTTTAAGTATCCTAAATCTCAAATAAATTCAAGTTCTTATTTCAACTTCAAATAAAACTTGAAGTCTAAGTTCCAATTTCAAGTTCACTTCACATTCTAGTTCAAGTTCAAGTTATACTTTCAGTTTAAGCTATAACGTTCACTCTTAATTCTAAAGTCAATTGATATAAAAATCTACATTCATGACATTCAACATTCATCATCTACTCATAACACTCAACTACTAATTTCTAACTTCAATTAACAGTTTACTAACTACAATCAATAAATCCAATAAATCACAATATCAACCTAAAATTACATATTCTAAGTTCCAAGTAATCTAAAATCAAAAAAATAAATGATTCTTCACCTAACTACAAGTGCCCAATTTAAATTGTCCAAAAAGTTTTTAAAACCCGAAAATAAAAATCTCATTCTCTCTACGTCACTAACAATAATCAAATCAAATGATAACAGAACCCAAGAAAAAATGTATCTACAACAAAAAATCAATGTAAGTACTTGGATTAAAAAAAAACACAATTTAACCCTAACCTTGAAAAATTTAGAGAGGGAGGCGACAAGGACGGGAAACACTCGGCGAAAGTGACGGGCCGGGGGGCAACAGGGTCGATGGGAACAATATACTAGAAGAGAGATGAATAAGAAGAGTTGAATAGAGGGATGAAGTAAGAAATTCGTGATTTGTCTAACTATTTAATTAAAAGCGAGGACATTGTCTCAAAGTGCCGTCACTTTTTTTAAAATTATAGTTCACCAAATTTTGACCAAAAAGCAACAATTAAGATACAATCACTTTTTAAAAATAGTTTGACCAATATCTTTAACAAAGAAGCGCAAAATAAAATGACATACGTTGCTATGTTACAAATAATTAATAAAATAAAATATCAAAAGTGCGAACACCGTCGTTTATTTTAATTATCTATAATTATTTTTTAATAAAGCGACGGATGGCATATAATAACATAAATAATATTAATTCTTTTTATAATTGGCTCTAAAATCCACTAGAATAGGCAACATACTACTAGATGTTGTCCTATTGCTTTTTTTGAAATAATTTTGAAAAAATTATTGTTAATTAAAAGCGACGGATATGGTCAAAGACGTAAATTTTTGGAGCGACATTGTCTGTCACTTTTCTGTCTGTGGTTTTTAGTTGTTTTTTTGTATTGCACCCACTTGAACACACCCTTCTCTACTCAAGATCGAATAGTTTCTTTGGGACTATCATTTTTATTCGTTAAAGGATTTTCCAAGGTGACCTTACATTGCTAATGTTCCCACCTCACAGCCCAGCTTGGAATTTCTTTAATGAAAGGTGTCTCGGTTACAAAATTCAGGAGTTTTGGGTAATATTCATCTCGTTTTCCTCTACTTAAGATTGAGGGGGGTGATAAGGATATTACGTAACAAAGTAAAGAAAGAGTCAAGTACTCCGTAATTTCCTTATAAATATCACACATTCAAGGTATTTTCCTATTTACACGGGGCTTTTTTTATTTTCTCCAATCTCTCTAAAACTGTAAATTTCGACGACACTGAGACAATCTCGCTTCATGAAGATTTCCAAGATAATTAAGCTCCATTTTTCATTTGTTAACAGTATCAAAATATTTAAAATCTGTTTGCTAAGTGGTTAAAAACGATGAAGAGAAACTCATTTTGGTAATCTAATTGAGTTGGTTTGGTGTTTGTGTAATCTGGGTGGGTAATTTGAGGTATTTGGAGGTGTAATGGTTTGAGTTAGGTGTCGTGAGGTTAGTTGTTTTTTTGGAAGTTGGTAGGTCATAGGTGCGGTGGGATGGGGGAGAGTGTGGGTGAGGGTGGAGTTATCAGGGTTTGGTGGGGCGGCAGTTTGGTTTCTATACTGTTTACTCGCTATAGGGAAATTCGGCGGGTGGTGGATGTGGTTGGGGGGCTGGAGAGGGCAGTGGAGGGTTAAGTATTAAATTTGGATGTGTGTGTTGCAGTAGAAAGGGAGCGCTGTGGGTAGGTGTTTGGGTTGTTTAGTGTGGGTGGGTGGGTGTGGGTAGTTGAGTTGTTGGGTTGGGGGTTTTTTTGATTGGCATAGGGGTGGTGAGATGGTGTGGGATAATAGTAAGTTGGTTGGTGTTTTGGGGTTGAATTGGTCTGTGTGTTGGAGTGGGATTTGGTATGATGTTGGGCGTGAGTTAAGACCTTATGTGTTATCGGGCGTGTGTTTGGTGGGAGGGGGTGTGAATGGATATCGGGGATGGATTGGTGTAGGGGAGGATGTGGTTGCCTTAGGACTTGTGAGTTGAGTTGGATGTGGCGGGATGGGGTGGGGTGAGTGAGGGTGTTATTGGGGAGTTTTATTGGATTATCGGCGTGAGGTTTAGTGGGTAGTTTTAGTGTTGCGTTGGTGGATTGGGGAAGTGGTGTAGGGGTGGGGAGGGGGGCAAGTGGAGGTAGTTTGGGTTTTTTGGGGGGGTGGGGGGGGGGTTGGTTTTTTGATTGTTTGGGGGGTTGGGAAGGGGGGGTGGGGGAAGGCGAGTGTGGGGGTATCATTTAGGGTAGTTTTTTGGGTTGTTAGTGTGGGCTTGGGGTTTGTTGGGGGTGGCAGGTGGTGGTGGTGGGGAGTTTTTAGTGTTGGGTGGGAGGGAGCTTGGTTTCGGGTTATTGGAGGTGGGTGGTTGGGGAGGGATGATAGGGCGGGGTTGGTAAGTGAGGGGAGGTATCGTTTGATGCTTTTGGTATGGTTGTGTGAGTGGTGAGGTGTGTTAGTTTGTGTTAATTGTGTGGGAGGGGGTAGGCGCGTGGGGTGGAGGTGGGGTGTGTGTGGGGGTAGGGGTTGTGTAGGGTCTATAGTAAATTGTTGTGTTGTTGTGGTAGGGGGGGGGTGTGGAGGGGTTTTGTTGGGGTTGATAGCGGAGATTAGATGGTAGTGAGTTTGGTGGTGTGGGTTATTTGGTTCGCGAAGGTGGTTCCAGGTTCGGGGCTGGTGGGGTGGGGGTTATGATGTCGTGTGGGGTTTTGGGGGAGAATGGGGGGTTTGAGGCGCGCGGTTAGTTATTGGTGGTTGGTGGTGGATTGGTTGGGGTGTTTTGTTTGTGGTTCTTGATAATTGGTAGGTGGTGGGGGAGGGTGCGAAGGAGGTGGGATTGATTCGGGGTGTGGGTGGTTGAGCGGTCTGTGATGAAGGTTTTGTAAGAATATATCTATGTCTTCACCAAGTAACTGTCATATTGTGATATTATCTTTTCTACATTACATTTATGTATATCAAGTACATGCTTGAAGTCATAAAAGATAAAGAAAAGAAAATTACTAAAGAGAAAAACAAACATATACTAATAATCTAATAACACGGAATATTATTTTTGGAAATTAATTTAAAAAAATTATCATTTGCCCCTTCCGATAATTAATTGAGTCAATTTTTTATTGGGTCCTGCCATGGTCATAAATTTTTAAACTATTGGATAACTGTAGTTAGTTAATTGACGGGTATATGATACATACTGTTTTTATTAGTGTGGTTACAGGTCATGTCAAAAAAATAAAATTACTGCTTTAACCAATAATAAAATAAAAATAAAATTACTACGGTTTAGTAATTTAGTACATAAATATTTAAAAGGAAAGAGAAATTTGTGAACTTCCACATCCAAATTATGAAGGAACTCGCTCCTACCAAAAGGAAGAACACAGGTGAATAAGGTAAAAGTAACTAACCATAAATCCTTATGAATTTGTATACGTACGCAAGGCATTGTTTTAATTAATTATATTGTATGGTGAAGCTGATGAAAAATTGGGAATCAGAATTGCAAATTGAATTTGCAATTGCTTTCTTTGGGCATAATTTTTTAAACCTGGGTGCAAATTTTCCATATCTATCATGCAGTAATTATTGGCTATTATTATCACGTGATAATCCAGTCATTAAGAAAATGTACGTGATATATTGTTATCTTTGCAAATTAATTTCATACCACTTCTGTGACCAGTTAATTAGGTTTTAGTTACTTTGGTTCTTCTTCCTATAGTTATCTAATTATCAACCAAATTTTGACATATTGAGATAAGTAATTAAATATTGAGTGTGTTATATTATATGAAAGCTATTAGTGTAGTAGTGTTTGGGTAAATTATGACTTATTTTGATGCTTCAATATAGTATGCCTTTTACATTTCGTAATTAACAATACTAACGTACAGTTTGAGTGTCAACAAATTCAAGATGCTAAAGTAATCCAACAAAGGATTGGGGCCGTGTCCCAAGAGAGCGGTAGTGAAAGTAGTAGCTACATAGAATTCTGTTCTAAATAGTGACTGTTCAAGACATTTTCGAGTATTAAAACAAAACAAATTTAATTTGTCACACTAAAGTGTCAAATATCAAGAAAAGTGTTTTTTTTTCACAATTACTAAAATAGCAAAAACAAAGAAGAAAACAAGTGTGTGAGAGAGTTCTTGGGGTGTGATTGTAATATATGTTAACAAAAACTAATGGGTACATGCTTTTGATAGTAAAATTTGCAAGACAATGGTGACCAACCTATGCTTTAGGTGAAAGTAAATTCGCTCTCAGGCAACTTAACCCATATCAAATGGGTCCCTTTCGGACACCCACTCGTCTAAACTAACCAGCCTATGGCTTACAAACACCCCGACAATTCGATAGAGGGTGGTTGAATATGGGACTAGGGTTCACCCTCTCGGGCTGAATCTCATGTTAGCCCACTCCTTAAGCCATCAGGATAGTGGTCTTAGTCGACCTCCCTCTCGGGCAAGCCGAAAACACATGGGTGGTTTTGTATTTTCAACTACAAACCCATCGAATCAAACCATAACTACTAGGTGAAACCACCATTAAAGTCCATCTAATTCAACCAGCAAGCAAGAATCAACAATAATATCAACACAAATTTTCTTGGGGTGTGATCGTAATATATGTTAACACAAACTAATGGATACATGCTTTTGATGGTAAAATTTGCAAGACAATGGTGACCAACCTAAGATTTAGGTGAAAGTAAATTCCCTCTCAGGCAACTTAACCCATATCAAATGGGTCCCTTTCGGACACCCATTCGTCTAAACTAACAAGCCTATGCCGTACAAACACCCTGACAATTCATAATATATGTGAGAGATTTCTTGGGGTCTTTTAGTCACACGTCAAGCAATAATTAAATATACTTAATATGATAAAGGAATCAAATGGGTATAAGAGGTTAAACCTTAAAAATGACAAAGGAAGGTAAATGGAGAAGACCCACTTCAAAGATTGGAAGAAGAACTTCTTTCTTCAAGCTTCCTAAAAACCCTCTCCAAACTTGAGAGAATACTTAAAAACGTAGTTTCTAAAATAAAAATATTAAATGTCTAATGTTTCAAACTATTCTCTCCCAAAAACTCAGTCTATATAATAAAAAACTTAAGTATTTATAAGCTTCAAATTCAGTGCTAGTGGATTAGTTCGGCATCGTAAGTCGTGATTCGCCGAGTGATTTGGCGATTCATACTTAATCTGGTTCGTCGTTGTTTGCGCTATTCCTTATTGTCCATGCATGTTATGATGTTGAGTGGAATAACTCTTCACCGCAGAACTATTCGGGGAAGCGTCAACTTCTTCTTTTCATCGCCTTTTTATCCACCTCGTTCATGGTTCGCTTGTTGTGACAGAAGGTGAAACTCTGCTATATGGTGTATTGTCAAGTGTGCTTAGTGTTGGGAATTTGCATCTTCAGTTATTTTCTTCTGTTTTGCTTCTATTTTGCACCTAAGTGTCGATTCTCCTACGGTATGACCCACAAAATGAATTAGGGTGTTTAGAACCTAACATTTTCTTCATAAGGGTCTAATCTCCTAAACGACATATAATATGGTATATAGAAAGTATGTAAAGTTTGAGGTGATTTGTAAGTCAAACGTCAAGGGACGACCAAGACGTTCGATGACTAGTGACCTGTCTGTCTCATGTGTCTATGCGTGCTTATTTTTGGTATTTTATGAGCATATGAAGTCTTAAAATGAGTTATAATTAATTATTTATAAAGATGTTATATGGAGTTTCGTGAAGTTTGGAGGTCAAACATCCAAGATGTTCAAAAGTTAGCCCCTGAGACATCCAAGTGTGTCTTGATGGCCTAGACTATTTTGACATTGTACATGTATTTGTTTTGGGTGAAACTGATAGTGGAGGTATACAACTTTTTTAGGTTTACATTGGAAACATCCATGTACAACTTCTAAAGGCCCCCACAAAATGGCCAATAAGAAGGACCCAAGGGCTGTAGAGACACTGTCGATGGGGAGGCGTTGATTGTCTCTTAGAATGGGGAAGTCTTGACCACATAACAGCCTCATAACCAATCGATGGAGGTCACAGAATGTCCTGTCGATGGACCAACGCCTAGTCGATTGGGTCCGTCGATGCAGGCTGGTGCAACTGCTGCTTGCGCACTAGCAACTTAAGAAGAGCTAGTAGATTGTATTCTCATGGGTTCTTCACCATGTTTTTGAGTTTTTCAACTAGACAAAGATATGGTGATCCTTCATCTCTATGTAACCTTTCATTAGGAGAGTTCTTCTCAATGTTTTCAAAAAGAAAATACTATCGAAGTTCCTCTTCTTAATCTAGCCATGAATTCTTTCTAAAAAACTTTTTAAATAGTTAAATCATGATGAATTTATGTTAATGTATTGGTTTTAACGTGATTTTAATCCAATTGCATGATGAACCCATGTCCCTTCCCAAAATCGATTTAGTCCTTGCATGGGCTTTGTGATTATGGCTTGTTAATGGTTAAATTGTGATTCTCCTACGTTCAATTGTCTGTATATACTGTTATTTACGTTAATTTATTATAAATTGATGAGTAAGTATCCATGTGGGTCAATGTATGAAGATTCGAACATGCTTAGTCTATAAACTCTATGTTTACAGTAACATGGACCTTTTGATAAATAAAAGTGGAATAAGATTGTGTTGTGGTTCTGGTAGATAATTCATTCGGTTAATAAGTTGGTTTAATTGGTTGTATGGATATGTCATGATCAAATTAAAGAATTCTTACATGAATAAATCTAGGCTCTTCTAGTTTATGGGTTTATAATTTTATGTACATGATATGATCTATGTTTGGGATTAGATGAAGCGTGATTTAGACTTAATTTATATCTATTTAGATACTGCCCTAAATTTATATTATTTATACATGATGATTGATGATCAAAACTAGGGAAGTTACTTGAAGGTCTATAATCTCTACTTTCTCACATATATGTGTTATAGTGCACTAGTTGTGCCAGCTTCCTCACGGGTGTACTTTTCCTCAGTGCGCCAGATGTCAGTGGAAGAAGATGGTATGACTTCAAAGTTTCTAGTAGTGTCCACAGTCACTTTATCACGTATGCATAGTTCGGTAATCAATATAGGAAACAACAAGGAAGTCTGCTTTTGTTTGGACCTCAGGGCCATCTCCTATGATGTCAGCAATCCAAGATCAATGGCTTTTTGTGCATGATACAACCAAAGTAATCTGATTTATGAATACGCATAGCATACTCATTTTTTGATGGCATGATAGTACTGCTAATAAAGCCAAACCAAAACCTAGCAGCAACGTTTAGGTCCCTTTTTTGATAGGATCTCCAACCCCGATCCATCTCTCAGCATTTTAAAAAATTAGATAAGCCAACCACTCCTTCAGGTCTTCTAATGATGAGGCCTGGGGAAATCCCTCATAAGGATGTTCACAACATAGTTCCCTTCCCATCACATCATTGATATGATTGATGTGGCATTCTACCTATCTACCTCTAATAGTGAAAGATCTCACTAGCCTGAACTCACTTGCCTACTTTTTATTTTTAGGCATGAATGATCCATAGGTTGTGTAAAATTCTCAAAACCAAGAGGGAACCCAGGAGGGAATGTATGATCCTCGAGTTTTTGCAAGATATCAAAATGTTTTTCTGCCAGCTTCTCCATATATAGTAGTTTACCCTCAATAATTTTTTGCTCCTCATCACCCTTTAATTTGTTCAATAGATGCGGTGATGTGCTAGAACATGTGCGCGGGGCACTAGATGAGTTGTTCTACTTCTGGAATTGGTTCACGAGGTGTTGTGGTTAAGGCTAATCTAATTTGGGGGGCAGCATCTGGAAAATCCCTGCTAGCTGAAGTCTGAGGCATACTTCTTAGCCTATTCTTCCTTTATACTAGCGGTTGGTAATCAACTGACTCACTTTGCTGAGCTCCAAGTATTCGAGCCTATATCACGTATTTGGTTACATAATGTTTTTCTCCTTGGTAGTTGCATGTTTTCGCTAGTGCGTACCATATCTTTTATGCCAATCAGATAATTTTTTTATTACTAGGAAGCAAAGTAGTCCCCAAGCACTATTATGGAGCTATAAATACTAACTATCGACACAAATCTAAGAAAATAATACCTTTGATGTGATTTAGGAGAGTTTGATACAAGGAAAAGTGAGAGATTAAAAAATTGACCTTTGGTTGTTAAATAACCAATCAATTCTAGCCCATTTGGCGAAGTTAATTTCTTCTCGAAGTACTCGGTAATTCGTCCATCGGTCTTTTATCTCGCCCTTTCCTTAAGATCTTCAATTTCTAGGGCAAGATCGACAGTTTGCATCGAGATCGCCTAAAAGATAGGCGATGCACCAATTTGCTTTTTCAGTTTTCCGAGTTTTACAGACTCCTAATACTCTTGCATTGTACCAAATGGCGGAATCAGTTGGACTCGCTAACTTGTTTAGCATATCTTGCAAAATGGACTTACGGCTAGCAAGCCTGAAGTTTTCTATAACTTAATCATTTTATCGTGCAACAATAACACACCATTATTTATAGAAGTAAATCCTAAGTTATGACATTGGTTTTCCTCCCAAGAAGCGTTTTATTTAATGTCGTGGCTCAACGTATTTCCTGCATCACTCTATAATGTTGGAGTTAAATCTAGCGTCACTAGGGAATCCCAATTTGTAGTTTGGGTTGAGGTAAAGGTTTGGAAAACATCAAGAGTTATTTGATGTGCTAAACTTATCTAGAATAAGATCCAATTAGCTGATTCAGCATTTCAATACTCTCATTCATTTCGTCAAACATTCTATCTTAATGTTTACTCTTTTGGAGAATTATTTTAAGCATGTCCTTAACACAACTTTCCACATTTTCTCTAGAACTTCTCCTCGCGTGTGGAGGCACATACTTCCTGTAGCGACCCTCAAAATGAAATAGAACAAACTAGATCTTCACATGAGTTTTTGAGTTAATAACTTGTAAATAAGGCATGAAACAATTTGTAATAATTGATTTAATGAGTTTAAAGGCAAAATCCATAAGACAATCAAGACTTACGAAAACTAGTATTTTCTGTGTTATTGTGTCCTAGTGTGTTTGCCTTTTTTTTGAAATGTTGTTTGGAGTCTGAAATGATGGGAAGGGACCCTAGTATGTAGACGTTCATGTTTATGGTCATAAAGTAAGGTACAATTGCCTAAGGACCACCCTAAGGGTCCTCAATAAGGAGCCAAACGTTTGCGAAGAAGGTTTCAAAACAACCCAATAGACGCCCATGGGTGACGTCCTATCAAAAGGGAGTGTGGCTCCACGTTTAGTCGTGGGAGCTTATCCCCCACTTTGAGGAGCCTCATTGAAAAACAACATACAAAAAGTACACCTCATCAACCCATTGACAGTCTGTCAATTATAGGTAGTCGATGGAGCCAACAACACTATCCTAGCCACGACCAATGAAGGGTTGAATAGGTAAATTCACCCCACGTTTTAATTAAAGTATAGACGATTCATTTTAGTGCTTCTTGGGTATTTAGTTATTTAAAAAACTAAAACCTAGAA
This sequence comes from Solanum habrochaites, assembly GCA_027704765.1. NCBI lineage: Eukaryota > Viridiplantae > Streptophyta > Magnoliopsida > Solanales > Solanaceae > Solanum > Solanum habrochaites. The sequence continues at coordinate 57,020,990 of JAKWJA010002489.1, read as the reverse complement.
TTGTACATCCTTTTTCAAAATAAAAACCCCAAGTTCAAAAGAAGTTCTCTCAAGACCTTTATGAAAGCATAGAGTCAAACTGGAGCTAGGATTAAAGATTTCCTTGAATTATTCTACAATTTCGTGGGCTTATTAATGCTAAGGTATGTAAATCCTTTATTTAGAGTTATATTTCCCTCTAGACTCAATCCTCAAATGGTTTCAAGTTCCAAATGATGATCAAAGATCCAATTCTACCTCAAATCCATGGGTTCAAACATTGAATGGTTTCAAAAGAATTTTTATGACTATATTATGGTTTAATAGATGATTTCAAGGGGAAAAAACACCATGAACCCATGATCCATCAAATTTCTTGACTTTGGCTTATAAAGTGAGTTTCATGAAAGTGATTGGATGTTGTAAGAATTGTGCTTATACTATGTTGTATTATTGTTATATATTGATACCCATGCCTAATTGAGATGAATTGATTGAGAATTGAGAAAGGATGGTAATGCCTTGGATGAAGGGTATGTTGATCTAAATTTTCCTAGTTCTTAATGAATCTGTCTTGTCTGGTACGGTCCACTTATGGTGGCGGTGTTTAGCTAATATATATGGATATATATGTGTACTGTGGTTATGGACTTGATGAAATTTAATGTTAAATAAATTAATGTCATGATGTTTATGTATAGATATGTATTATGAAGTTATTTATGTGATTTTTTGAGATATTATGATTATTGGAGTACAATTTGAATGAAAAGTATTGTTGTGTTTAGACTATGATGAATGTAGTATGATAATGTTTAGGAACAATGTCATAAATGATGGTGGTTATGTGAAAGTCTTCATCACATATACATATATGAATGAATGAATGAAGCTAATGAAATTGTAATGAATGTCGGTCTACAGAAAAGTTTTCTCAATAGAATTCTAATGAATGAATGGGGGCCGTTGGGGTGGACACTATCAGTGAGTAGGCGTTAGTGTCTAGTAACAACCCCAATATTCCTAATATCTTTCGAATGAATGAATGCTAGGTCAGGATGAGTATTATTTGAGTGAGTATAGGTAGGGAACTTAGTAGCAATCCCTTAACCCGTAGCCAATGAAAGTATTGAAAGTCTAATTTTGTGGGGATTAATGCTTAGAACCGAGAGGATATGAAAGGGGTGGATACTCTCCGTAAGTAGAGTTGTAGTATCCAAATGCAACATCTTTAAATGGGTACTCTACATGATTTAAGGTGTAGTACCTAGAATCAATCTCCTTATCGCTTAACTATGCACCCACATAGAACTAGCTAGTGTTATTCCATGTAAAGGCTAAAAGAGTAACCCTACCTTAGGAAAATGGGAATCCCTTATACTGTAGGGATGAATACCAAGATTTCATGTTAATATTTCATAGTCTATACCACAAATGTAATTAACTAGGTTTTTCTAAGAAAGTACTACTTAGGACAGGTGGTGGAATGTAATGTCATCTTTGCATTGAACAAGTAGGCATTTAGAGGGAGTCTTGGTGTGTCCTTGTAATATAAATGAATTAACGGTTTTATATTAGAATTTCATGAAGAATGTTTATTTAATGTCTAATGATAATGAAAGTTATGTTACTTGTTAAAAGTAATATGCCTAGTTTAGGGTGGTTCCAAAGGAGCACTAAGTGGGAGTAGTAAAATGGGATGCTACTTTCACATTGCACTAGTGTAACTTAGAGTTATCTTAAGAGAAGGTCTTTATATGAAGTTCTTAAATGATTGAATGTCTTCTCTAGTATATCTAGTAATGAATGTTGACTTATTTAGTTGTGATTGAAAGGAAATATCCTTATATTTGGTAGTCTTAAGAAAGATTTAGGTGTTTATGAAGAGGTTGTATAGGTGGTATATTCATGTCTTTCCTAGGTGGGTCTTAGGATAACTTTTGATACGGGGTTTAAATGGTTAATGAGTTACTTATGGAATATTGTCATATGTTGAGAATTAAAAAAGTATTAATTTTTATGTTGATTATTTACTTGTAGGATGTCTTCTACAATTGGTTAATGAAGTTTTATCAAAATAGCATGAAAAACATTTTTCAACTAAAATGTCCTTTAAAGCATGATTTTGCATGATTGTCATACTTAGTACTTAATTGTACTAACTCCATATTATTCTCTATTTCTACAAGTGTAGGTGGCGAAAAGTGAGGATTCTTAGAGGTGAAGCTGGGAATTGGATAGTTCTCTCAAGACTCTGGGCTGTCCTCATATGTTCGGAGGACGTGGATGTTGTCTTGTTTGCATTCACTAAAAAATTGTATTAAGGACTTGTATCTTTATTTCGATTAAGGGTCGTAACCTATGATAATGATATTGTCTAACGATGCTTATGAGTATACTTAGTTCCTCTTCCGTTTTACAAAAGAGTTTACCTTATTAACTTTATGTGGAAAAGTTTTAAATTTCGCCACTACATTTTCTTACGTATGTGATGAATAAACTGTTAATGACTTTATAAGACATCTCTATAGGTCAAGTACGTCATGTTTTATAACTAGGGGTGTTCTCGAGTCAGTTAAACTTAACTTTGAAATGGAACATGTTTTCCACCTAAAATCTTGTGGTGGGTTCAGCATTTCAGTTGAGAACATGTGAAGCTATTATGAAATTACTCCTGACTTGTTGATCTACCTTAAATCGGCTTGCCACCACTTATCTGTCAATCTTAGAGGGATATTCTAAAAACACACAAAACATAAAGAAAAAAAAAACGCACAAAGGAGTAAAAATTAGTAGAAACTACACGACAAAATTAAATCTATACGCAACTTAAATTGTTCATGTAGACATCCACTCCTTCGCAGAAGCCCGCCATGTTGATGCTTCAGTATATTTATACATTATATTTTTGTGATCAAGCACTCTAATCTAAAGTGGAGTGTCTATGAATGAAGCTAGTCAAAGTAACCAAACCCACGGTTTGGGTCGGCGTCCCAAGGCAATGGAAGTGAAAGTAGTATGACTTAGATTATGTTATAAGTAGCGATAGGTCAAGATATTTTAAATATTAAATTAAAACCTAATCATAATTTGCGACACCCAAAGTGTCAAATATCAAAACAGGGGTTTGTTCACAATTAGTAAATAACAAGACTAAAAAGAGGAAAGCGAAAACAGTATGAGAGAGAGTACTTGGGGGTGCGTTAGCGCCGCCCAAATATATGTTGAACACAAACCCTAATGAATATATACTTTTGATAGCATATTTTCGCAAACACAATGGTGACAGGCTAAGCTTAGGTGAAATTAAATACCTCTCGGAACTTACCAACCATATCAAATGGGTGCTTCTCAGACACCCCCCAATAGTCTAAACTAACAAGTTTGTGCCTTACACCAACCCTGAACCTTGCGATAGTGGGTGACTTGAATATGGGACTGGGGATCACCTCTCAGGTGTGAACCTCATGTAAATCCATCCTTAGTGCATCAGCAAGGGCATTGGTTCACAACCTTCCTCTCGGGAAAAAGTCAATAACACTGGATGGTTTGGATGTGCAACTAAAACCCATTAAATTATGCCACAATAATAGGCAAAAAAGCACCATTAAAATACCATCTAAATCCTAGCAACAAGCAAGACAACAATAATGTAAACACATAATTTCCTAAAGCACACCCCCAGCAATAATCAATGTACTTAAAATGATAAAGGAATCAAAAGGGCATAAGATATTAACCTTTTAAAAATGACCAACGGAATGTAAATGGAGAAGGACCTTACTTCCGATATTGGAAGAACTTTTTCTTCAAGCTTCCTTAAAACCTGTCAAAACATGAGACGAAAACTTCAAGAACAAAGTTTCTAAAATAAAAATAGTTGTGTCAAATGTTCACCACTCTAAAATTTCTCCAAAAAACATGTATAAATAATAAAAGTTCAAACTTTATGTGGTGGATCTATTCAGGCGTCGTTAATGTGGATTCCCGAGTTATTTGGCGATGTGCGCTTCCATGGTTTGGTTTGTGTAAACACTACAGACGTTTCATGGCTTGATAGGGCTTACAATATTGAGAATTTTAAAAATTACGTTCCATACTATTAAATAATAAAATCCATTCAGACAATGTTAGATCCAAAAGATAAAGAAAAGACCATTGACGTTGCAGAAACGAGGTAAATTGAAAACTAGTGACGACCTATCTTTGGTGAAGGTTTGGGATTTCAAATGAAGTCCAAAAATGTAAAAAGGAATTTTATGGAGGTAATATGTAGTACAAAGAGTCCAAATCCAAATGTCCGGTAAATCTCACCCCAAGGACCACCTGAAGGGTCCTTGAGGAGGGGGGACCTTCCTAACTGGCAGGCAAAGTGCAAAGCAGCCCTACGCAGGGCTTGTTGGAAGATTTTGAAGGGCTTATGCCGACGATGAAACATTCCCACACTGAGGCTCACATGCCTCAACCCAAATTCGAAAAAAAGGAATTGGAATTGTTCAGTGTGATGTGAAGCTTAAAAATTGGATTTGTTTAGGGCAGTTTTCGACAACTTTCACGCACTTCAAATCTGATTACGGAAAATCCCTCTCATTCTCTCAAGAAACTCTCCTTTTGAACTCCATTGAAGAACAAGAAAAGCAACCAAGGAAGCACCGAAGATTAAGATTTCATCGAAATTTGTGTGGAAATTCGTCAATGAGATACGGGTTTTACTATTTAGATTCTTTCCCCCAAGAGAATTCTTCAAAGATGAGAAAGATGCTGTCAAGAACTCAACTCCGTAGGTTTTTACCTTTAAAACGACTCTTCTTCCTAAATCAAGTTTCTGATATGATGAAAAACTATGATTGAGATGCTAATTATGTATGTATGTGTGGTAAAAAGTGTGGCTGATGTTAGTGCAAAGAATGTTCCTTCCCTAATAATTAATTTGATTATGTTATGTCTATTACTTAATGTATTGTATACGTAGCGATTGGAACTATAGTTGAATGAACTCACAAATGAACCATTTCCCTTAACCCTAACTTTGAATTAGTCTTGTGTATGAAAAAAGTTATAGTATTGGTTATGTTATTGAGTATCTCACCATATTATTGGATGATTTTTATAAATTGAATATAAGTTCTTGATGATGATTCTTTGAAGCAATTAGGTAAGTCTTCCAAAGTCATGATTTTTCTATTATGTTTATGATAGCCTATAAATGACGTTGCTATGCAATTGAAGTATGTATAATGTTTCTATGTATATTTTGAGATATAAATATGTTAAATGTGGGATCATGGTAAGGATATGATAATGAGAGTTGATGATATTTATCTTGTATGCCTTACACACTATGATCAGATATGTTAATCTCACAAATGAAGGTTGTGATGAAAGGAAGCTATCATCTAAACCTAAAGAGCATATGACAATGTTTATACAATGAGTTAATCTCCTATGAACTATGATAAGATTTATGAATAAATTACAGCTTAAAGGTTATTCACAAAGGGACATTCACTTAGCACCGACAGACTAGATATGAGGGGTGTTCCTTCCCAAGTCTGAAGGTAGATTCACAATAATTCTCATGAGATAAAGAGTTCAATGTAATGTGGAACTATGGTTCTCTATTATATATCCTAGTTATTGAACAATGTTGTAACCATAGGAATACTAGCTTGTAGATCCACATAGAAAGCTATGTTCATGTTTGATCTACTTTGGCCGGTAGACCACCTTCTTTCGGTGTGGGACTTCATGACACCAGATTCGATTTTATCTCACATGGTCTATGTCAGTTAATGAGGTTATTCCCTCAAGTAAAATGAAAGTCAAGAGAATGTACATTGACTAGGATGACTTGAGGAGTCTATTTAGTAAAGGTAAGGGTATGGGACTCTACGTAGACATTGCACAAGCTCACTCTAAGGGAAGTACTAGGAGATTTTTCTCATGGAATATAAATATTAAATATATAATTCTTATGATATATGATTTTGCTCTTATATGATGTTGATTATATTAATGAACATGAAATGGTGTATGTTGTTATATGTGATGATGACTACTTATGATGTAAGATGTATGAAGAAAAACATTACTTATGATCTCCTATCTTGTTTACTTGATTATTTGGGGTTATGGGCTTCACATGATCATTGTACTTGTAGGCTTGGGATGGGATCATTGGTAAGTGTCTTGTATGTTACGTTATATGATCTATGAACATGAAATGTTAATATGACTTGATGATGATATTTATTCAATTATGATCATGATTTATGTTGTTGTGATCATTGTCTCGTATATGATCTATTGTATGTGCATTAAAGGCTTTTATGTCCAAGTATTAGTAGGTCCTCATGTTCGGGGATGCTATCCTTTCGTTGTTCTTGCTTAGGAAGACTTTACTTGTTTTAAGAGTAATCTTTATTCCATTTTATGTTCTTTGAATTTAATTGTAGTAAGTCCTATATGCCGTTTGTCATTTTATTAGCTAAGTCCAACTAATATTCTTTAGATGGTTTTTATGTGAGACAAGTTTTAGAATAACGTATGTGTGTTTACATGTTGCTACAAGTAAAATCTAAGTAAGCTTATATGTGAGAGGTCTAAGTATTCCTCAATATGTATATAAGTATGATAGTTTTTAATTTTTCTGCAAATTTTAATAGATGACATGTTATGACGAGTGCTAAGGTCTTGTCTGAGTCCTCTGAGAGGACAACGACGCCAGTCGCATCTGGGGGTCATCTCCGGATGTGAAAAACTTGATGTCAGAGCATGAGATTAAATAAACTAGGGTCGATGTCTGAGTAAACCTTCATGGTTGTGAATCGTGCCACAATTATCAATGAGAGACTATATGATGATTAGCAAAATTCTCTTTTCTTGGTAATCCTATGTCATGCCTCTAGAGTTTTTACACTATGTGTCTATTATCATCTAATCCCTTTCTTGTCAGATTCTTCCCAAAGGAGCAAAGGGAAGCTAAGGTAGAGGAGTTCATCAACCTTCATAAAGAAGATATAAGTGTTAAGGAATACTCCTTAAAGTTCATAAAGTTGTCCAAATATACTTCCTTTTTTATTTTCGATGCTAGGGATGAAATGAGTCATTGTGTAACTGGCGTGTCCGAAGACCTTGAAGAAGAATGTCGTGCATCCATGGTTCAGGAAAATATGGATATTTCTAGGTTGATGGTTCATGCTCAATATGTTGAGGAGGGTTTTCTAAGGAAGAGTAATAGGGAAGCTAAGAAGGCAAGATCTTTTGAAAGTGGTTCTTCCAAGAGTAGACTTGACATTCAAGACAAGCCTAAAGTTCAAGAAGAGGTATTCCAAGACTAACAATGATAGGGTTTCGAATACTAAGCCTAAAAAGGGTAGAAATGATGATCCACCAACATAAAAACAAAATTGTGGTAAGTGTCGTAAGAAATATGTGTGTGAATGCATTGTTGGAACAATGTGGGCATATGGTGAAAGATTGTTTAATGTGAAGATTAAAGTAAAGGGGAATATCAAAGCTCAATCAAGAGGTCCTAGCTCCGAAGATCCAAAAAGGAACCTTTTTTATGCACTAAAACCTAGTGGTGAATAAGAAAATTCTCCCGATGTTGTGACTGGTATGTTACCAGTCTTCTCTGTTAATGTTTATGCTTTGCTTGATCTAGGTGCTACCCTTTATTTTTTTAAACCTTTGGTATCTAGGAATTTTGATGTACTTCACGATGTTTTGATTGAACCCTTTTAAGTTTGTACCCCAATGAGTGACTCAATGGTTGCAAAAGAGTGTATAGGAAATGTCCCGTAATGCTTCACAGTAGAGTTGTTGTTGTTGATTTGGTAGAACAATGCTTCCTAGTAGAGTTGTTGTTTTTTATTTGGTAGAACTTTACATGTTTGATTTTGATAGCATATTGGGTATGGATTGGCTTCATGAATGTTTTGCTTCCATAGATTGTAGAACAAGGGTAGTGAAGTTTCAATTTTGAAACAAACCCATTCTAATAGTGGAAGGGGGGAAATTATATGCCAAGGGTTTAAATCATTTCTTGTTTGAACGCTTGTAGGATGACATTGAAGATTTATTAATACCATGTCTTGAGGGTTAAGGACCTAGAATGTGAAACTCCATATATTGAGTCAGTCCCCATAGTAAGGGAATATCTAGAGGTTTTTTCCTAATGACTTTCCAGGATTTCCTCTCGAACGGGAAATTGACTTTGGCATTGACTTGTTACCAGATAAGAACCCCCTTTCTATTCCTCTATATAGGATGGCTCTGGCTGAATTGAAAGAGTTGAAACTCCAATTCAAGGATTTACTAGACAAGGGTTTTATTCAGCCTAGTATTTGTCCATGGGATGCTCCATTCTTTTTTGTTAAGCAGAATGATGGGTCTCTTAGAATGTTCATATATTATCGCCAACTCAATAAGGTCACTATAAATAACAAGTATCCTCTCCCTCAGATTGATGATCTATTTTATCAACTCCAAGGTGCAAGCTCCTTTTATAATATTGAATTAAGGTCGGGATATCACCAGCTTAGTGTGAAAGCTGAAGATATGTTCCCAAGACAACATTGCAAACTAGATATAGTCACTATGAGTTTTTAGTGATGTCCTTTGGGTTAACGAATGCCCCTGCGGACTTTATGGACCTAATGAATAGACATTTCCGAGATTACCTTGAATCATTTGTGATTGCTTTCATTGATGATATTTGATGTAATCCAAGAATGAAAATGAGAATGACAGTCACATGAGGTTGACCTTGCAAGTCCTTAAAGAACACCAACTTTATGCCAAATTTAGTAAGTTTGAATATTGGTTGAGGTCAGTTCCTTTTCTTTGCCATGTTATCTCTAGTGAGGGTGTAGAGGTTGATCCGAAGAATACGAATGCTGTCAGAAATTGACCTTGACCTTTGAATCTCAACGACATAAGAAGTTTCTTGGGTCTAGCCGTGTATTATAGAAGGTTTGTTGATAGATATTTGTCCATTATTTCTCCTTTGATATCCTTGACCCAAAAGAAGGTGAAGTTTGAGTGGTAAGAAGCTTGTGAAAGAGGTTTTTAAGAGTTGAAAGTTAAACTCACCTCCACCCTGGTGTTGACCTTACTAGATGGTAATGAAGGCTTTGTTATGTATTACGACACTTCCTGAGTGGGCCTGGGATGTTTTCTCATGGAAAAGGGCAAGGGGATAGCTTATGCTTCTAGGAAAGTTAAAGTTCATGAGAAGAACTATCTGAGTCATGACCTTGAGTTAGCAGCTATTTTTTTTGCCTTTAAAATACGGAGACATTACTTGTATGGTGTGCATGTTGATGTGTTTTCTTGTCATAAAAGTATTCAGCATGTGTTTACACAAAAGGAGTTGAATCTCCGATAGATAAGTTGGTTAGAACTCTTGAAGGATTACGACATGAGTGTCCTTTACCACCCTGCCAAGGACAATATGGTTGCAGATGCTTTGAGTCGTATGACTATGGGTAGTGTCCTTTACCACCCTGCCAAGGAAAATTCTTTCCATCTTAGGAATACTAGCTAGTGGATCCACCTAGAAGGTTGTTTTCATGTTTGGTTCTACTTTGGCCGATAGACCACCTTCTTTCGGTGTGGGGTTTCATGACACCGGATTCCATATTTAGATCACATAGTCTGTGTCAGTTAAGGCGATTGTTCCCTCAAGTAAAATGAAAGGCAAGCAAATGGACATTGACTAGGATGACTTTAGGAGTCTACTTAGTAAAGGTAGGGTATGGGACTCTACCTAGACATTGTATAAGTTGACTCTACTGAAAGTACTAGGAAATTGTTCTCATGTAATGTGAATATGAACTGTATAATGCTAATGATATATGATGTTGCTCTTATATGATCTTGACTATATTAATGAACATCAAATGGTCTATGTTGTTATATGTGATTATGACTACTTATGATGTAAGATGTATGAAGAAAAGCATTACTTTTGGTATCCTATCTTGTTTACTTAATTAAGTGGGGTTATGGAGCTTCACATGGCGTCGGATGAATTGAAAGAGTAGAAGTTCCAACTCAAAGATTTACAATACAAGGGTTTTATTTATCCTAGTATTTCTCCATGGGGTGTTCAATTCTTGTTTCTTCAGAAGAAGAATGTGTCTCTTAGAATGTGTTTTGGTTATCGCCGACTCAATAAGATCACGATAAAGAACAAGTATCCTCTCCCTTAGATTGATGATCTATTTTAATCAACTCCAAGTATCAAGCTACTTTTCCAAAATGGCATAGCAAACTAGATATGGTGACAGGTGAAGATGTTCCTAAAATGGCATTGCAAACTAGATATGGTCACTATGAGTTTCTAGTGATGTCTTTTTGGTTGAAAAATGCCGCGACAACATTTATGGACCTAATGTAGATTTTTTTGAGATTACCTTGACTCATTTGTGATTGTATTCCTTGATGATATTTGATGTACTCCAAGAATGAAAATTAGCGTGAGAGTCATTTGAGGTTGGCCTAGCAAGTTCTCAATGAACACCAACTTTATGCCAAACTTAGTAAATGTTAATTTTGTTTGAGGTCAGGTTTTTTTCTTTGCTATGTTATCTCTTGTGAGGCTGAAGAGGTTGATCCGAAGAAGACTCATGCTGTCAGAAATTTGGTCTAGACCTTTGGATCCCACCAAAATAAGAAATTTCTTTGGTCTAGACAGGTACAATAGAAGTTGTTTTATGGATGTTCGTCCATTTCTTCTCCTTTGACAGGCTTGACACAAAAGAAGGTGAAGTATAAGATGTCAGAAGCCTGTGAAAGAGGTTTTTAAGAGTTGAAAGATAAGTTTATTTCTGCCCCGGTGTTGACATTAATGGATGATAGTGAAGGCTTTGTAGTGTATTGCGACGCTTTCCGAGTGGGCTTTGGATGTGCTGTCATGCAACATGGCAAGGTGAGAGATTATGCTTCTAGGCAACAAAAATTTCATGAGAAAAACTATCCAATTCATGACCTTGAGTTAGCTGTGATTGTTTTTGCCTGAAAAATATGGAGACATTACTTGTATGGTATGCATGTTGATGTGTTTATTGACCATAAAAGTCTTCAATATTTGTTTACACAAATATATTTGAATCGCCGATAAGGAATATGGTTAGAACTCTTGAGGGATATGGAAGAAAATAAGAAAGAACTTGCGAAAGATGTTCATAGGTTGGCTCGTTTAGGTGTGCAGTTCGTAGATTCTCCAAATGGTGGTTTTATGGTCCATCATAACTCTGACTAGTCATTAGTGGTATAGGTGAAGTCTAAGCAACACCTTGATCCTCTATTGAAGAAGTTAAAGGAATCGGTACTTAGTAAGATCAACTAGTCATTCTCCCAAAGGAGGTATGATGTTCTTAGGTACCAAGGGAGATTATGTGTACTGGATGTTGAGTATTTGAAAAATTGAATTCTAGAATTGTCCATGGTTCTTGTTATTCTATACATTCGGGTGCCACCTATAACACTTCGAAAAATCCCAGACGTGTCTTAAATCCTAACATAAGCTTCATAAGGTCTAGAAACTGTTTTAAGGCCTATTCTAATGTTTATAAGACATTTAGAAAGTCTAGGAAAAAAAACATCCATGACGTTCGGAAACAAGTTTTAGGAGGTACTAGCGTGCCTAAGCCTATTTGACAAGATTTTAGGAGTCGAAATATGGTGAAAATTGTTGGAAGGTTGAATAACATGTGTTTAAGTTATTTCATGATCGAAAAGACTGGGTACGACTCCCCATGGACCCACCAATGGCCCTTGAGCATGACCCTTGTATGTAGGAGTCAACACTGCCTGGGCAGCGTGCACCGACGAAAGGGAAATCGATGCACACCTTCGAAAAAAAAATAGCTAGTTTGTTTGAGTCCCTAACCTTCACAATCTTGACAAGGACATATGTGCAGCACAGAAGGGCACAATGACCATCGACTCAAAGACGGACCGTCGATCGGGGTCTCGTCTGTGAATGTCCATTTTCTGCACGTTTATAAGTTGGTTTTAACTAATTAATTAAAGGGTTTGGTGGTTAGTTTTGGTTTAAGTGAATACTAATTAATATAATTAACCCCCCATATAAATACCCCAACCCAATTAGTCTAATTACAACTCTCAAAATAAAACTCTCTTCCTTCTCTCTTCTTTCTCTCTCTATTGGAAGACACCATTGAAGACAAGATAGCGGAGGAATTTGAAGGCTGAAAAGGGACGATTTCACCATCAATTATTCATAGAACGTTGAGGTATGGGATCTAATTTACTTTTTAGACCTCTTTCCTCAAAGGTTTCCTTCAAAGTAAACTCAAAAGCTGGGTTTTCATGTAGGTTCTTCTGAATGTCAAAAAATATGTTACAAATTGCTTTTATTATATTTTATTTTGGATAACATGAATTGATTAACATGTATTATAACTTAATTATTATTGATGGTTTTGTCTAGTTTTTAGATTATATGAATTAGGTTGTAATTGGTCCAATTGACTTGGTTATTTTTTAAATATCTATTAGATAATGTTGTTACATTAATCATGAACAAATTAGAGTGATTTGTAGTCTTTCATCCTAGTTCTTGAGAAGATAATCTAGGTTATGAAGTGAATTGACCTATGTATCTTATATTAAGCTATGATCTAGTATTAAATTGTGATGTAGTGATTGTCCTAGCCTTATTATCATGTTGATTATTGATTTATGATGTTGTATAACCAAATTGGGTTGAATTGAGTGCTTTTTGTAAGACCTTGATGATGAACTATGAAGAAGACTTTGTAAGTCTTATGATATCTATCCTTTACTTCAAATTGTGGTTAATTGTGATTAAGTCATGATGTTATATTGGAGTATGCCTTGTATTAGGATTGATAGGGTGGTATAATGTTGAATTGAAATGTCTTGATTATGATTGTGAGGTAACAGTACTTCATGTCGGTCTCGGCCACCCATGTGGCATCCTTTATTAGGTGATTCTTCCATAACATATTTACGGAAACCACTTTTTATTTCTTAACTTCAAGACTTGTCTATCAAAAATTTGATACGGAACTTCCTCGTAAGAGAGGTTATCCTTGAAACCAAGACCCTCAATAGAAATAATAGATTCGGGATCACCAAGAAACTTTTTCAACATAGAAACATGGAAAATTGCATGAAGCGAAGCCAATTAACTAGGAAGTTTCAATTCATAGGAAACCTTACCAACTCTTTGCAAGATTTCATAGGTACCCACATAATTAGGACTCAACTTCCCTTTCTTGCCAACTCATTCCTTGGTCCTAAGCTTGTTAATGTATCATGGTTTCACGGTGTTTTCAATGCTTTTTCCTTAAGAGTTGTGTGTTTCTAGAGATCTTTTTTGCAGTAGTTTAATCTGTTTTTATGTTTGTTTTGCACGAAAGATGTCCAGAAATAAAATACAAAAGGAAGTTTAAATAAAGTGTAGTAGCAATCCACGAAGGTCATCGACGGTCCGTATATGGTGACCGTCGACTGAAGTTAAGGCAATTGGAGAAAACATGGGGAAATCAGACCAAGTGTGGGCTACAGAGATAAGAGACGGTCCGTCATGTTCAACCGCGATAAAATCAGAGATAGTCTCAGTACCCGAAATTGGAAAAATTCTAAGGATGGAGAAACGGAAGGCATCGATGAATTGTAGACTCATCGACGGACCGTGTTGTTGATCGATTGATCGATTAAGAGATGATGTCATTTAAATGACAAAAAATTATTCTAATTGTTGACTGACGGAGGTAGTCGACGGTCCATGTTTTCATCGATGGTCTGTCTGTGGGGTCGTCAATTAAAGCCGCATTTTTGGAAAACTTTCCTTATTTTAATACCTTTACTATAGGACAATGTTTTTATAAATAGGATTTAAAACCTCATTTTCATTGTTACTTTTATTCTATTTTGTGTTTGCAGATTGTGTTTTGCCAACTTGAGCATTTATTCAATTTCCATATTTGGATTTCAAGGTTTTCTTGCTAATTCAAGTTGATTTTCTGGATTTTATTCAAATTTTCAAAGTAAGTTCATGATTTTATTCTTAACAACTATGAATTGTGTTCTTATTAGCATGGGTAAATAAATTCACAACTTGGGTTGGTGGAACCATGGGTGATTAACAAGGTAAACCTATATAAATAGCACTTATCAAATAGGATCTTGCATGTATTGATTATTCTTTCATTTAGAAGTCTTTTTAACTGTGGCCCATGTTAGAACTCGCCTTATTGCTACTTGTCGAAACAAGGAGGCAGTTAGTAAGAAAAGAATAATCAACATAGATATAGAGAGAAACTATCTAATAGGCTAATGTCGATTGGTGCAAAGTAACAACTAAGACATACATCGATAATGATGCTTGATATGAGGTAAAGGTAAGGGTTAGTAGTGTATATACACGTAGCCCGACCAAAGTGTGGGGTGAAATTCTTTAAACATCGGACTAAGGATTTAGAGATCCCTAAATTACCACTTTGCATGCAAATCACTAGGGAAGACTTGTTATAGCTAGGAATACGGCGTTATGATCCTATTGGAAACACTTACTCCCTAGTTTTTCTCATAACTTGATAAAAACTAAGTCATTGATATTATTTACTTGTTTTTCTTAGAATTGTTAACGAAGATTTGTGTTTACAAACCCCCTACCTTTAATTACTTGCTTTTGAAAAGAACTTGACTAAATAGCAATAATTGTTCATTAAAGTTTAGTCTAAATCAGTTTCCTAATGGGATGGACCCCAACCTACTAGTTGGATTCTTTACTTGATATGACCACTTATACTTCTTTAGGGAGGTGTAATTTGAGCATATTAAATTTCAGTGCTGCTGGGGAAAGTGGCTTTTGGATTAACTTTAGTACATTATTACAGTTTAGTCAACAATTTCTTGATTTTATTTTTCTTTTGTTTTTGTTTCTTTCAGGTCTAGTTCTAGTATATGCCAAGTACACTTAGCTGAGGAGATCCACTCAGACCATTCGATCCAGAACTAAAATGAATTTTAATAAGAATGAACAATCAAACAAACCCTGCTAACCTAGGTGATGGGGTAATTCGAGCAAGCCGCATTGCAGACAACCCAGCTGATGATGCTCCAAGGATGCAGCCTCCAGCTCCACGACCTCAAGTGTTCTATATAGTAAACATGAACATTACAGATTCTGATGGACCACTGTCCTACATCCTCTACCCCAAGGTCACACTTTCGTGCTGACGAGTAGTTTGATGCCGATGCTCACCGCGATGGTTTTTTTCTCAAGAATACAATCCAAGGTTCCTCATGCCAACATATCAAAATTGAGGTCTATTTGAAAGAGTTGTGTAGGTCGACCAGATTTGGATATGAACGCCATCGTGTTATGGGTGTTTCCTCTCTCATTGAAGACAGAGGCAACAATATGCTTTAGTGATCTACCGTATAATTCCATCTACACATGAAATCAACTGAGAGATGTAATTCTGGCTAAGTACTATCCAGTGTCCAAGAAGCTTAATCACAAGGATAAGTTGGACAACTTTGTGGCACTACCTAGAGAGTCGGTAAGTAGCTCTTGGGACAGGTTTACTGCTTTTGTGAGGACTGTTCAAACCACCGCATTGATGATGAGTCATTGAAAGGTACTTCTATCGGGGTATAGATGATAACAATAAAGAAATGCTCGATACTAATGTGTGGGTTCTTATGGTCAGTGCACTTATGCTATGATCGCAGAAAAGTTAGAGAAAATTTCTCCCAACAATAAGAATTGGTGTACTAGAAAGTTAGACAATGGCAGAAAAAACGTTTATAGTTGTAGTTTACCACATAAATCCGGCGGTAGATATAGACGCTTAGAAGAATCTGTTCGTTAGGAGAATGATCAAACAGAAACGGAGTTGGGTTGGTATTTAAAACATGTGCAATGAGGTGCACATAAGGTGAATCCAGTGAATTACTGACTCAACTATAACGACCATACCAGCGAGTGGAGTATATATGAAAGGATTGATACTTATGCAGGCTGAATTGATTAAGTAGGGGTTTTTGGGAACAAACACAACCAAGGATCCAATCAGGAAAAAATTAGCGCCAAGGTCAAGGAAATTAAAGGTCAGAACTTATGATAAACTACCATAGAGAGGGCCAAGTATGTTCGATTCATGAATACTACAACCGCGGACAAACACTTCAACTGGGGTAACTATTGTAAATAGCAAATGAAGGAGGGGCCATATTTTCCCACCTCATAAAATCAGGAAGTTGTTCCCAAGGGATGATGGAAGGTTCGTATGGGGTGTTGTTGGTGACATGTGACAGAATACGAGGAGGAGATTGAGCTAGTGATTTGAGGACGCCAGGGGAATTACGAGGTGATTAGCAAAAACATGGGGCAAAAGGTTGATGCACTGACGGGTCTCGATGGAAGCATCTGGAATTACAAATGGCCCCCAATTGTCCATATTATGGAACCCACACCTACTGGGACAAGTTTCCTATCAATACCATCCAATTATCCTACCTAAAAAAATGAAGGACATTGTATGAAGTCACTACTCGAGGAGGAGGTAAGAAAAAAAACTATGATCACCATGTGTCATTTGTGGTAGGAAAGATACTATGAGAAGGACAAAGAGGTGATAAAAACTAGTGGAGAATTGTCTGACAAGATCCCAGCGGAACGAAAGAAGAGGTTCCTTCAAAAAAAATGGTCCCCATTCTAGACCCCACCAACATGCCTTGTAAGAGTAGTGAAAAAGCTCAGGACTGGTAAATTCGACGTTTTATCACTATGTTGAAGCAGCACGATTGCCATCCAATATCCCCTTATATTAAGCCTTGGAACAAATTGCCCTTTCCGGTTATGTTAATTTAGTAAAGGGGTGGTATGTTTACAAAAAAAAGATAGGTAATTGCAGGATACTGACAAAACCCAAAAGCCAGAGCACCGTTAGTGCTTTCTACAAAGGTCTCTGTGTAGAAAAAAAAAGATTGGAAGAGCTCTTCACTATTCCATGTACCAATCTGATTATTACCACCTTGCTAAAGCACTAGGTTATCTAGGTGCAATCATAAACCTAATGCATCTTTCTCATTTATAAGGGTAATTTGGGTTGGGGGACCCAAAAACCACTGCAATGAATATTACTGATGGTTGATCAAAAAGTGATAAGAAGCCCATCGGGGTGATACGCATTGATGGGCTTCTGTTTAAAGAGGAAGTCATTTTATTTTTCCAAATGAATTTTTTTGGGATCCGTGATTATGAGGTGGGAATTTGATAAGTTCCTATTAATCTTGAAGTCGTTCCTTACAACTGGTCGTGCCTTGCTTGATATGGATAAAGGGCACATGAAAGTTTAGTTGAACAAACGAAGAAAGAATCAAAAATTAACATTTGTAGGTCCTTGAAAGTAGAGTGGTGAGTGTATGAGGTACAAATCAAAGAACGCTACGGTGCTCGAGGCTTTTTTAGGACATGTGAGTGATTATCAATGGAATGTTTGATGGGAGTGGAAAAGTTGGGTCCTTGTTTGCTGGGCACTTTTTTCAACAAAATAAATGGACTTCCACCACTTCAAAACAAAAATAAATATCGGTCAAAAACCAAAAAGCCCAATTGGAGTTAGTATGAAGATTGTGACTATCCATCGCGAGACAACTATTTTAGGAGCTCCAAAAATTAGAGGCCTACAGGCTCTACCACCTTATCTGAGGTCGGTTGTATTTATAAGGGTAGAGATGAACTTTGCCGTTATCCATGCAAACAATTTGGAATGTACAACCAAGTAGGTGTGTCTAGTTAGAAGTTCTAAAAAGGGCAAATCGAAGCTATTTTTTTGGGACCCATTGCGATAACATTATTGAGATTCCGGCCAGGGAGGGGGCACGAAAATAGTCAACTCAGGCCCATAGAAAAAATTCCAAGATTGAGAATCAGATACTTTTAATCCACCTATCCAATCTCATGGTGTAAGTAAAGTTTAAGAAGATATATTTAATGTGGTTGGACGTGGGTTTTGGACTGTTGTACAGAAGTATATATAATATTGAAAAAGGAGGATACTATGTTGGGTAGGCCATGTTCAATGTGTACCCAAAAAGAAGGGAATTATTGTAGGGCTAATAAGAGCAACAAGCTACATCTAATAAGGCCGGTGACGGATTTGAGAGTTTGTGGATTATAGAACAGCTTGCATGCATGGACTGAGAACTGAGAAAAAGCAAGACCATTTTCCCCTATGGCTATTTCTGCACCAGATGTTAGATAGACTCACGTGTTAAGGATGGTACTATTTTCTTGAGGGTATTCAGGTTAAAAAATCAAATTTCTATTGCCCACCCAGCGGATCAAGACTAAGACCACCTTTTACATGCCCCTTATGGGATGTTACCTTCAAGAGGATCCTTTTGGGTTATGTAATTGACTGGCCCCACCACTTACCAGCTAGGTTGATGTCGATATTCTTTGATATGGTGCGAGGACACCATTGAGGTTGTTTATGGATGACGTGTCGGGTTGTTGGAAAATTCTTTTGATCGGCTGTTGAGGTCCAATTGTCGAGGTTCTCCAAAAGATGTGAAGACTGCCAATATGTTACTTAATTGGGAAAAATGTAACTTTATAGTGAAAGGAGATATAGTATTGGGCCATCCCATTTCAGAGAAGGGGATAAAGGTTAATCAAAAAAAATTTGAAGTTATAGAGAGGCTTCCCTCACCCATCTTTGTAAAAGGTGTGAGAAGTTTTCTTGGACATGCGGGTTTTTATCGGAGGTTTATTAAGAATTTCTCAAACAATACACATCATCTGTACAAATTACTTGAGAATGAATGTAATTTCTATTTTCATGAATCGTGTCTGACTGCAATCATTTGAGCGTTGAAAGGAACGAAATGAAAGAAGATGTTGGTTGGTTGGTGTCCGTTCTGTTTTTTTTTTCTTGCCCAGTATTATTTCCCCTTATTGTAGTGCGGCCATTTGAGTGTGATGTTGTGCGGTCGCTTGGTATGCTCTTGGGTTGGATGCTAGTGCGAAGGTTCTCTTGGTGGTATTGAGAAAGATTAGGATAAAATCCTTCACCCCATTTATTATGCAAGTAAGGCCCTGAATAAGGCCCAAAAGAAATATATTGCGACTAAACAAGATCTTCTTGTGGTGGTATATGCATTTGAAAAATTATATTCCTATTTGCTTGGCACGAGGCTCATAGTGCATACTGACAACTCTGCTTTGAGGTATTTGATAGCAAAGAATGATACGAAAGCACGATGATTCATATGGAGGCTATATGAAGGAGTTTGATTTGAGGTAAAAGATAGAGAAGGAACTAAAATCAAGTGTCGATCACTTGTATAGGTATAGAGATGAATCTTATTGGCAAAAAATTGGCATGAAATTGATGAAAATTCATGTGGTGGATTACCAATCCCTGATGAGATGTATTAGGCGCCTTCTCATTTGATTTGATTCATGTTTGCCAATGACCAATTTTAATCAAATGTTTGCGAAATTATACGGCTAGGTTTATAGTCCCCTCGGACTTTCCTTCCATCATAGGAAGAGAAGTTATGTTTACTGCATGAGTGTGGAAAAAAGTTCTTTGGGATGATGAGGCCTTTTTGCTTATGCCAGGTGTGTATGATAGGCTTATTCGTCGTTGTTGTGTCGGAAGTGAGATGTTAAGGTTGTTTTGGAGGATGGTCACTCATTCGCCAGTGGGTGCGGCATATTAGTGGTATATCCGGTCATCCGGTACTTCTAACAAAGATTTTGCCTTGGGGGTACTACCATTGGTCAAACTATTACACCAATGAGCTAATGAGTTCCCAAGTCATGTGATAGGTTCCAAGAGAGAGGAGGAATTTAGTAGATCAAGGAGCTCCTATAAATCTATACATTGTGATGAGTTATTTGAGGTTTGGGGCATTGATTTTATGATTGCCATCATGTCTGAGTTCTCACGGGATGAAGTAATATAATCGTGGCGGTGGGACTATGCATCGAACAGGGTGGGAAGCGATAGCATTTTCTAACATGAAGGGAAGAGATCACCAAATTTTTGAAAAAGAAACATCTTCTCCAGGATTTGCAACCAACAGCCTCTTAGGGACATTAGTGTGAAGGTGTATCTTACTTTCAATAAGTTTGTTCAAAAGGGATATTCGTGAATGTGGGTTCGTCATAGTGGGGAACAACTCCTGAAAATCCCAGATGAGTTGGCAAGTAGAGGTGTCAAATCAAGAATCAAGCCAACTCAGTCGAAAATGGTTAACGCTAATACAACATTGGTCAAGAAGGCTTGATGACGCTATTTGGGCCTATCGGACTACATACAAAACTCTCATAGGTATGTCTCCATACCAACTTGTGTATGGAAAGGCTTTTCACTTGCTATTCGAGTTAGAGCACAAAGACATGTGGGCAATGAAAAAAATGAGATGGATTTGAATGAAGCGGTGGAACAGAACTTAATAGGTTTGATGAGCTTGATGAGTTTCTTCTAAAAGCGTATGAAAGTTTAGCTATCTCCAAAGATAAAATGAAGAAGTACCACGAACAAAAGATTTAAAAGCGAGAATTTGCGGTAGGGAACTTGGTACTTCTATCCAACTCTAGGCTACGGTTGTTTCTGGGCAAACTCTAATCCAAGTGCATAAGACCATACCTTATCACTAAAGTGTTTCCACCTGGAGTGGTTGAGTTTAAGAATAAGAAGGGTGCAGTGTTCACGATCAACGGGCAAAGGATCAAGATCTACCTACGTCATGTGGAGAGTGTCCATGAAGAGGTTGAGGCATATCACCTTTATGAAGTCTTAGTAATCAAGGAACTTGGGTCGTGCTACTATGCTAAATCAAACGCTTTTTGGGTGTATTCTCTAGCCAACGATAACTTTCCATGTTATTCATAGGAATAGTTGCATTTTTTCTTGTTTTGTTTTGTGTTGCTCATCGTCATGTTTTATTTTTATTATTAGTGTTGGCTAGAGATTAGTTTAGGGTCAGTGTTGCAAAAGAGTCTAGAAAAAAACAAAAAAGAATAGCTTAATGGGTGTTACATGTGCAGGGAACAAAAAAACAATTCTACAGAAAATGGTCTGGTGCACTGATCTACGGACTCCATCGATGGGTCGCCATTCAATAGACGGATCGTTGATGTTGCTCGAAGATACCACGTATGTCTCAAAAATTTTCCAAGTCCTTTTGTAATAAATGGTCAAGTCGACGGTCGATCCACTAACCTACAGACCATCGACGGGGTTTCATCGATCCAAAGTTCCAGTGACCCGACCCGACCCGACCGGTAATATTAAAAGTTAAAATCATTCATTAACCTCCAAAATCTCTTCATATTCCCAACCGTTTCTCCTCCTTTATTTCCTTCTTTTTTCAGAAAACATAATACTTTTTCCTTCTTTAATATCTAGATATCTTCAAACTCCCCAAATTCTCCAAATTAACAAAACCCCCTTCTTCTCAAAATTCCCCATCATTCCCATTGATTTCTCTTGTTAGTGTTCAGTCGGGCACAAGGTTCTTTTAAAGTCTCAGCCTCCAAACACTTCTATGATTATCTGCCTTTCCGGTTTCAGGTACTTTGATTCCTTTGCCGTATTGAATTCTCGACATAAATTATGTGGAACAACAAATTAGAAAGGTGGGCTTGAAGTAATGGGACCAAAACAATTTTGTTGCTGTTGTCTGTAATACCCTTATGAATTAATAGAAAAAATGAGGTTGGGTTGTGTTTAATCTATAAAAATATGTTTATGAACTAATATAGGATTTTCGATAGAGGTTCTTGTATTATCGATGAATTAAAGCATTGAATCTGGTGAAAATTGAAAACCCTAATAACGAAGAAAAATGTCGTGAGTATTGTTATGTGTTTGATAAACTTGTGTGGGTTCTTTAAAGGTGTAAACAATGGGGAATGAAAACAAGGCTGAAAACTATACAGGCCAAACAACACGAAGACCCCAATGAACGGACCAGGATGATTCGAAAAAGCCATCGATGGGGTCCCTCGATGAGCCCACCCTTAAATTTATTCAGTTGAGACTATGGAAGTGGATTACAATCCGTCGATTGATTGACGGGCCGTTCTACACGTCCTTCATTTCATTCAGAGACGACCCTGTTGTGAGGGATTTTAAAAATTATTCTAAGTGTCAAACGACGGAAGTGGACTACGGTTCGTCAATTAATCGACGTGCTATTGATATACCGTCACTTTATTTTTAATGGTTTTTCCTTAAGTTCAGTTTGTGTCCAAATGATTTTTTGTATTGATTTTTTATGCTAAGTTTCCCTTTATTTGAAAGAAAATCTGTCTAGGATGAACGGCGGAAGTTTTTGAGCATGAACTGCAGAAAAGTTACGAACCTCCGGACTTGTGGACGGTTCTAGTGCCAGTGACGGTCCGTAGGTGGCATCGTATTGAAGCTGCTGAAGGAAGATGGCATGTCTGAACCCAAGGTGGTGTGGGTACGAAAACAAGTGCATGACGGACCACGTAGCCATGACTGTTCGTCCTGCTGGTTCGTCTGATGCTCAGAGAAGTTAGTCTCGTACCCAAATTCCAAGGTTTAAGGGTTATGGAACGGAGCCCTCGCCGGGACCGTCGTGCTTTGGAAACGTCTGTCATACCTGCCTTCGAGGGTAATGAGACAGCCGCATAAGAATTTGAAATGTTTGGGACGAGGAGTCCATGGAACGGGCCGTAGTTACCGCGCGGTCCTGTCACTATGGTCATCGACCCCCCCCAAACCGCGTTTTGACAGATTTTCAGCAAATAGACTCATTCCTTTTAATTAGGTTTGTTTTTTATAAATAGTTGTAAAAAAGCTCGTCTTTTGGGTTAGAAACTCGTATGGTTTTAGACCTCGTATAGTTTTTGAGACTTTTTAGTGGTTAGACAATTTTATGTTAGATTCTTTGTTAGTAGATTATTTTAGATATTAGACTTTGGATGGTTTACAATTTTCTCTGGAGTTGAATTGTTGGGTGATTTTCGTCGATTAGTTCAAGTTCATTTTGAAATTAGTCTTCTCATTAAGTAAGGCATGATTCTTATATCTATATATGGAATCAGTGTGATTATGAAATGACTATATGGGTAACTAAACTCCATAACTAGGGGTGTGCGAAACCTGGGTGGAATAAAAGCTAAAATCTAACTACTAAAATAAACAATTCTGAGATAGTGTCTTGCATGTAATGATAATTTTTTTTGTAGAAGTCTTTTTAACGGATGGCCCAACGTTAGAACTCGCCTAATGCTACTTGCCGCACCACGGAGGTAGATATAGGAAAAGAATTTCACCGTAGATTTAGTGTATACAAATCTAATAGGCTAGTATTGATTAGTACGGGGTTAAAACGTTAGTCAAAATGATCGATTACAATGCTTAATATGAGGTTAAGGTAAGGGTAATGGATAAGCAAACACACGTATGCGGACCCAAGTTGCGAATAAAATTTTCTAGAGTGGACCCAAGGATTAGAGATACATAAATTTATCACTTTGCATGCAAGGAATTTAGGAAAGAATTGTTATAGTTAGAATTATCAAGTAGGGAACCGTGGGAACACTTTAAACCCTAGTTAGTTTTATTATGATTTAAAACTCCAACATTTGAATTGTTAGTTGCCTACTTTTTAATTTATCTCTAATTATTTCATTCATTAGAAATAAAAAACCTCCTTTATTGGAGTTGTTTTATAAGGAAAATAATTGACTAAATAATAATACTAATAGATTGAAAGTTAAGTCTGAACTATTGTCCTCATTGGAACGATCTACCTCTTAGTTGGAGGTTATTAATTGATACGATCACTTTACTTTTATTTGAGCAAGAAGTTTGAGTGAATCAAATTTTGCGCCGGTGCCGGGAAAGTAGATTTTACATTAATTAAACCTTATTATATAGTTTTTTAGTCGTTATTTCTTAAATTTTTACTTTTGTTCATTGTTTTTTATTCTTGAAAAGAAAACTATTTTCCTTGTATGCCAAATAACCAGGAAGACGAAGATAGTCTGGTTCCTACCATCATGAATTAGATGCTACACTACGCAAAATGAATCGAAACATGGGAATTAATGATGATGATCAAAAACCGGAACTTCCTCCCTGCTTCTGGTGTGTTCGATGGTCATGTTATTTACCCCGATGCTCCTAGTGAAAACCAAAACAGAGGGGACAAAAATCCGCTCCACGTCCTCAAGAATACTACAGAGGTCTTGACAAAATAGCAGGACGTCGATGGGCCCCACTTTGTCTTGCACCCATCTACCACAGTACACCTTAGGTAATAGACCTGATTGCAAATGCTCACGGCCAGAAAGAGGTTTTGTTGTCAGGGATAACTTCTAAGGATCCACATGCCCCATATAGCATAAGGTAAGGGAAGTGTGTTAAAACGTTGGGTATGTAGGGAGGCCTGCCTTGGACTTGGATGTTATAGGGGATAAGAGTGTTTCCTCTCTCACAAGGGAGAGGTCTTGCTATTTGGTCAATGAAGCCCCTTATAATCATTTTCACCTTGGAACCACTAAAGGGACGTTTCTTAGCCCACTACTATCGGTCTCAAAGAAATTAAACCACAAAGACAAAGTAAACAACTTTGTGGCAACTACAAGGAGAGTCAGTTCGTAGTTCTTGGGATAGATTCACCTCATTTTTTAGAAGCGTCCCCAAGCACCACATAGATGATGAGTCACTGAACGAATACTTTCTATCGGGGGCACCGGATGATAAGTAAAACAAAGCGGGGTGTTAGACTACATAGCGGGTGGGTTATTATGGGGAGTGTCATTATGCTGAGATGATGGAAAAGTTGAGAAAATCTCCAGGAACAATCAAGCTTGCGTACTAGGGAAAGTCAAATCCTGAGAGAAATCCTTCGGAGTGCAATCCCCTCACAACCAGCCCAGATGAGATTGTTAAGAGATGGCTCAGATGAAAAACTGGCTTGGGGTGTACTAAACACATATCACTGGGCGCAGAAAGAAAGATAATGTAGTAATACTTGTCTTAAAACCACGACCACAAAATGATGGAATGGCTATTTTGTGGAGGATTCCTATGCGGTAAAATGAGCACACGTGGGTTTCCGACCGAGTGCCCCAGGCTCAAATTAGGAGAATTGGCGCCAAGGTCAATGGAAAAAAACCAACCGGTCGGATCTTGGAAATATAACGTGGATGGTATTATGTCCGAGATGGAAACTACAACGCGACAACAACTTCAACACAGGAGATCTATAGTCACTTTTGAACTAATAGGAGGTTCCCTATGTTCCCTCTCAAAATCGTGAAGTTGTGTGAAGTGACTCCAAGGAATGGTGGATATAGTATGGCGCGATTTGAGGATATGTTGCCATAAAATTATGTAGGAGGTTCGAGGCGAATGATGAGCCAGTAAGAGAGTTTATTAAAGAGTTATTTAGCGGGTATGGGGCCAAAAAATCGATACAGATGTTATATCTTTAACTGATTGGAGGGATTAAATGGACAATTATCTTGTGACTGGGAATGGAACACAAGGCAACCGGGTTCTCTTCCTAGAAGAAAACACTGTCCTAAATCCAAAATATGAAAGAAAGACACTATATGGCAATCAACTTTCTCGGGGGGTGGGAAGCAGACCAGTTGACCAACCTTATGTTGTATAAGGAGGAAAAAGGGATAAAGATAATGATAGGAGGTGAGAGTAGTGGTGAAGTAGAAGACACCACTGTAAAAGATTCTGAAGTACATATAAAGGAATTCATTATGCTATACCACCACCACCCCTTTCACTCAAAGATTAGTGAAAATACCGAGGATGGTAAATATCTGCGTTTATTACAATGTTGAAGCAGCTTGTATACAATTGTCACTTGGGCAGAAGCTCTAGAACAATATGCCAGTTATTCCAAGTTATGCAAGATCTGGTTACAAAGAAATATTGCGTCACTTTCGAGGATGATGATTAAAATGCAGAATTGTAGTGCTAGCTACAACATCTATCGTACAAGAAAAGATGATCAGGGTGCGTTCACTATCCTTGTACAACGTAGGGTCATTACATTTGTTAAGCATTGATGTGAACTGGGGGGAAGAAAACATAAAATCTCCTGCATATTCTCAATTTATAAGAAGGGGTATTGGGGACCCCAAAGGCCCAAGGTGATGCGACTATTTAATGGCCAATCGAACAACTAAAAAAGGCCATGGGGTAACTCCACGATTGTGCTAGTAAAAGTGGAGTCGTTCATATTGTCTAGCACATTTCTTATCCTTGATGTGAAGTCGATTTTGAAAGTGCTATATTAGTCTGGGAGGCCATTTCCTTGCTGCGGGTTAGAGCGTAGTTGATATGGAAAAAAATGGGGCAGATGCAGATGAAGTTTGGGTGACAATGAAGAAGCAACCTTCAACATTTGTAGGTCCATGAGGCAGAGTGGGAGCTCACTCGGTATCTTCAATATACACAAAGAAAAGATGAAGAAGCACCAGGACATAAAGGTTATAAAAATGAGAGTTTATAGTTGGGGATATGGGCGTTATTACAATTCTAGTTTGCGTTGGTTTCCGGGAAAGATCAAGTCCAAATGGATAGGGACCCTTACTTGATTACCCAACTAGCCCTCATGGAGCAATTGGAGTTAGGACAACCAAGGAGGGGTGCGGTTTAAGGTAAAATGGACAACGAAACACCCTAATTTGGGCATGCTGTGAAGCGACGAATGAGTGGAATCGAGGCATACCATCTTGATGAAGTCTAGTAATCAAGGCCTTTTAGTCGTGCCGCGACGGTTTAATTTAAATTTCAGGCGCTTTTGGGGGAGGCAACCCATACTGATAGTTTTGTTTCTAGTAATGGTAAGCATTTTCGGACTAATGGGATACAAATCTGCAGGCACATACCACAGGAAAATTGGTAGAAAATCTCACTGCAAGTCACTGACGGGAACACATCGACGAACCGTCATCATATGCGAATGGACCGTCGCCTTGAACCGTCGTTAATGTACGTCTTCCAATTATTTTCAAAACTAGGGACACACATTGATGGAACAATAATTTGATTGTCGCACCTGCGATTGACATCGTCTGGTCTTATTGCATCATGAATGAGCGTAACCCGACCCGAAGCGGTTAGGGTAATTAAAAAAAAATTGGCAACCTTAAAAAACCACCTCTTCATTCACCATTTCGTCCTCTTTCTCGATTTCTCTCCCTTTTCAACTTCCGACCTTACTGACTTTTGCTCTATAAACGATCACATCCCCAATTACTCAAAATTTCCCTAAAATCTACCCTATCAAGTTCAGAGCTGACACTGTGGTTCTATTCTTGCTATACAATACCTTTCCTGCTTTTGTTTTTCTCAAATTCTTCTCATGTATGTGTCTCTGATCTCTCCCTATGTACCAAGCATTTTGTTTTTTTTTTAATTGATTTATGCCTATTTTCCTTCGGTGCTTCATTGCGTTGATCCAACTTTTTTCTGACCTATGTTAAAGAATCCTTTAAAATGCATTGTTAAAAACTCTAGAAATAGGTGCTTTAGCTCGAGTTTGCTAGGATTGGGGTTAGACAAATGTAGGTGAACACTAAAAGTTCCCTTTGAGTATAGGGCAATGATTGTTGGCATCCCCAATTATTCACGAATGACAGACGAGACCCCGACGACGACCTTCGTTAACCACGATCGGACCATCAATAGGGGTCTGTTCCAAACATCCCATGTACGTTTTCTCCAAGTGTCACCAAATAGATACA
Source organism: Solanum habrochaites (assembly GCA_027704765.1). Classification (NCBI taxonomy): domain Eukaryota; kingdom Viridiplantae; phylum Streptophyta; class Magnoliopsida; order Solanales; family Solanaceae; genus Solanum; species Solanum habrochaites. Next base: position 56,993,230 of record JAKWJA010002489.1, on the reverse strand, counting down.
TGCGACGGACTTCGTTCACTACGGCCGGATGCAAACGTTCTGGTTTTGTCATAGACCCTTTTTTCTAAGGGTCTCCTACTTTTCTAAGTGTGACTCTGACGAAACAGTTACGATGGGACTGTCATACCTCGACGGTCAGTCTGCACAACGTCGTGAAGGTCAGGGACCCTTTTCCTAAGTGTTCTTACTTTTTCTTACGTGTCCTCTGACGACATCTACGATTAGGACCAGTGTTACCACGACGGTCCATCCGGCACACCATCGTCCGGTCCGGGGCTAGTGGTTGTTGCGATTCCTTACCCTTATCCTTAGCATCATATTAAGCATCGTATTCGATCTATTTGACTAAGTTATTACTTCGTACCAATCAATACTAGCCTATTAGATAGTATACACTACAATATATATTAATAATTTTTTCCTATTATCTACCTCCTTGGTCCGGCAATTGTGGTTTATTTTATTAAGGCGAGTTTAACGTTGGGCCAGCAAGTAAAAAGACTTCTAAGAGAAAGAATTATTAATATATGCAAGACAGTATTCTAGAATGTGTTATTTTAGTTAGGGTTTATTCTCATTATTGTGGTCTTATGGTTCCCACAACCATAGTTATGGAGTTTAGGGTAACCTAGGGCATAAACACAATAGTCCAAATATATTAAATAAGGAGTTCATGTACTTACTTTCAATGATTGGAAATAATAAATCCAAAAAGATTGCGTGATAAATCACCAAAACTCACTTGCAAGAATTCTCAAAGTAATCAATAATCTCACCAAAAAGTCAAGGATTATGCAAGAAGAATCTCACAATACAATGTTTACCAATACGGAGTTTGACATAGTAAGAGGTAAACATTAGTTCTAACCTCAAAAAACGAGGTTTTAGAACTATTTATAAAAAACAAAAAACCTAATAAACAAGATTCTAATGCTAGAAATCTCCGAAACGCGGCTGGGTCTACGGACCTCGCGACGCAGTTCGTGGTTACAACGGACCACATGCTACGGGAGTCCCATATTGTGCAATTATTATGACTACTCTCTTCCCTTTCCCTCGACGGCAAGTAGGACGGACCGTCATGGCCACAACGATCCGTCGAGGGTCTCTTCAGTTCCAAAAAACCACTTCAACTCTTGGAATCGGTATGGATCACTTTCTATTGAACTTCACGCGAACATGCAGGACGCGACCGTCAGATCCAAGGACGGACGGCACAAGCTTTGTAAATCCCACACTGGTCAGACTTTCCCCATCTGACTTCAGCAGCTGCACTACGCGCACCTACGGACCGTCAAAAGACGACGGAACGTCATAGATCCGTAGGGTGGTTATATGCTTGCATTTCTTCGAGAAAAGTCTCCGCATTCAACCTTGGACAGATTTTCTGCAAAATCAAAGAGAACTATCTAAAAATTAGCACAAAAAGCTTTTCGGACACACTAACACTTAAGGAAAAAGTATTAATATGCCTGAAACACGGTATATCAAAACACCTCAACTGAAATTCGTGTTTGCCTCAAGGACACGCACTCATTACTCACACACAATATTTGTACATTTAGTATCCTGTTTTATCTTTTGCAAACCATTTGGCTATCAATCCCGATTAATCTCATAAAATCTATGCATTTCATCACTATTAGGCTTGAATTTCGTGGGATCAGAACAGACAAAGACTGTCACCATGGCATTAACATTGTCCTCTTCAAGTTCTCACGCGTTGCTATAATTTGGTTTAATGCAACTAGTGTCCTCACTTTAGAAAATAAAAATCTTCATTTTTCACACAATGATTCAGTTGAGTATAAGGATTAATTTTCAACACTCGCTATCAGAACAAGTAACACTATTCATACCTAGTGCCATAAGATTGGTCCTATTTTCACTGCCTTAAGTTAGCTATAACCCTTAGATCACATAGGACTTTCTTAACTTGTAAAAAGGCTCAGGTCAGGTAGGGATATTTAGGTATACTTTAGGGGACTTTTTGCCCATCCGGGACATATCAGCTAAACCTCCCTCTTTCGATCATTTATGTCGCCCCACTTTGTCATATTCTTGTCACATTGCCATTTTCTTTCTATTCATTTGTGTAAGCGACTCTTTTCTTTTCTTGATTGCTATTTCCTGTAAGTTTTCTTTTGTCTTACTTTTCTTCAACTAATTCTTGAGTCACTTTTAATTATTCTATTTCTCGATCTTTGGTTCTTTCAGCCCACTTTCCAGAGCATTCCTCAGTCTAATAATAGTAGCCACCATCAACTCATGGCTTGACCATGAGTCCAGGTACACAATACCCAAATTGGTTCAGGGCCCATAACGAAGGTTGGTTCTGCATTAGCCACCCTCAAATTATTGCTTTTGGCATAAGCTGAGGTGCACATGTCAGGAGGGACAAGGGCAAACACATTGTTCCATGAAAGATAAGGGTGGGGTGAAAAAGAAAGGTACTAATTTTAAGCTGAGATTTTTGGATCAAAGAAGGATTAATTTCATTTTGTTTCTTATTAGGCTAGAAATTGGAGATATTTCTAAGGGCCTATGATCCTTTCCTAAGGGTCTATTACAATTTACTTTTAAGCAGGACACAACGGCAAGTTCTAGCCAGTACCAATAGTGGACTATCCAAATTTACTCACACTCTCTTGACATCTCATCCTATACAGATGTCAGACACCTAGTTCGAATTACGACTTAGGGTAAGCAATGGTGTAAAACTCATTTCATGTTAGGCCACACAAATATCAGTAAATATTCATAGTCATGCATTATGTTCTAGTTTATCAAGATATCATTTTAGCCATCATGCTCCAGAATTAAACTAGTACAGAAGATATAAACATGCCGGTGTTTCAACAGAAAAAGTAATCAGTCTTTTGGGGAAAAAAGAACAAAGGCAATGAAATGGTAAACCAAAAGAGGGGTGAGTGAATTGGGCTAACTCAGACTCACCCTAACATAATATCCATTACCCCACCCCAACAAAAAAAAACATGCAATTGTCCCCAATGATAAAAATCTTAAATACTCGAGTGGTAGGTAGTGAAATGAAGCAAATACAGTGGCGCAAAGCGCCGGTTGATCAGCAAGATGGTGGGTCGGTTCCCGGAAACCCAGTCCTCTTGCAATGGGACACCCTCATTGGTGCCTCAGCAAAAACTGCAACATCCATAGGCCTCCTGATATATATCAGGCGGAGCTAGAATCCCCAGCCGCTAACTTTGATGCTCTAATCTGGTGCGCCGCCTATCCTCAGCAAAGTGAGGCTCTCCCCTGCGGCCTCCATCTCTCGGCGCTCTTTCCTTCCTTGTGCGCGGCCGCGTCCTCTGCTCGACCCCTATGCCTTTTGGCACTCTATCGAGGGGAGGTGCTTGAAATTTCTGAAGGAGCAAAAAGGTGCTCTCTCAAACACGGTTGTCTCAGAGCCCCACAGAAGGGGCCTCAGGATACGGCACCCTAGCCCTCTAAGATCGTGTCGATGTCTGAAGAAGAATTGTCAACTTATCTGAACGAGGCGGACACATCCACCGGAGGGGTGGTCGGGCTAGCACTCTCAATCAAAAGGCATCCAGGCGCTGGTTAACCTCAGCGGATATTCCACACTGTAAATTGCCACCAGTTTTACTATTGGCCGTTCTTCGGACTCAGTCCATCGACTTCTCCTCCTTGGCTGGAGATATGATGCATAAGCGTGGCCATGTGCCTCTAGTTTTTGGACCCTTGATAAGCGGGACAAGTGTCGGTAAGGGGCTGGTGTGAAAGACTCGGGGCTGTGCTAATACCCGGGATAACCTCGATCGGGATGGTGGTAGTGTCAGTGGACGCTTGTGTAGCTGTGCGGGCCTGGCTACCGTATCACCAGTGGGGGAAGTTTAGAAGGGCCCTCTACGTGGGGGCCAACTTATTGGCCCTCGTCCCCTGATGAGGCCGATGTCTAACGGTGCCATGGGGGGGCGTAAGCTGATCTACGTGCCATAGGGCACACTGCGGGACTTGCAGAGGGCAAAGATCATGCACAGGAAGGGGTAGGTGGTTTTTTTTTAGAGTGAGCTTGACTGCCCTCTCGTGCATGACTCCGGAGAAACATGCGAAGTCTACCTCGAATCCGGCTATCAAGCCGCCACAAACATGCTCGACCCAGGTAACGATGTTGTCAAGCAGCTGTGGGGGAGAGGGCATAGTGATGGACCAGCAGCCACGAAGAACTTTGTTAGGGAAACGTGAGTTTTTGGCCTTTTTATGGCCCCCTTCGGCTCCAATCTACCCAATCGGCACCCCCTCTATTCTACTGACAGGTGTAGGGCCATCCACCTCTTGGTGGTCTCTCTCAGTTATGGCTTGCGCAAGAACTGGACATCCTTAACTATCTGCCAGCGGTAGTCGAACTCGGCAGTGAGGGGGGTCCGAGAAGTATCAATACTCTCGCCGTATAGAAACCGGCGGATGGCTGGCAGGAAAATGTCAACCTGTACGCCCCTGACTCAGACCTGCTCCAGTGGGGCCTGTTGAGTGGAGAAGCCAACCTATCGATCTGTGATCGGAGAGTCGCTACGTAGGATGAGTAGAACTCTCGGACCATTTCTTCGTTGTATCGTCCCAACGGACGTGCTGTCCACTCCAAGCGATGCCTGGTGAAAAGATTGTGGATCTCAGGCATCGGTGGGAGGCTCCCTGTCAGGACCCGCCACTCCAAGGTGAGTGTTCGAGTCATCACTCCTTTATCAGTCAGGAACTTGACGTCGGAGTAGACTTGAAATTGCCCGTCGACACGCCACCGATTGGGCTGGTCAGTGGCTGGGGTGGGTACCGGAACTGGTGAGCCGGATATAGAGTCTGAACTGTCAGCCTCATCAGACGAGGCCGACACTGCAGCGGTGGCGGGTGCGGGAACTTCAGAAGAGCCATAGGCTTCCTCGGACCATGATACTCCTAAGGTTCCAGACGCTCCTTCCTCATTAGTGGCTGACCCAGAGGGTGTGCCAGCCAGTGTGCGCTCCTCATCAGACTAGGAGGCAGTGACTACGCTGGACTCCACCTTTTTCGGTGTGGCTCTGGGAGCACACGCAGCACGGGAAGGGGCGGAAGTGCCTGGGGGAACGTACTCAGGGTCACGCTCATCATCAGAGCTGATGACCATGCGCGCAGACGGGGAGACAGACTTCGATCGCCCGCGTGCGTAGATGCGGTCTTTCTTGGGTGCCATAGTAGATAGTACCTGTAAAGGATCAATATTAGTACGAGTAGTGGCAAACAAAACAAGCAAAGCCATACTTAACAAAACATTGAAAATAGTAGGTAATTGCTATAGAAATAGTGGCACACAACGGGCCTGGTGAAGGCTTGTCGTGACTATGACGGACCGTCATGAGGTCCGTCGTATTGTACTTAGACTATGTATATATAGAGAACCATGAAGGAGAGTCTCTGACTAGCATGACGGTATAGCAGGACGGACCGTCACAGGTACGATGGTCCGTCGTAGGTGTCCGTCGTAGGACAGTTAAAAAAATATGGAGACCCTTAGAAGAGAGGTCTCTGACCGTCATGACGGTTGTGCAGGATGGAGCATCTTGGGTATGACGGTCTGTAACATGTGTTCGTTGAAGGACATTTAGAAAAAGTGAGAGACCCTTAGAAGCAGGGTCTCTACCAACCAGAACGGTTGTGAAGGACGGATCGTCGTGAAGACGATGGTCCGTCACATGTGTCCGTTAGGAAACACTTGGGAAAAAATGAGAGATCCTTAGAAACAGGGTCTCTGACAACTGGAACGGTTGTGCAGGACGGATCGTCGTGAAGAAGACGGTCCGTCACATGTGTCTGTTGGGACAGGGTGCTAGGGATTTTGGAACGGACCCTACGACGGTCCATCGTGGGTACGACGGTCCGTTATCAGGGTCTCATTCTGAATAACAGTTATAGAACTGGGGGTACCCCATGCATCCCTGATGAACCCACATGGTCTTGTAGTGTTTTGGACCTAAATTTGTCTATCCGAACTACCTAGGAAACTAGCAATGCAAAAGCACCTATGTCTAGGGTTGTCAACATGGTAAATTCGAATATTTTGAACCTAGGTTTAGACATAATCATATAAAGGAAACAACATACGATGAAGAACTAAGCTATATACTAACTAGTAAACAAAAAGGCAAGATAAATGAGTATAAATTTAGAGACACATACCTTAGAAATGGAGAAAAAGCAAATGGACAATTAGTCAGTTTGCAAAGTAGACACCCACAGCAGCCGCTCCGACTAGTAGATGATAACTCTAGGGCTTTGGAGAATTTTAGGGGCAATGATCGGTGGGATGGGAATGTGGAGTTTAAAGAGGAGGGAAGTGGGAGCAATCATGAAAAATGGGTGAAAGAAGGGTTTTGGATTTAAATGAACTAGAAAGTTTATATTAAACTCCAACAGGGTCGGGGTCGTGTATGCCTCATTACCACGCTATGATTCCCCGATGCATGATCCATCCGCAGTTGTGACGACCCATCGTTGTTCCGTCCATGTATTCCCCTAGTTTGAAACTTAACAGAAAACCTTCCTTGGTACGACCTGAGGCATACCTACGGTCCCGCGGCAGGCCACCGGCCGTCTATATATCCGTCAGTCCGTCACAGGCGCACGGTCCGTCGATATATCCGGCAGTGAACTGCTGCAGAGTAATTTTCTGCAGTAATTTCCTGGTAATGTGATGCAAATTTAAAAACCATTAGTAGAAAAATTTATCATTACAAAAAAACATTAAAAGTATTGGGGTTGCCTTCCAACAAGTAGCCTGATTTAATGGTCGGTCGGCACACTGAGACACTGGATACTCACACTTCATCAAGATGGTATGCCTCAATCACTTCATTCGCCCTATTGCAGCATGGGCCCCGACAACTAAGATTTTTATGCGCTGTCCTTCACCTTGAACCGCACACCCTCCTTATATTCCAACTCAACTGCTCCATGAGGGAAATAGTTGTAACAAAGTAAGACAACAAAAGAAATCATGTGGACTAAACTTCTAGCTTGCCGTTGAAGAAGAAACAAGCGTAAAAAGAAAAAACCACCAAGATTGAACAAAAGCACGCAATCCCCCCGCATAAACACTGTTTCAATTGGTTGTCCATGGTACATTCTTTATCTTTTCTTTGTATAGGGCTTATTTTCATAGGCTTTCAAGGCGAATCCATCAAGTTCTTCAACCCATTTAACCGTTGCTCTCTTCAGCTTCGCTCCAATCCATTTTAACTTCTTCATAGCCCCATGGCTTTATTCTTCTAACTCAAACCGAAGAATGACAATCTTTCCAATATACAAGTTGGTATGGATACATGCCTATGGAGTCCTTTAAGCTGTCTGGTATGCCCAAGAGTATCATCAGCCTCTTGACCAATCCGTTTACTACGTTTACTGTTTTGGACAATATCCTTGTTTGATCTCCCGTTCGACACTTTAACTTGCCCACGAGTTTGAGGGTGGTAGGATTGCCACATATGCGACCCCGAATTTCTCCAATAACCCCTTGACAATCTGTTGCAAGTGGGGAGCCCCCCAACACTATATGGACCTTGGGGTGCCAAAACGAGAGAATATTCTTTTTCAGAATGCTGGACACCTTCCCTTCATTGTTGGGAGGGCTATGGTTTTCGACCCATTTAGAACATAATCAACTGCTACTAGAATGTTACGTCATTCCATGAAACTCACGAAAGGGGCCCATAAAGTCATACCCCACTATCATAACTCAATCACAAGACTGGGGTTAGAGGGAGATCTTAATTTCTTGAAATACCGCCGTCTCGTTGGCATCTGTCACATGCTTTAGGCAAACCATGAGCATCTTGATGAAGAATTTTGGCCATAAGTACCACAATTGTAATATCTTATTAGCGTTCAAGATACCACTGTGACATCCACTAACGGGTGAGGAATTGCATCCTCTAACCATCCCATCTCACAGTTCTGGCACCCAACTCCCCGAGTAATCCCGTCGGTATCAACTCCTATACAATTTGGGTTCAAGTCCAAAGAACTTCTTCATCGTAGCATGAACTTTTTTCTTTGATTGAAAGGACAAAGGTCGGGGAACTATCACTAGCCAGATAGTTCGCAAAATCTGAACCATGGATCATGTCCTTTTGAAGCACCATGCATGTTCATCGGGGAAAGTATCATCAATGTCAGTCTCATCCCCTAACTCTATCATAGCTTCATCCTCTAGACGAGACAAGTGATCGGCAACTTGATTTTTTCATTTCCTTTTTTATCCATCAGCTTCAAAGTCAAATTCTGTGCATAATACCCAACGAATCAACCTAGGTTTCGCATCATCCTTGACTAAAATATTTCATGTTGAGTGGTCAGTATGCACGATAACTCTAATACCTATTAAATAGGAGCGACATTTCGCAAAAGGAAAGAACTACGTGCAAGGATTTCTTGATCAGTCACTGTGTCAGTTCTTCTGAGCTTCATGTAAGGGCTTTACTAACATCGTAATTGGGTGGAAGGATGTTTTTGTTTTTCCTCTATCCCAGTACACACCAAGAGCCACCCACGAGCATCGCCCATCATCTCAATGGACTGTGTTTCCAATTCCGGAGAAATAATGATAGGCCACAGACAACCAATTTTTCCTTTTAGCTCACTGATGCCTTAAGAACATGATTCATCAAACAACATTTATAATCCTTTTCCAGCAGTTTGCACAATGGTGTGCATCTTTGAAAAGTCTTTGATGAATATCCGGTAAAAACCATGCATGCCCTGAAAGCTTTCTCAACACCTTTCCCGAGATTTGGTGGGGAGTCCTCTTTATTACCTCGAGTTTCGCTCGAGTCAACCTCTATGCCTTTTCTGAAATGCAATGACCCAACAAATACCACTTTCACCATGAAAATGACACTTTGTCCCATTTAGTACTAAATTGTAGTCTTTCAATCTCTTAAGGACCTCAGATACATTGGTCAAACCCCGCTTCAAATGAATCACCAACCACAGAACAATCATCCCATAAGACTTCTATATTATCCCTCCACCAGGTAAGAAAATATCGACATCATACATCTATGAAATGTTGCGGGTGCAATTGCACTACCCAAACGGCATTCTTCTGAACGCAAAGGGCCCATATGGACAATGTTTTTGGTGCAAGTGGTTTTTCTCTTGATCTTCTTGTGCAATCGAAATCTAATTATACCCCTGAATATCCATCACAAAACAGTACCACCCTTTTCCTGCAATCTTCCCACTCTGATCCATTAAAGCTAGAAATGTCTTTTTCAGTCCATGAGTTTTAGTTTACGATAATCATACACACCCTCCAACCGTACCGGTCTCTTTGAACAAGTTCATTTTTTTCGTATAGGGACGCACAGTCATTCCCCTTTTCCTTAGGTACACACTGAACCGATAATACCCAACTACTATCGTCGATTGGATAGATTTACTCCTGCATCCACCACTTCTGATTTCCTTCTTCACGACCTCTTGTCATAGGATAATTTAAGCGTCTCTAGTGCTCAATACTCCGGCTTATGATCAGCGTGATGGGATTTTATGAGATTCAAATACCGCTTGGATCCCAATCATTCCGCCCAATAGTCCACCCACTAGCTCTTTTGAACCTTTATAGTACCTGTTACCCAAACTCTGAACTTGTTGTTATCCAGTCTGATGCATGATTACCAGAAAAGTGTCACCATTTCTAAGAATTCAACTTGAGATGAGGTGTGGGAAGCTTTTATTTCTAATTTTGAGCTCTTCATAGATGGTTTTTTTCGCGGGTGGGTACTCGCGATTCTTCTATCAAGCTCAATTTCTTCAGTTTAAACCGAACATCACCTCGTTCAAGGCCGCAACTAATGATCATACTCTTCCATGCAATCGCTATCAACAGTTCCATTATTCTCTTGGCCGGCTAATGCTTCTACACCTTGAGACTTTCATCTATTTTTGTCTCAGATGTCCACCCATGTTGTAGGATAGTCAGATGCCGATTGGAGCTAACACTCTGCCTCATGGACACAAATATTAAATTCACTTCCTCATTGTTCAATCAAAATTCATCTACCCCCTTTTCCATGTCCTCTAAGTCCTCTTCCGTAACAGGACTGGTCCTCCCAAGAGTAATGGGGCACTTCAAAATCTACTTCGCAATCAGAATAACAAAATCTGCTAGAAATATGTGACTACTCCACTTTTTACTATCACTCGTGGAGTATCCCTATAGGTCTTTTTACAGTTCGATCATCCATTAGTAGCCGCATCGCAGTGGGCTTTGGTCACCCACACCCAACTCCTTGTACAATCGGAGGGGCATGAGGTTTAATGCTTGCTCCCATATCACATCATGCTTTTTAATGGGCCAAAATGTAATAGCCCATTGACAAGTGAATGTAACGCACCCGGATCTTCTTTCTTTAGACCATAGATATTGTGATAGCACTACAATGCTGCATTTTTATCATCATCCGTGCAAAAGTGAAACCGATCTTGTCTTTGTAACCAGGATCTTTCATTAACTTGGCATAACTGGGGCATTTTGTTCTAGAGCTTCTACCCAGGAACATTGATAGAACAGCTGCCTATCAACATTGTATGCCCAGTTATCCTCAAAAGAAGCTTTCTATCAATGTCCCTTGAGTAGAATCTCTAGAACAAATGCCCAGTTATGCCAAGTGTATGAAAGATCTGGTTACAAAGAAAAGATCGGTCACTTTTGAGGATGATGATAGAATGCAACATTGTAGTTCTATTTCTACAAGATCTCTCGTACAAAAGAAAGAAGATCCGGGTGCGTTCATTATTCCTTGTACAGTCGGGTCATTACATTTTGTGAAAGCATGATGTGATCTGGGGGAAAGCATAAATCTCATGACTCTATCAATTTACAAGAAGTTGGGGTTGGGTGACCCAAAACCCAATGCGATGCGGCTACTAATGGACAATCGAACAGCTAAAAGGCCTATGGGGATACTCCACGATGTGCTAGTAAAAGTGGAGTCGTTCCTATTTCTAGAAGATTTTTTTATCCTTGATTGTGAAGTCGATTTTGAAGTGCCTAATATTCATGGGAGGCCATTCCTTGCTGCGGGTAGAGCCTTAGTTGATATGGAAAAGGGGCAGATGAAATTCCGGTTGACAAATGAAGAAGCAACCTTCAACATTTGTAGGTCCATGAGGCAGAGTGGTGAGCTCCAATCGGTATCTACTATATACCACAAAGAAAAGATGAAGAAGCACCATGACCTAAAAAGTTAAAAATGAGAGTTTATAGTTGGGGATTTGGTGCTTTTACACAATTCTAGGTTGCGTTGGTTTTTGGGCAAGCTCAAGTCCAAATGGATAGGACCTTACTTGATTACCCAACTATTCCCTTATGGAGCAGTTAAGTTAGAAACCAAGGAGGGTGTGAGGTTTAAGGTAAATGGACAACGAATAAAACCCTATTTTGGGCATGCTGAATCGACGAATGAACAAATCGAGGCATACCATCTTGATGAAGTCTAAGTAATCAAGTGCCTTTAGTCGTACCACGACGTTAAATCAGGCGCTTGTTGGGAGGCAACCCAATACTTATAGTTTTCTTTCTAGTAATGGTAGAATTTTCGACTAATGGGATTCAAATCTGCAGGCACATCACCAGGAAATTCTGTAGAAAATCTCACTACAACTGTCACTGACGGAAACATCGGCGAACCGTCACGCATGCGATGGACCGTCACCTGAATCCATCGTTCCATGTACGTCTTCCAATTATTTTTAAAACTAGGGCACACGTGATTGAACAATAATGGACTGTCGCATCGGCGTTGCATCATTAATGAGCATACCCGACCCGACCCGGTTGGGGTAATTTAAAAAATTGTCAACCTTTAAAAAACCCACCTCTACATTTCACCCATTTCCTTCCCTCTTTCTCCCATTTCCCTCCCTTTTCAACTTCCAACTTCCTACCTCTCTTCTCTATCAACTTATCACGTCCCTAATTCCCCAAATTCCTAAAATCTACTCTCTACAAGTCGGAGTCTGCTACTGTGGTTTTGTTCTTGCTATCCAAGTACCTTCCTTGCTTGTTTTTCTCAAATTCTCAGTATGGGTCTCTCTGATCTCATCCCTTTTACAATTTTGCATCTTTGTTTTTTTTAATCTTATTACCTATTTCCTTTCGGTGCTTTCATGCTTTGATCCATTTTGCTGACCTAGGGTAAATCTTAAAATTGCATTGTTAAAACTCTACGAAAAAAGGTGCTTTTAACTCATTGGTATTTCTGCTGGTAATTTGGTAGACACATATAGGTTAACACTAAATTTCCCTCTTGAGTCATAGGGATGATTGTGGATCCCCAATTCTGATTCCGGTTCACTGAATGCAGATGAGACCCCACGACGGACTGTCGTACCCACGACGGCCATCAAAGGTCTTGCCAAAATCCCACTGGACGTTTTTCTACAGTGTCCACCATATATACATGCTACAAACCATCTTTCCCTGACGGCCCGTCCTGCATAACCGTTCTGGTTGCATAGACCCTTTTTGTCTATGGTCTCCTACTTTTCTAGTGTCCTCTGACGAACATCTATGCGGGACGGTCATAACCTCGACGTCGTCATGCACAACTATCGGGAGTCAGAGACCTCAGTTTCCTAACAGTTCTCTTACTTTTTTCTAAGTGTCCTCCTGAACGGACAATCTACGACAGACTTGCGTACTACCAACGACGGTTCCATCCTACACACCATTGGTGACGTCAGAGACCCTCGCTTGAGGGTCTCCATACTTTTTCTGAAGTTTCGCTACGACATACTACGAACTGATCGTCACACCCTCCGATGGTCCGGCATGACAGTTTTAAGATCCCCTCTCCTAGAAGGGTCGCCACGATGACAAAAGATGATGGACCGTCTTGTGTCCTGACGGTCCCTCCTACTTTCCAGAACTTGTCAGAGACTTCCTTTTCAGGGTCCCACCAATATAGTTGAAGTAGACATTACGGGCCCCATGAAGGATCAGTTGTCTACTAAAAAGAGCCAGTCCCACTTGAACGCTCCCTAAACCATATTACTAGGTTCGCTCATGTTTGCTTTGTTGCTAGCAAGAAATAGTCACTGACAACACTAGCCTGTTCTTTATACTTTAGTTTCTTGCCGTGGGTTTGCGGGTCTGGTTTTTTTGTTTCGCGCCTTCTCATACTATAGTGAGTATTTAGCCGGAACGGCGAGTTTTGTGTCACCAAAAACAAGACAAGTTTTACGCGCACTAGGCGCTTAAAGGTAATGTCGCCCCCCCGCGGCCCGCCTAGTCAGGGCTCCGATATGAGCGTGACCCTGACTATGTGCCCAGGCACTACCAACTCCATCACGAGGTTTTACGTGCTACTAGAGGGATACGCCTCAAACTTACTTCTCAAACAAGAAGTAAAGCGTCGTTTCAGCGTAAATAACCCAACTAGTGAGTATGTGGATCGCTTCCCCCGAGGAAATAGTCCTAGACTTAACTTCAACGTGTTATTATTATTGTTTGGGTCATGACTTCTGGAAAGTACACATAAAAAGGGGGAATTCTAGTTCTAATGAGTGAAATACTTAACAAAGATTGAAAGAGACCGTAACAACACTTTGAATGTTGGGGTTTAATCAATTAATCAAAGTAAACTAGGTTTACGTGTTCCCCAAAGTTCCTAACTGATAATTCTAAGACTATAACCATATCTTACTTTCCTACTAATCTTCTGCAAAGTGATAATTAGGTAGTTCTAAAATCCTTGGTACCGGCAGTCTATAAATCTCACCTCACTCCGCATCTTGGCCCGGCTACTGTGATTGATCCCTAAACACCTATCCTTACTCATAGAAGCAGCGTCCGAGATTGACTAAGTATCTTCGTACCATCATGACTAGCTATAAAGCCCCCTCTTCGGGGGTCCCACTCGTGTGCGTGTATCATCGATGTTAATAATTCTTTTCCTATTATCTACCGTCTTGGCCGCAAGTACATTAAGCAGTTTCTATTCTAACACGTTGGCCATCCGTTAAAAAGACCTTCTAAGCGAAAGAATTATTAATAGATGCACGACACGATTCTAAAATTGGTATTTTGAAGTAGGGTTTATCTCATTATGTAGCCTATGGTTCCCACAACGCTGTTAGGATGTTTATTACTCATGGCAGTACACACCATATTCAAAGTATATTAAATAAGAGTTCATGTACTTTACTTTCATTGAACAGAATACATACTCCAAAATTTGCTTGATAATCACGCAAACTGTACGTTCAATAAATTTCCAAGTAAAGCATATCTTACAAAAAATTCTAATGATCATCAGAATCTCACAATACAATGTTTTACCAATACGAGTTTCAACAATCTAAGAATCTAACTATCGTGTGTCTACCTCAAAATATTGTTTTATTCGAACTTATTTATAAAATACAAAAACCTAATAAACAAGGGGCTTATCTAATTCTGTTGGGAAAATCTGCCTAAAACCGCGTCTGGGTCGACGAACCGCGACGACGGAACTCTTGACTCCGTCGTACCCATACTTGTGGCAATTTCTTTCTGCTAGCTTTCTCTCTAGTTCATTCCCCTCGCCCCTTGCAATATGACGGACCATCGTTTACAGTATTTACAAACGGTCCGTCGAGATCTTTGTTCCAAACATTCAACCTCTTAGAATCTGGGTACTACTGGGATCATTCTCTGAACTATCACGACGAATCTTCTGCAAGGGGGGGCGGTTGGAATATCATAGCCACTAACATGGACCGTCACAAGCTGTGTATCCACACCTTGTCCGACGTCCCGCATCTTCCTTCAGCAGCTGGACTACGCTCCAACCGACGGACCGTCACAAGCCACGGACCGTCATAAGCTTCCATAGGTGGTTCTTTTGGCATTTATTCATTTCATCGCTCAAAATCTCCGCATTTATCTTTAGACCGATTCCTCCTAAAAAACAAAGAGAAACTTATATAAAACTTAGTCAACCAAAAGGATTTCGGACAGCACTAACTTAAGAAAAAGAATTATTATACCGGTAAACCATGGTATAATCATAGGCTACTCCAAAAAGGTGGCGTCTGGCGATTCACTAGCTCCAGTCAGATGAAAGCGCACACTACTTACCAGCACAACGGCCTTTCTAGGTCACTAGCTCTGAAGAACGATGCAGCTGATCCTTATGATTTCGTGGTCAGAGGGAAAAACCTCCAGGTATGATGAAGTCTCCCTAGCACCCGCCACAACGGCACATATGCCTTATCCTGATGAGGCAGTAGTTCTGATGTCCCTCCCGGCGCACCACAATCTTTGCTCCTCACCCCCCGGTTGCTCGACCATTCTCCCAACCGTGTTGTTCGACGGCAATATCAAGTTATTCAGACCTGCAATTTCTGAATGATAAGATTCAACACGGACCCTTACATGTGGATAGCGGTCCCTTAGAAAGTCTACCTACCATGCCAGATATCACACCATCTCTTAACCAGACACCGACTAGATGGACAAACCGCGTTCGTTGGTCTTTAAGTGGAAGATGTTGGTCGCGAAGAGTTCCTACCCTCTTCATGGCTACTCTGTATATCAAAAAAACAGATTGAAGGAGGGCTTCCCCCGCCAAATATGCCACTTGATCCAATAGTCCCGAGTATGTGGCATTCAGGTCAGATAGCTCGCTAGTCCTTACCAATCCGCTGGTAAAATCTATACGGCGGGATCTTTGAATACACAATCGAGCACACCTCTCATCGCTTGATTTACCCGGTTGAAATTTCAAGATGGCCATTCTGCGTGAGCCGAGCGCTGGAGAGACCGACAAAGAGGTGGATGCCCTGGACTTGTCGTTATGAGAGGGTACCGATGGGTAACAAGCCGAAGGGAGCCATCACGAAGCGCTAACTTACCTTTCCTACGCTATATGTTCTTAAGGTTGATTGTTTCGCCACAAACCTTCCCCCAACGACCGCTGTATATAGTGAACCTGGGATCGTGAGCTTTCTTAGGAGGCGATGATAGACGGTCTCTGGAGGTGGTACTTGGCTTGGATTTCAGGGGTTCATGCACGAGAGGCTGTTAGTCACAACTACTTACCCTTATTCCGTGCATTGATATTTTTGTCCGCGGTCCACAGGTGTGCCCCTTCTTAGAATCATACATCATCTTTAAGCTCGCTGGGCCACTGTTAATATCATGCCTCGTTCAGGTAGTCCAATGAGTTTGCTCCACGCAGAAGCCCCCGTCAGAGTTGCTTCCACTTGGTGAAATATGGTTAATGATATCGGGTAGCACAGGCTCGCATGGCTACGCATGCGGCTTCTAACACCACTAGATCTACCCCCGTTGAATTCTATCCCGGGTAAGTACAATGCCCCTAGCTCCTCTCGCTCTTCCTTTTCATCCCCGCTTTGGTCCCCGCCGCTTTATAGGGTCAAGAAACTAGAGGCACAGATGCTACACTTCTGCATCACATCCAAGCCTTGAAGCAGAGGTTCTATTGCCTGAGGCAGAAGATCGCTTGGGAGGGAAAATAGTCCAGCACACAGAGTGGAAACGATCTCCTGGGGTCATCAGCGCTTGTACGCGTTTGAGTACGGGTGCTAATCCCCGCCATCCCCTCAGGTGGACGTGTCGACCCTCCGGCCTGCGATCGAGAGTCTTTGCGAGCGGCCATTGTATTATCCAGAGGTTAGGGTACGGCAGGCCCCTTCCTTTGCGAGCCCTGCTGAGGACATATTGAGGGGGGGCTATTCTCACTTCTGAGATTCGACCACCTCCCCCTCGAGAGCATGCCAGAGCCGTAAGGGTCGAGAGAAGGATGATGCTAAGCACGGAATAATTAGCACGGCGTGGATGGAGGGCTGCGAGGATAGCCTCTCTTGGTGGTGAGAGGCGCGTAGGATTAGGGTCGTAGAGTCAGTTGCGGGCATCTTATCTCCGGAATATGAGAAGGCGGGAGGGCACTGCGTGAAGTGTTGTTGCTGATGATGACACTACTGAGGGTGTCAACATAAGTAGGGGTTCCGGTGGGGGAATCGACACACCGAGCTTGATAGAATCGTACGGCGCTTTGCGCCCCAGGTTTGCTTCACCTACCACTCTCGGTATTTCATTTTTTTTACTGTCAGTGGGACAATTTCAGTCTTTTTGTTGGGGTGGTGTAAATGGAAGTGAGTTCGAGTGTGAAGTCTGAGTAGCCCAATTCACTATCCCTTTTGGGTTTTTCTTGCCTGTGTTCTTTTTCCCAGAGACTGTTTATTTTTTATTGTTGAACCGCATGTCTACATCTTGTGTACGTAGTGTAACTCTGAAGCATGATAGGCTAAAATCTATCCACCTGAATTAAATGAAACTGATACATGACTAGGCATGTAATGATACATGAGTGGCGCAACATTACCTAGAGCTACCCACTTCATGACCCTAGTCCTAAAAAATTTGAACTAGGTGCTCGGATAACCTCTGTAGAGTAATGAATATCAAGTGATGTGAGTAGATTTGACTAGTCCCACTAATTTGTACTGACCTAGAAATTGTCTGGTTGTCCGCCAAAAAGTAAATTCTAATAGACAAAGTAGGACGGATTCATAGGCGCCTTGTTCATTTAGCCTCGTGGTTTAAGCCTACATAAAAAAAAAAACTTAATGAAATATATCCCTCTTTGATCAAATGATTTGATCTTAACTAGACCTTTCTTTGGCCACCACATAACTATCTTTTCTGGGAATAAGTTGTTGGCCCTAGTCCCCCCCCTTGGACATGTGCACCTCACTTATGCCAAAGTATAAAGTTGAGGGTGGCTATGCAGTATAACAACCCCTCTCCATTCCTGACCAACTTTGGGTACTTGTGTACTTGACATCATGACAAGCCATGTAGTTAGAGGTGAGCTATTATGAGTAATTCTCTTGAACGTGGCGGTTGAAAGCAACAAAGCAGAGAGAGCGAGAAAAAAAGTAAAGGACTCAAGAACCAGTTGAAACGAAAAGTGAACATAAAAAAAAAAATTTAAATACAATAATACAACAAGAAAGAGAGGAGTCACTTACACAAGAAAAAGATAGGAAAATCCAAGCAGGTGAAAGAATATGAGAAATTGGGCAAATTAAAAATGATGAAAAGAGGTATGTTTAGACTATATGTCCAGGAGGGCAAAAAATCTAAAGTAGACCTAATATACCCTACCTGCACCCTTACCTATTTGGGGTTTTTTTTTACAAGCTAAAGAAAGGTCCATCGTGATCCTAAAAGTTCTGTAGAGCAACTTAAAGCGTGAAATAAGGGCAAGCTTATACATAATGATAATGATTGTAACAGTTCTGGGATGATGAGTTGTTTACTAAAGCGTAATCCTTCTACTCAAACGAGATCTCATGGGATGTGAAAAATAGATGTGGTTTTTCGAGCTGAGATACACTAGTTTGCAAACCAGAATATTAGCACCTTACTCAGTGAGAAATTGAAGAAGAATAGGTGTTAGTGCGTAGTGTGAGTCTGTGTCATCGTCTGATTCCACTAATTCAAGCCTAATAGTGTATTAAACATGCAAAACTGATGACACATTACTGGGATTGGATAGCCAAATGATTTTTGAATCTAAACACTGGTACTATTGTACCCAAGATTTTTGTTAGTGAGTCATAGTGTGTCGCTTGAGGACAACACGAATTTAGTGAGGGTGGTTGATATATTGTATTTTCGACGGATCTTCTTAATGCTTTTTCCTAAGTTAGTGTGTGTCCACAATAACTTTTTGTATTTGACGTTTTTGTCAGTCATATTCCCTTTATGTTGCAGGGAAATCAGTCTCCAGATCTAACGCAGAAGTTCTTGAGCAAAAAGTGGAAAAGTTACCATGCCTATTCCGTGTGGACGGTTTCGTCGTTCAGTGACATTCCGTGGTGGCTCGGAGTGAAGCTGCAGAAGGACGATGGGGAAGTCTAATTCAAAGTGTGGGGCTTAACGATGTGTCATTACAAACCGTCGTAGCAACACCCGCAGATTCTGACGAGTTTAAGTGTTGATGGAACTAGCAGACCGCTGCGACGACCTCGTGTCTTGGCACGGTCCTTCCATATACCTACGCTAGTCTAGCGGTGTAATGAAGATAGAGCATAAGAATTTTGCAAAGTATGGACGACGGCGTCATGATCTGGCCCGTCATAACCTGCCGGGACGGTGTCGTCACTAGAATCGTCACCGCAAGCCGTCGCGTTTTGACAGATTTTTCAGACAAATAATCCTTCTTTAGTAGGTTTTGTTTTTTATAAATAGTTGTCAAACCTTATTTTTGGAGTTAGCCCTCGTCGTATGTTAGACTCTCGTCATAATCGATATAACTCTTTATTGTTTAAGCAAGATTTAATGTTTCATTACTTTTCTTTGGTAGATATTATTATTGATATAAGACTTGGGATTGTTACACTTTTCTACTGAAGTTTCATTGTTGGGTGAATTTTGTCAATATCAACGTAATTTTCAGGATTTTCTTTTCTCAATGAATTAACGTTCATGTATTCTTATATATATATATTATATATATATATATATTATATATATATATATATATGAAATACTGTGATTATGACCTATTGGTACTTAACTCCATAACTAGGGTTGTGGGAACAAAGCGGCTGAATAATAAGGTACAATCTAACTAAAATACCAATTCCTAGAATAGGTTCTTGCGTATTGATAACTCTTCCGCTTAGAAGTCTTTTTAACGGATGGCCAACGTTAGAACTCGCCTTAATGCTACCTGCCGGACCAAGGAGGTAGATAATAGGAAAAGAATTATCAACGTACATCTAGTGTATACTATCTAATAGGCTAGTATTCATTCGTACGAGGTAATAACTTAGTCAAATATCGAATACAATGCTTATTATGAGGTAAAGGTAAGGGTTAGTATAGAAACACACATAGCCGGACCAAGTTGTGGAGTGAAATTTTCTAGATGTCGGACCAAGGATTTAGAGATACATAACTTATCACTTTGCATGCAAGATACTAGGAAAGAATTATTATATTTAGAATTATCAAGTTAGGAACCTGTGGGAACACTTAAACCCTAGTTACTTTTATTAATTGATTAAACTCGAACATTTGAATCTGTTAGTTGTCTACTTTAATTTAGCTAATTATTTTCATTCATTTAGAAATAAAAACCCCCCTTTTGTTGGCTTTGTTTTCTATGAAAATAATTGACTAAATAATAGTAATAATAGATTGAAGGTAAGAATGAACTACTTCCTCGTGGGAACGATCCTAACCTCATTATTTGGGTTCTTTAGTTGATACGACCGCTTTACTTCTTATTTGAGAAGTAAGTTTTAGCGTATCCGCCGTTCTGCATATTTGTTGACTCAAACTGAGAGGTATGAGAAAGTAAGTAAGCTAAATAGATTCTAAGTGTCCAACGACGAGCCCTATGGAAGGTCCATCAATTCATCGATAGCCCGTCAATAGTGCCCATCAACGAATAGTACAGGTCGGAACTAGAATGTCTTTTTATTCTCTTTTATTTGTTTTGGTTTTTTCCAGTGTGTAGTATGATTGCTATGAGACTAAAAGCTTTTTTACATGTACATATGGCCCCCAAACCGGACATCATGTACTCCAGGGGTAGGTACAAGTCTTAGGCACCATCCCGTAGGATGATAGGCACTTCTGACGATGAGAGGGATCCGGAGCATGGCCATCTAGGAATCATCACCCTCACACCAATTGCAGCAGCCACTCCGGGTACCCTTCAAAAGGTGGTTTTCGGCGTAGTCACTGCCATCTAATATGATGAGGAGCGCATACTAATGGGCACACCGTCTGTGTCTACCTCGGGTCCTAAAAAGCATCTGGATATGCAGATTCATCAGGATCAGGGTTTGCCCACTCTTCGATGTCGAATGAGGCCACCGCCTCTGATTCCATATCACATAGAGCAAATCAAGCGGATGAACCTGCCCTCCAAGCCTCGTCTGATGAGGCTACCAACTGTGAGTCTGCCCCGGCACCCAAGTAGATGTCCCTGCATTAGTTACTGAGAATCCAAATTAGTGGTGTGTAGATGGTCAGTATGAAGTCTTTAAGGACGCCAAGGTGTTAAATGACAAGGGGATGATGACCTAGTTGGTGATGGTCGAGCATATTTTTTTTATAGGGAGTCTTCACACAATTCTTGATGTGGAGAGATTTTTCACCCGCCAAAGGCTAGAGTGGATGGAAAGAAGTCTGGGGACGTATGGCGAGGAGATTGTTCGAGAGTCTACGACTCCTATATGCGACTCTCAGTGCTATTTTTGATAGGCGGGTGAAATCTGCCAAAATAGGACACGCTCACAACAGTGCTAGTTCGGCGCTGCCGGGTGGATATTTCTCTGATCACCATCCACCGTTTTATGTATGGAACCTCCACCGATATTACTCGGGCCCCCTTAACCCCAAAATTTGATTACAGGATGGATATGGTAAAAAGTTTCCAGTTTCAGAGGACCGTGGGGCAAGGAGAAGAAGGTAAGAGGTTGCTTGTTCAGCAGCTATCCATCGACAGTGAGGGGGTAGTTTGGGTTTAGGACCTAAGAGGGCTGATTAAAAAGGTCAACCTCACTTTCACAGCCAAGTTTGTCTGGTTGTTAGTCCACCACCACCTATCTTCGACGGCAGCAGATAATATTCTTACTTGGGATAGAGCAGTACATGTAGAAGCCTTGGTGACAGGTTTGGAGATCGACTTCGCGAGGCTGTTGATCATGGTGATACATGAGAGGGCTTTGAAATCCTCTAATACTTACCCATTTGCGTGTCTGAATTTCCATTTATGCAGGGATGCCGTAGTGCCCATTTGGCACTATTGAGGTGCTTATGGATGACTTTTTAGTTGTTGGTGAATCTTTTGACTGTTGCTTGAGTCACTTGTCCGAGATTCTCAAAACATCCGAAGATTGAAACCTTGTTTTAAATTGGGAAAAATGTCACTTCATGGTGAAAGAGGGTATTGTATTGGGCCATCGCATCTCAGAGAAAGGAATAGAGATTGATCGATCCAAAGTTGAAGTTATAGAGAAACTTCCTCCACCCATCTCTATAAAATGTGTGAGAAGCTTTCTTGGGCATGCGGGCTTCTAACGGAGGTTTATTAAGGTTTTCTCAAAAATTGCACATCCTCTGTGCAAGTTAATTGAGAAAGAATGTAAATTCTATTTTGATGAATCTTGTTTGAAGGCATTTGGAGAGTTGAAGGAGAAGTTGGTGTCTGCGACTATAATTATTTCTCCAGACTAGAGTAAGTCATTCGGGGTGATGGGTGATGCTAGCGAGGTTGCTGTTGGTGTGGTATTGGGATAAAGAAAGGATAAAATGATCCACCCCAGCTATTATGCTAGTAAGGCCCTAATAAATTACAAAAGTACTACACTGACTAACAAGACCTCCTTGCGGTGGTATTTGCTTTCGAAAAATTTCACTCATATTTGCTTGGCATGAGATTTATAGTGCATAATGACCACTCCACTTTGAGGTATTTTATGGCAAAGAAGGATGCGAAACAAAGGTTGTTTAAATGGGTGCTACTATTTCAAGAGTTTGATTTTGAGGTGAAAGATAGAAAAGGGTCTGAAAATCAAGTTGTCAATCACTTGTCCAGATTACAGGATGAATCTATGCGAGAGTTGGTGAAAAGGCTGAAATTGATGATACCTTCCCTAATGATCTTGTATTGGCCGCTTCTTATGACTTGATTCCATGGTTCGCCAATTTTGTGAATTATCTGGCTAGTGATATAATCCCATTGGACTTGTCCTTCCATAAGAGGCAAAAATTTCATACATTATGTGAAAAAGTTCTTTTGGGATGAATCTTACTTATACCGGAGTTGTATTGATGGGATTATTTGTCGTTACATGCTGGAATTTGAGATGCTTAGTGTTTTGAAGGCCTGCCATTTCTCGCCTATGGGTGGGAATCATAGTGGTATACGTACTACCCATAAAACTTTGCAGTGCGGGTACTATTTGCCAACCATTTACACTACACTCATGAGTTTGCCATGGCATGTGATAGGTCCCAAACAGATGGAGGAATTTCGAAGAGGCAAGAGCTCCCACTGAATCCCGTTCTAGTGATTGAGTTATTTAATGTATGGTGCATTGATTTTATGGGCCCGTTTGTGAGTTCTCATGGGATAAAATATATTCTTATGGCGGTGGATTATGAGTCGGAATTGATGGAAGCCATAGCATTTGCCAACAATGAAGGGAAGAGTGTCACCGCGTTTTTATAAAGAATATCTTTCACAGATTTAACACACCTAGGGCCATTATTAGTGATGGGGGATCCCAATTTTGCAACAAGTTGTTCAAAGGGCTATTGGAGAAATATGGGGTTCGCCATAATGTAACCACTCCATACCATCCACAAACTAGTGGGAAAGTTGAGGTGTCCAACCGAGAAATCAAGCAGATCTTGTGGAAAATGGTGAATGTTAATAGAACAGATTTGTCAAGGAGGCTTGATGATACTCTTTGGGCTTATCGAACTTCATAAAAGACCCCCATATCTATGTCTCCATACAAACTTGTATATGGGAGGCTTGTCACTAGACGGTTTAGTTAGAGCACAAGGTCATGTGGGCGATAAAGGAATTGAAGATGGATTGGAATGAAGAAGTGGAATAGAGACTTAACGGGTTAAATGAGTTTGGTGAGTTTCGCCTAAAAGCATATGAAAGTTCAGCCATCTACAAAAGAGAAGAAAAAGAAGTACGATCACCAAAAGATTGAGAAGCGAGAATTCTCGGTTGGGGACTTGGTGCTTCTATTCAAATTTAGGCTACGCTTATTTCTGGGCAAACTCAAGTCCAAGTGGACTAGGTCATTCCTTATTAGTGAAGTTTTCCCACATGTAGTAGTGTTGGAGAACAAAGAGGGTGCACAGTTCACGGTCAATGGGCAAAGAATTAGATTACTCTAGGGCAACGCGTAAAGTGCTCATGAAGTGGTGAGGCATACCCCTTGATTAAAGCTGAGTAATCAAGGGTCTTGTTGCCGTCGTGCGCGACGTAAATCAAGTGCTTCTTAGAAGGCCACCCCAATGTGTATTCTCTAACACAATAAGATTTTTCTTCTTCTTCTTCTTTTAGAGGCATTTGGCAGTTCTCGTTTAATCATATGAATGTGTTATTTTTTTAGTGTGTTGTCTAGAGAGTAGTTTATGGTCCGTGTCTCAAAGTGTCAGAAAAACACAAAAAGAATAGCTTAATAGGTGTTTAATGTGAAGGGACCAAACCCATGAAATCTATAGCAATTGAGCTGGTGCAACAGATCTATGGAACAAACGACGGGCCCGTCATTCAATCAACGTTCCGTCGCTGTGTCCGTAGATTATACGCCTCTAATTTCACTTCTCGAAAAGAAGTATAGCGGTTTGTATCAATAAAGAACACAACTATATGTTGGGGTCGTCCTCCTGCGAGGACATGATTTAGACTGAACTTTAAACCTACTATTACTTATATTAGTCAAGGTCCTTTCCGAAAACAAGTAACAAAGGGGGGTTTTTCAGTAATGAATGTATTTGAAGCTATGTCTAAGTAAAACAAGTGACAAGTTCAAATAATATGATTTTTATCCAGTAATGTAAGTATAGGGCTTAAGTGTTACCCACAGGTTCCATAACTCGGTAATTCTAGCTTAAACAATCCTTTCCTAGTTCTTGCATGCAAAGTGGTAAGTTATTATCGCCAATTCCTTGGTCCGACAACTAGGGATTTCACTTAGCCCTATGGTCCAGATACGTGTGTATGCTTACTAAACCTACCTTTACCTCATATTAATCATCAAATCGATGTATGGCTTCGTTTTTACTTCGCACCATTCGACAACTAGCCTATTAGATATTGTATACGAAATCTACATTGAGAATTCTTTTCTTATTATCTACGTCCTTGGTCCCGGTAAGGTAGCAACAAGGCGAGTTCTAACACTTGCACCGTTAAAAAGACTTTCTAAATAAGAATTATCAACACATGCAAGAACCTAATTCTAGATTGGTTATTTTAGCTAGTTTTACCTTATTATTTACCCATGTTCCCACAACCTTAGTTATGGATTTTTACGCATGTTAATAATCACACAATCATATTAGTTTGATAAGAATACTGTACTTACTTTGAGTAGTTGTGAATAAGTATCTAGAAAAATTACTATTACTTGAATTAATCATTACTCTTGCAACAAACGATTTCCAAAAATGTAATAATTTCTTTTCTCACAATCACAAGTTCAACAACTAAAATAATAAAACTGAAAAATATCCAAGAGTCTAACCCCAAAAACGAGGTTATTACCAGTATTTATAATAAATAAGTCCTAACATAAAAAGAAATCTATTTTAGGAAAATCTTCCCAAAAAATGCGTCTGAGTCAACGACTGAACCGTCGAGGCCACGACAGACCGTCGAGGCCCCCCGTTGTTCCACACTTAGAATCTTTTTCAGCTGCTTTCTTCTCCAACTCACTGTTACCATTGACGGATAAGGAGGATGGTCCGTTGTGAGCACGACGGTCTGTCAAATGCTTCCGTTTCTCCTCACGTAGAATCTTTTAAAGTCGGGTACTAGAGCTACTTTTTATTAACGATGACTGATTTGCAAGATCGTCCGTCATGGAGGTGACGGTCCGTCGAGAGCCTCCGTAGCCCCACACTTAGTCAGAATTCCATAATTTTCATTTAGCATCTTTTCCTTCATACGACGGTGGCAACCTACGGATCGTCGACGGGTAGACAGACCGTCGATGGCTCCGTAGGTAGTCACTTTTGCAGTTTCAGCACAATTCTTCTGTGTTTTCATTCTAGACAGATTTCCTGCAAACAGAGAGCAAAATACATCAAAACTAGTAGAAAAAGGCGTTTTAGATACGCACAAAACTTAAGGAAAAAGCATTAAAAACCGTTGAGCCACGGTACATCAACACCCTCACTTAAAATTTGTTGTTGTCATCAACAATGCACTTTAATCCCCACACACGCATGAATCACAAAAAAATCTTTGTACAAGAGTATCTATTTAGCTTTTGTCAATCATCTGGATATCAATCCCGATTTATTTTCATTATGTTTTATTTGAATTTTATCACTAATTAATGACTTGCCTCATGGCAGACAGATGATTACACACTTTACTCAACCACACATAGACACCTATCCTCTTTGATCTATCACTATGGTACCAATTTTTCCGGATTGCAACTATTGTCCTCACTTCAAAACAAGATCCTTATTTTCCCCACAGTGATTTAAGTTTAGTAGAAGGATTATTTTCAACACCACTCTCGAACAACTCACACCACCTCAATTTAACATACTTTATTGACTAGGTTTTTCCCTTATTTTAACTCCTTTAAGTTCAACCACAATAGACTCTTTAGGAATCACCTTAGGACTTTTTTAGCTTGAACATAGGCTCCGAGTTAGATAGGTACCTTTGATATATTTTAGTGGACTTATCACCGTCCTTGACCTAATGGCTAGTGTCCTAATGTTTTTATCATTCTAATTCCACCAATTTTTTAATTTTCTTGGTTATTTCACCTTGGTAATTTCACCCTTCCTTTCTTCATTTTGTGAAATTAACTCTTTTATTTTCTTGCTTGTATTTTCACATTTTCAAATATATTTTTATCAATTTTCTTTCAACTTTTCTTGAGTCGCTTTTATTTTTTTCTCTCTCTCTCTCTTTTTTCTTTCAACCCCACTTTCCAGAGCATTCCTCATAATAGCCACCCTCAACTCATGGGTTTTCCATGAGTCAAGGTACAAAATACCCAAAGTTGGGTCAGGGCCACGAAAAGGTTGTTTTTTGAATTATCCACCCTCAAATTATGCTTTTGTCATAAACTAAGATGCACATGTCTAAGGAGGGAGAAGGGCCAACACATTGTTCCCAGAAAATATCAGTTGGGGTGGAAAAAAAAGGAGTATTTTTAAGCTCACATCATTTAGATCAAGAATATGTATTAATTTCATTCGGGTTTTTCCTGTGTTTTTTTAGGCTAAGATTGCCTACATTAAACAGGGCCTATCGAATCCTTTCCTAATTTGTCCTATTATGACTTACTTTTAGCAGGACTAACCAGCAAGTTCTCGTCAGTAACTAATGGGTTGGAATATTAAATTTTTACTCACACTTCTCACTGAAATTCTCATTACTCCTACCAATTTTAGAAACCTCTTTCGAGTTTAGATTTAGGGCATTCAGTGGGTTATCTTTTGTCATACTTAGAACCACACATTTATCAGTTACTGTTCCTAGTTAATGCAGCTTTTCTTTAAATCAATGATATCATTTTGTTTAGCCATCATGATTAAGAGTCCACTTCTGTACTATATACTAAAGAAAACAACATGGCGGTTAAACAATAAAGTAACCAGTCTCTTGGGGAAAAAGAACACAGGCAAGAAAACCCCAAGAGAGGATCTTGAGTTGGGATACTCATACTTCACCCTAGCACTCACTTTCCATTTACCCCACAAAAAAAAACATGCAATTGTCCCTGATGCATAAAATTATATAATATAGAGTGGTAGGTGAAGCAAACCTGTGGCACAAAGCGCCGGTGATCAGCAAGATGGCGGGTCTAGTTTCCCGGAACCCACTTTCTCTGAAGTAGGGACACCATCAGTAGTGTCCTCAACATTGACAGCACTATCAGTAGTGCTTCTCTCAGCCTCTACAACTCTGGAACTAGACTCCCCAGCAGCCACCTCGATAACCCTCAATTGGCGAGCCTCCTCATCAATCAACGAGGCTCTCCTTGCAGCCTCCGACTCATAACGTGTAAGACACCGAAGATGAATTAGGTTAACTAGATCCAAATATAGTTTTATTGATTTTATAAGGTAATAAATACATCTAATATATGATGTATAGGAAGTACCTAAAGTATTAGAGGTTTTGGAAGTCAAACATCAAGGGACGACTAAGACGTTTGACGACTAAGTCACCTAAATGTCTCTTATGTTGTTCTATGTGTTCATATGTGTTTCATGATGTTTTTTAAGGTTATTAATTGAATTATTATATCATGTATATTCATTTTTTTAGAGTTTTTAGCAGTTTGGAGGTAAAATGACCAAGAACGTCCAAGGCGTTCGAAGGATATGCCTTGAAGTGACGTTGTACATCTACGCATATTTCGTCGAGTTTTACGTGTTCGTTTTGGATGAAATACATGTGATAGGTATTAAACTTATAAAAGGTCTTATTTGGATGGGAAACGTCCGGGAAATTATCCCCAAGGACTACCGAAGGGTCCTTGAGTAAGGACCCAAAATCAGTGTGCAGGCTGTCCCAAGCAGACCCTGGCGACGGAGTAGTCAATGAACAGTCGTGGTTGTGACGCCCAGTCAAAGGGTCCCGTTGTGAGGGAATTAGCATATTTTGAAGTATGGAAGCTTTTACAGCCACTTTTGCCACCGACGGAGGCCTGTGACGGCCCTTTGAGGTGGTGACGACCCGTCAAGGGCAAGTCGCGTGAAATCATACCCTTTTCTCTCCTGCTCCATGTCCTTCTTCCATTCCAGGGGTGAATTGTAAAATTCACCCCACTTCTAATTAAAGTTGTTGGAAAAGGTTTTATAAGGGTTATTTGGGTATTTTATTAAGTATATACGGGGTAATCACATGAATACTCATTCCTTCAAAATCATAAACCCAACACTTAGAAAGTATCCCAAAACCTCCATTGAGTCCAACTTGAAGAGGCAAGCTTGGTGGAGGGGTTTTTGTGTACAAAATTCTTAATTCAAAGTGAAAATTTTCATCCTTGAGGTCTGGCTTTTGATCCTTAAACTAAAAAACTCCGTTTCATCAAGGAAGCCTAACTCTCAGATTGTTTTCAAAGTTTTCTGATGGAATTGTCTAATTTTCATGATTCTAACCATGGGGTTCTTCTTCCATAATGTTTAATAAAAGTTGAATTATAATTTAGTTGATTTGTATTTATGATTTCTATCTAAATTACCGATGACCATTAAATTGATGAACCCTAGTTTTTCACTATAATGTGGGTTTACTTGATATTTAAGCTCATATTATGAATGTTATGGTAGTTTCTTATGGGGCTTTTCTACTAATATAAAATGTATTAAATTGATATCTAATAGATATTATATTGTTTAAACCTAGATTAAATCGATTATATTCATTGAGTTTTATGTTTATTGCTTTTGAATTATTGTTCATGGCCATGGGTACGGCCTTGTGATGTTGAATTGTTTAAATTTGGCATTGAATTTGAAGTTTGATGAGGGGATGATGGGATGAAGGTATGATGCCCCATTTTCTGAATTTGGTATAATTATACTTCTATCTATGGTGATTGGTATGAATCCACTTATGGTGGCGGCGGTGTTATGTGTTGTTACTTGCTTGATGTGGCTGTCATCAGCGTTACTTTATGCACATGATGAGCATGGTCTTAGGTTAGCAACTGCTTGAAGTCAATAGTGGCTATTTTGTGTAGTTATTATGTGAAGAAATGAAATTAATCTCTCTACATGTGAAGTCATATTTGTGTTTTTCTACTTATATTGGCTTAAGTAATCATGTAGACTATGACTTTGACATTAAATGAGTATGTGTTAGGTTTAAGTCTTGGTTTATTCTCTTGGCTTTGTGAGTCTATTTGTCGTAACATTATGATGTTATGAATATATTTACGATGACTTGAATATATTAGATTGTTTTTAGGTGTTTTTCTAGAAGACTTATATTATGAGTCAAAAGGTTGAAAGTAAATTTTGTATTTGTCTTGGTTGCCTTGTATTCTTGGTCTGATTATACTGATTACGAATATGTTATTTCTTTGGATTTACGTGTTTAGAACTATTGTATTTGCATTAATGCATTACACTGACTTTAAATGATAATATGAGAGTCTATTATGTGAAAAACTTGACTTAAGGGTAAGGTTAAGATTGTTGAAGTGTAAGCCGTAATGGTATCCTTCAAAGTAAAGGAATGATGGACTTAAGGCTAGTTAGCTGGAACGGCATCATATTAATCCTTAGGAAAGTCATCATGAGCTTCTTTTCACCATTGTGATGTAGCCCAAGTGGACCTTCCTTGGTAGGGTAAATGTGATTGGGTTATGAACTTGTTATGGAACCCTATTATGTGAACCTAATGTATGAATTACTCTATAAGAATGAAGGCTAGCACCGAGTGAGTATGGTAAGGGAAGTAGTTATAGTTATGTATGAGACTAGATTACAAAGTATGCCCTTCATATTCCTTAACCATGTGCCTACAGGGGATGTGTCCAAGTTCTACCTTTGGAAAGTAGAACAACCTCATCGGAGTAGGTTAGAACTCTGAACTCCATGTCTAGCTATTATGTTCTATGTCGGTTATTGCCTATTATCAACATATGGAATACTTATTAGCATTACAGGAGTTTATAGAGTTTAGGTGTTCGTATGGGACGCTATCTAAACACTACACAATAGACTTTGAAGGTGTTATGTGGAGTTCGTGGGTCTTGTCCAAAACCATTATTTGAATGTACTTTATGTGATGTATGAGTCTTATGAACTAATGACTAATGTTATGTAGTATGTAAAAGGAATAAGTACCTATCTAGAGTAGTTAAGGGTTGTCTAGTAAAGGTGTGAAGGGGGAATAGGAATGGTCACTTCGTATCTTACCTAGATGAGTCTTAAGAATGCCTCTAATTAGGGAAGATGTTGATTATGTGGACATGATACGAACTTAGGAAGTCATAAGGATTATTTAGGTAGTCTTGAAGAGGTCAATCATGGACGTTATCTTCTTGACCTACTTAAGCAGGTCTTTTGATAGCCTTTGGAAGGAGAATGTCATAGAACCTATGTGTTGATGTATTATGTGAGCATGATTCTATCTTAGGTAGTCTATAGGATATCTTAAGTGTGTGTGTGTAAGGGATTGTATGGGAGGTCGCTTCACAATCACTCAAGTGAGACTTAGCGTTCACCTTTGGTAGAAGAATCTTACCTTGATGTTTATAACTGCTTTGTAAGTATGTATGTGACTCATTATAGGTAATCTTAAGGGTTGTTTAGGCACATCTATAGAGGGTGTATGGGAGGTATTTCTTTGTGTGACTTAAGTGAATCTTAGGATGACTTTAAGTGAGGGAATAACATTCAAGAAGTTGAGTTTTAAGAGGATTTAGCAATTGACTGTAACAATGAATTAATTCACTGTACAATGAATATAGTTCACTGTAAAATTATCTTTAAATTTGATATTGTTGATTTATTATTATCTTCTGTGTTTCTAAATTGATTAATAATGTTATTATGATTAAAATATAATTTTTAAAGAAAAGATGCATATTTTTAATAAAGTCCATTTTCATGATTTTTATGGATAAAGTCATACTTAGTACAT
Source organism: Solanum habrochaites (assembly GCA_027704765.1). Classification (NCBI taxonomy): domain Eukaryota; kingdom Viridiplantae; phylum Streptophyta; class Magnoliopsida; order Solanales; family Solanaceae; genus Solanum; species Solanum habrochaites. The sequence continues at coordinate 56,961,803 of JAKWJA010002489.1, read as the reverse complement.
GTGGTTGTACTAACTCCATGCTTTTATCAATCTATATAGTTCTTGGTAGTGAGGAGTTTTGAGAAGTGAAGACTTGGACTTAGAAGATCATTCAAGAGAAGTTGAAGTATGTCCTCACTTAATTCGAGTGCATATATGTCTTTTATGTTTGTTATTGGAGTATTGTAATAGAAGAAGTATTTCTATATCATATTTTTAAGTATAGGTCGTGTCCCAAGTATTACTGTGTCTTAAGATGATGAGATTGAGACTTAGAATTTCCTATTACTTTTATATGAAAGAGATTTTGAAGGCTATATTATGTTTTGTGAAAAGTTTTAATTCCTCACTACTTTTCACTATGTATATGCAATGAATGATATGAAAGGGATATTCTTAGACCTATGAGAGGTCGACGAGGCTAGTTACAATCAAAGATTGTACCCTAACTTCTAGGGTATGGTTTCATTTTGTGACATGGCGCTCCTTCTTCCAAGCCCGGGACTCATCCTCATCTCTAGTCCGGTGCCTCCACGCTCTCGTGGTGGAGGTGGTGGCACATCAGTAGTGGTGAACAGGGCAGTCATCACCGTGTCCTCAGCAGGCTCTGCAGAAGTGGCCTCAGACTCAAGCACCCGATCCTCCAATATGGTGTCCAAGTCAGCTCTAAGACTCTCCACAGCAGCCTGGAGAGTTGTCACATCCACTGTAGGGGCAGGACGAGCGAGAACCCACAGCTCAAATGCGTCCAAACGCTGGTGGACCTCCATGATCTTCCGATCAGTGTACTGGTACATCTTCTTCTCTATATGCTCTTTTGCCTAATCAATGGACCTCTGCATCCAAGGCTGGATGTGATGCAGAAGTGTGTCCATTTGGGCCTCTAGTTTCTGGACCCTAGCAAGCCGAACTAGTGTAGAATATGGGATAGAGCGGGAGAAGCTCGAAGCTGTGCTACCACCCGAGATAGACTCGATCAGAGTGGTGTCGGTAGGCTCAAATGTAGCCAGATTAGACACTCGGTTCGGCTCTACCGTGGCTACCAGGTTCTCACCTAGAGGCTGCACCTCTATACGGGGCCCTCTATTTGGAGCCAACTCATTGGCCTCATCCCGGATGAAATCGATATCAACCTAGCCAGGCGGGGTCTTGCAAAAACCATGCACATAAATGGGTAAGTAGTAGTGGACTTAAAGGCCCTCTCGTGCATCACCGCCTTGAATAGCCATGAGAAGTCCACCTTTAACCCACAATCATGGAAGCCATCAGCACTGCACGATCCCAGGTGACAATATTATCAGCAGCACTGGGGGGAAGGCACTGTCAGACCAATAACCATAGGAACTTAGCTGTCAAAGTGAGGTTGGCCTTCTTGATACTCCCCTTGGGATCCCGCACCCAGTCAGCAGCCTCACCATCTAAAGAGAGGTACTGTGCAATCCACCGCTTGGTGGTTCTCTCACCTCTGGCTCACGATAGAACCGACCTTCTTTTATTAATTTCCATTGATAGTCAAACTCGGCGTTGAGATGAGTCTGGGTGGAATCAACACCGCTCCATAGAGAAATCTGCGGATGGCATGCAAAGACATGTCAAACCACTTTCCGCGCACTAGAAAATACTCCAACAGTGCATGCTTGGCAGGGGCTGCCCGCCAGTCCAGCTGAGACCGGAGAGTCGCCCATAGGAGGCGTAGAATTCTTGGACTATCTTTTTGCTATAGAGGCCTCTATCTCGAGTCGTCCACTCAAGCAGATTTCGGGTGAATAACTCATGAATGGCCGGCATGGTGGGAAGAATCCCCATGAGAACCCTTCGATCAAGTGTCAGGGTCCGGGTCATGACCCCCATGTCATTGGGCATCTTAGCATCAGTGTAGATTATGTACTGCCCCTCGACACACGGCCGGTTGGGCTGATCAGCAATCGGAGCAGGGATGCCAGTCTGGGATGCTGGAGTAGAGTCAGCACTAGAAGCCTCATAAGACGAGGCAGAAGCAAAAGCCTCCTATGATCTGAAAGCCTCCACATAGCCAGAATCTTCCTCAAAATCGGATGCCTCCATGGAGCCAGACGCTACCTCGGACTGTGCAGCAGACCCTGAAGGTGTGCAAGTCAGTATGCGCTCCTCGTCAAATTGGGAGGTAGTGACTACGTCGAGCGCCACCCTCGTGGGCGTGGTTCTAGTCGGGCGAGCAGAATGGGTAGGAGTGCGGGTGTCTGGTGGCACGTACTCTGGGTCACGCGCATCATCAGACCCTATGATAAGCAGGGTAGACGGGGAAACTGTCTTGGAACGCCCTCTTGAGTTGACACGGTCGTGTTTAGGTGTCATTTGTACCAACAGAGAGAAGTATGTAGTACTAGTGGAAGTAGCAAAACATAGAAAAGGAATGGCAGTGCACAAGTACAGAGTGTAGGACATACCCATCGACGGTTCGTCAAAGGCATGATGGTCCATCATGGCGGTATGTCGAGGGACACTTAGAAACAATTTTTAAAACATCAGAAACAAAGGTTCTAACAGTGTCGATGATTATGCAGGACGGACCGTCGAAGGCACGATGGTCCGTCATGAGGGTTTGTCGCGTGAAAATTAGAATAAATTATAAAAACGTCAATAACAAAGGTACTGACACCATCGAAGTTTGTGCAAGACGAACCGTCGAAGGGATGACAGTCTGTCATAAGGGTCCGTCAACAGACACTTACATTAATTTTATAAAAAATCAGAAGCAAAGATTCTGACACCATCGACGGTTGTGCGGGACGGACCATCGAAGGGACGACGGTCCGTCATAAGGGTCCATCGATGGATACTTAGAGTAAACTCAGGAAGTTGGGGTTGACAGTTACCAACGACGGTCCGTCGATGGGTTCTCGTACTAACCTTCAGGAAACACAATTTTAGAGACAATTTGGTACCCTATCATACTAATTTGAAGTATTCTTAGAATCCTAAGTTTACTAAACATTTACCCAGCATCCCATCATTCGTAGGGCCTGAATTTTCCTAGTTTTAACATACATTTTCGACAGCCTATCAAACCCTAGGTCAGGAACACAATCATGCAAACACACACTATTTTTTAACAATAACCCCCATACCTTTAAATTTCAGTGTTCCAAGGGACTTAGGACTTTTGTGTGTAAGTTTTAGCATGCAGAATGGTCCAAAATTAAGTACCCAAATAGTTATAAATCACGGTAATCAGGAATATAAAAGTTAATCTTGCAGCTCAAAAAACATGCCTGACAACTTTAGTAATGGAGAAAGAGTATGAACACTAGTAGTTGAATAGCAGAAACAACTACCACGAACACCGACCAGCAAAGGAACTAAGAAAATGGGAGATTTTGGGACAGAATGGATTTTGTGGAAGTGGGGGAAGTGTGGGAATCTGGTGATGGAATGGAAGTGAATGGGTCAAAAAGTGGGAGAAAATGAGAGGAAATAGGAAGGGAAATGGTTATGGGGTTATGTGAAGAGGTGGGTAAATGAAGAGTTCAAAAACATTGAATATGTAGCCGAACAGGTCGGGTCGGGTTGGTGGGTGAGGGATCGACGATTCCCCATCGACGGACCATAAATCATTCGACGGTCCGTTAAACCCTCTGTCGCAGTTCCCTTACTTAGAAAAATTTAAAGAACATACCTAGGCACGACGGATCCGACCGATGTTCCGTCGAAGGGAGAATGGTCTGTCGATCGGTCCGTCGATGGGTGCACCAGACCAATTTTTTGTAGATTTTTGGTGATTTGGTCCCTGCACATTTAACTCCCATTAAGATAATGTTTTTTGTTATTTTGGATCACTTTTTGATACATCGGACCCTACTCTCTTCTTATGTCCCCCCCCCCCCCCCCCCCAACAACTTTAAAGAAAAATAAAAGGACATCAGACGGACACAAGTTAATAAAAAGAAAAAATAATGCAACTAGCCTTGGAAAATCATGAAACCCTATAGTTCGCTAGCGGGACACATATTGGGTTTTGCTCCCAATAGTGCTTGATTTAGGTACCCGGACGAACGGAGGATTCTTTGCATACTCAGGACTTCCCAAGAGGGTATGCGTTAGATCACTTCCTTGCCATTTCAGCATGCCCTGATAGGATTTTGATTTGCTGCCCATTCACCTTGAATCACCCACCTTGTTCTCCAAATCAACCCGCACCATGAGGAATTATGGGGGTGATAAAATAGGGACAGGCATTTGTACTGAGTTTGACAGGGAAAACAAGGCGCAACCTGCAATTGAAAATGCAACCAAATCTTCAAAAAAAAACATCACGCTTCTCAAATCGTTGGTCATCGTACTTCTTCATTTTTTTCTTTGTAAAGGTCTGGAACTTTTTCCTATGTCCTCAAACGAAAAGTAACAAGCTCCATTCTACACGTTTAACCTCTGTTCCGCCAGCCTTATTCCAATCCCATTTTTTTCAACTTCTTTCATTGCCCACATGGCCTTATGCTTAATTCAACGGAATAAGTGGACAAGCTATTCCCATATACCAAGTTGGTTATGGGGACATACATATGGGGTCTTTTTCATGTTGGTCCGATAGACCCAAAAAGTTTTCATCAAGCCTCATTGACCAATCGTTCTATGCATTCACCGTTTTTGCCAAAATCTGCTTAAAATCTATTGTTGACACCTCAACTTCCCACTAGTTTACAGATGGAAAGGCGAGTGGGACATATTATGGGGCAAATCCCACACTTCTCCAATTAATCCCTTAAACAGATTGTTTACAAAGGTGGGATCCACCGTCACTTATAATACGGACCTGGGGTGCCAAATCTCAAAAAATTATGTTTATTTTTCAAGAACGTACGGTGACCTTCTTCTTTCAGTATTCGCAAGTGTGATAGCTTCCACCCATTTGACATATAATCGACGGCCATAAGAATGTACTTCATCGAATGAGAATCACAAAAGGGCCCATAAAGTCAATGGCCAAACACATCAAACAATTTAATCACAAGATAGATTCAAAGGACGCTCTTGCTTTCTTCAAAAGCCCACCATCTCTAGGCATCTATCACATCCTGTGGCGAACTCATGAACATCTTTTGGTGGATGGTTGGCCAATAGTAGCACATTGGAAAGTCGTGTGAACGAATTTCGGATACAACTTATGATTGCCCACGTACAGGAGAAAGAATGGCATGCCGCCAAAACACTCAACATCTCAACTTCCGCCACACACGCCGGAATAAATAAGGCCCATCGGCCCCCCACAATCCTGTACAAGTATTGGCTCATCCCAAATAATTTTTCACATCATGCATGAACTTTTGCTTTGGAAATTATTCATATCCGGTGGGACGATTATCACTTCCAGATTTAATTTGAAAATTTGTTGTGAACCCTGGAATCAAGTATGGGAGGAAACAGTACACCATGCTCATCAGGGAAAGTATTATCTTTCAGCCTTTTCACCTAACTCCCTCCTCGCTTCATCTTTAATTGGTACAAGTGATAAGAAACTTGATTTTCGGTTTCCCTTTCTATTTTCACACCTCAAAGTCAAATTCTTGCATAGGAATTACCCACGAAGTATCATACGCGTTTTGCAATCATCATTTGCGATCTATAATATATCAACGAGAATAATCAGGATGCACTATAACACTCGTGCCAACGCAAATAGGAGCAAAAAATTTATCGAAAAGCAAAGACTACTACAGCGAGCTCTGACTTTCTTCCCGGTGTAAGTTTGTTGGAGTTCTTTTGGGCTTTCATTAAGGGCTTTAATAGAATAGTAAATGGGATGAAGGATGTTGCCCCTTCTTTTGCCCACCAATATCACACAAGACGCAACACACTCGAATCCCCAACATACCCTCAAAAGTATTGCTCCAATCTGAGAAGAAATGATTTGATAGGGTCCAGGACCACCAAACTTTACCTTCAATTCACCAAATGCTTAAGATAGGATTCATCAAAAAAAATAAACTACATCTTTTTCAAGCGAGAACTTGCACAAAGGATGTGCAATCTTTCGCAAAGTACTTGATGAAACCTTCGTAAACGCCTTGCAATGCAAAGAAAACATTCATCACACCCTTTTATAGATCGATAGGAGGAAGATGGAAGTTCGCTTATCACCTAAACTTTGGCTCGATCAACCTCTATACCTTCTCTAAAAATGTGGTGACCCAATACAATACCTTATTTTAACCATGAAGTGAACCTTTGTCCCAAAATTTAGCACAAAGTTCGTTGTTGCATCTCACACATCTTAAGAACCTTGTACAAATGACTCAAACCAACCGTCAAAGGATTGTCACCAACCACTGAAAATTAATCCATTTAAACACCCAATAGTGTATCCACCATATCAGGAATAATTGGACATTCAGTACATCTCTGAACGTGGGGTGCTTACATAACCCAAAACGACATTCTCTTGAACGTGGGTCAATAAGGGACAAGTAAGTAAAGGTGGTTCCCCTTGATCTTTTCGGTTGCAAAAAAATAAATCTTTACTTATAACCGGAAATCCATTCAAGAAAAATAGTACCACCATTTTCCTGGAAGTCTATCCAATATCTGATCCATGAAGGAATAGGAAAAGGGTTCTTTTTTTTTCTCGGGGTCCATGCATTTAATATCCTGTAATCCATCACCATACCAACTCATCCAGTCAATCCCTCATCGGAACAAGCTCCTTTTTCTCATTGGGGACAACAGTCTTTCCCCCTTCGTAGTTACACACTGAAAAGGGCATACCTAAAACTACTATGAGGTTGGATATATCACTCCACATCTAACCCACCTAATGATTTTTATCTTTTACCACCTCTTGCATAGGTGATTAATTGTAAAACGTCTCTGGTGATCAATACTTGGCTGATGATGGGCATTGAGTTGGTCTTTCTGTGAAAAAAATCCCGGAATGGATCCCCCCCATAATGTCTGCAATATAGTCCACCCAATAGCACTTTTGAAACTTTTTAACACCTCCACCCAACTCTTGAATCTCTGGCGCACATTCAAATCTGATTGCATTAATTATCGGCAAAACGTCACCTCTTTTCCCAATAATACATACACTCAGATGACGGTGGAGAGCCATAAGATTTACTTTGGGAGCTCCTCTTTCAACATGGGTTTGCGATGGAGATTTCACGATGCTTTCCATATCTAAATCCCCGCCCCACTCAATCCTTACTCTTTGGTTTTATAGCGAACATCACCTCAATTTAAAGTGTCGGTGACCAAGACCTATATCTCCCAATGCAATCACTATCGAAATTCATTGATCAATACCACTAGTGTTCTACCACCCAGACTCTCTTCTATTGTACCTCAGATGACTTCAACCATGTAAGATAGGGAAGCTACCAATTGGTTCACAACCACTCTTTCTCATGGGACCTACAATGTGGAAAGTCACGTCTTTATTGTTCAATAGAAAAAAATTTTAATTTTCCCTTTCTCCAAATCAACCAAGTCTCTACCCGTAGCAAGGAATGGCCCTCCCAAGAATAATAGGCACCTCCAAAAATCAACCCTCGAACAAAACAAGAATTACAAAAATCGGGCCCGTAAATATAAATTGACGCCACCTTACTACACATTGTGGAATATCTAATAGGCCTTTTCACTGTTTTGAGCGGACACAGTAGCGCATTGCAGGTGGGCTTTGGGTCACTCAAAACCCCAAATCTGTTAAATTAGAGAGAGGCATGAGATTTATGCTGCCCCCACATCAACCTAATGCTTTCCACAAGGGTAATTAACTCGATTGTATATGGAATAGTTGTGAAGGCACCGGATCTTCTTTCTTTTGCAAAAGAGACCTTTTTTTCTTGGTAGCCCAATAGCACTAACAATTATGCATTCTATCATTCATCCCCAAAATACTAACTAAATTTCATATTGACCATATCTTTCATGGAACTTGGCATAACCAGGCATTTGTTCAAGAGTTTCGATCAAAAGGACATGATGGAAAGTGTTTGGCATATGATTAATAACACCGGTATTTTACCATATCCGGTCTTTTTTAGTAACCTTGTGGAAAATGGAGATTGTGGTCTAGTCATGGGGGTACCTTTTGGGGTTTACCTCAGCTTCTTTCCCATTTTTCTTCTAACCCACCACTAACCTTCTACTACCTATCATGTCTAGTATCCATATCTTCTACAGAAGACGGCATCTGTGGGTCAATTAACGTTTGTTACACTCGAGTTATGGACTGTCATAACAATGGCCATCATTTTTCGATTTTTTGACAGTATTTCTGACGAAAGAGTGCCGATGGTGTGGGTTCATAGTCGAAGATACTTGGGCCATTTGCAACTAAAGATGCTTGATCGAGATTGCATGTGCATCAACTTTTTGCCCAATCTCGGCTAAGTCACTACTCAAATCTTTATGGGTGTTGATCAGTAGCATCAAGCCTTCTCATATTTTCTGGCAAAAACTTTTCCCAACTCGCGCCCATCACTACCTCCACATCCTAGGAGAAACTTCACGATTTGACTTGGAACATTAGGGCCCACACTTATCATTTTTTTTACCATAGTTACCCCAGTTGAAGTTGTTGTCGCGGTTGTAATTCCCATCTCGAACATAATGACCCTCTCAATTTTAATTACCATAGTTTCAACCTTGATTTCCTTGACCTTGGCGCCATGTCTCCTTATTGGAGCCTTGGGCATTTGGTCGGAAAACCCTTGTCTGCTCATTTGCCCCATAAGAGTCCTCCTCATAGTAATATTCATCAGTTGGCGGTGGTGGTTTAGACAAGTAGTTCACCGCATTTACCTTTTCTTTACCCCCACTGACGTGTTTCAACACCAGACCAAGCTTAGTTCTCATTTGAGCCGTTTCTTCACAAATTTATTTGTGGCTTGGTTGTGTGCGGATTGCACTGCAAAAGTGTGTCTCCCAGTACCTGACTTCCTAGTGCTCCAAGCTTTATTATTATGGGAGATTTTCTCCAACTTATTAGCAATCTCAGCATAAGGACACTCCCCATAAGAACCACCCGCTATCGTATCCAGTACTGGTTTATTATTATCTTCTTGTCCCCGATAGAAGTACTCATTCACTTACTCAGCATCTATGAGGTGATTAAGGACACTTCTCAAGAACGAAGTGAAACAGTCCCAAGAACTACTGACTAATTCTCCCGGTAGTACCACAAAGTTTTTCACCCTATCTTTGTGGTGTATATTCTTAGTCACCGGGTAGTAAAGTGCTAAGAACACATCCCTCAATTGATTCAAAGTGTAGATTGAGTTATAGGGGAACTCGGTAAACCATATAGCAGCCTCTCTTGTCAGTGAGAGAGGAAACACTCTCAACCCAATTACGTCCATATTCAAATCAGTCCTCTCTATATAACTCTTACACACCTACCTCACCTTGGCGATGTGAGCATGTGGATCCTCAGTTTGTAGCCCCGAAAACAAACCTCTAGCGGTGAGCATTTGCATCAGACTACTAGTTACCACGAAAGCATGATCGTGTGGTAGGAAAGGCAAAACAAGTGGCCCGTCAGAGTAAGTAATATTATCATATCCCCTATAATACTCTTGAGGGCGTGGAGCGAGAGTTTTCCCCCGTATTTCACCTTTCCCATGATTTTCAGGTAATAATTGATCATGAGCATCAACCGATGGTGGAAGTTCCAGGTTGTGATCATCATTGAGAATACCCAAATTTCGGTTTATTCTACACAGTGTATGCTCTAATTCGGGGTCGGGTGAGAGTATGGGTTCTCCTCTACTCCACATACTTGGCATACACGGAAGTTAGATCTCAAGAGACAAAAACAAAGGGAAAAACTAAAATTCAGAAAATGTTGAATAAACTTTTGTAATAAGCATCAAGTTAATCTAAAAGTCATATTCCCCGGCAATTGGGCCAAAATTTGGTACTCCCAAATTTACATCTCAAAAAGAAGTATAAATGGTCGTATCAAGTAAAGAACCCAACTATGAGGTTAGGGCCGATACCACAAGGAAAATTATTTAGACTTAACTTTAACATACTATTACTTATATTAGTCAAGTCCTTCCCCAAAAAAAGTAATAAAGAGGGGGTTTTAAGTAATGAATGTAATTAGCTATGTCTAAATTAGCAAGTGGCAAATTCAAATATATGATTTTTATAAAGTAATGAAAGTAACTAAGGCTTAAGTGTTCCCCACAGGTTCATAACGCGGTAATTCTAGCTATAAAAATTCTTTCCTAGTATCTTGCATGCAAAGTGGTAACTTATGTATCCCTAATTCCTTGGTCCGGCAACTAGGGAATTTCACTCAGCACCTTGGTTCGGCTACATGTGTATGCTTTACTAAACCTTACCTTTACCTCATATTAAGTATCATAATTGATGTATGGTTTAGTTATTACTTCGCACCAATCGACACTAGCCTATTATATAGTGTATACAAAATCTACATTGATAATTCTTTTCTTATTATCTATGTCCTTGGTCCGGAAAGTAGCAACAAGGAGAAATATAACACATTCACTCGTTAAAAAGACTTCTAAATCAAAGAATTATCAATGCATGCAAAACACTATTCTATATTTGTTATTTTAGCTAGTTTTTACCTTATTATTTACCCATGGTTCCCACAACCTTAGTTATGGATTTAGTTACCCATGTTAATAATCACACATTTCATATTAGTTTGATAAGAATTCATGTACTTACTTTGATGAGATTGAATAAGATGTAGAAAATTACTTGAATTAATCATTACTCTTGCAACAAACGATTTCCGAAAAATATAATAATTTCTCAAAATCACAAGTTCAACAACTAAAATAATAAAACTGAAAAATATCCAAGAGTCTAAGCCCAAAAACAAGGTTTTTACCAGTATTTATAATAAATAAGTCCTAACATAAAAAGAAATCTATTTAAGGAAAATCTGCCCGAAAAATGCGTCTGAGTGAACGAACTGAACCGTCGAGGCCACGACAGACCGTCGAGCGCCCCCCGTTTTTCCACACTTAGAATGTTTTTCAGCTGCTTCTTCTTCGCTTCTCCAACGCACTGTTTAACGCATCGCGGATAGGAGGATGGGCCGTTGATAGCACGACGGTCTGTCAAATGATTCCCGTTTCTCCACACGGAGAATCTTTTCATGTCGGGTACTGGAGCTACTTTCTATTAACGATGACAGATTTGCAGGATGGTCCGTCGTGGAGGTGACGGTCTATCGAGAGCCTTTGTATCCCCATACTTAGTCAAAAGTCCCCAATCTTCATTCAGCATCTTTTCCTTCATACGACGGCGGCCACCTACGGACCATCGAGGTGTCGACGGACAGTCGATGACTCCATAGGTAGTCAATTCTACAGTTTCATCACAATTCTTCCACATTTTCATTGTGTACAGATTTCCTGCAAACAAAGATAAAAATACATTAAAACTAACAAAAAAGGCTTCAGACACACACGAAACTTAAGAAAAAAGCTTTGAAATACCGTTGAAACACGTACATCAGTAATCCAAGGTAATGCTTAACTTTTGTCTGATCTGCACACAATTGGATAAGTCCAGCAATGGTCCGTCTACTACTTACTACACCGTCTGTGATCGTCATTTTACTCAACCAGTGACCCACCCTCGACCCAAGACCACTCTATTACACTAAAACTATTTAGTTTACATACCACAACTCCTTTTCAAATCTTCTGGACACCATTTCCTCCCATTAATCTCGCCTTCTCCATTAACTCCCATAATCTCCTCCCTTCCATTTCTTCAAATCCCCTTCTCCCCAACTTCAGAAATCCCAAACCCTACCCCCTCAGTTTCTACTTCCGTCTATTTTGATGTTTTCCGCTCAGTGTTCCAGGCGAGCATGTCCGTTTGGTGTTGCACGATACCAACGGAATTCATTCGACTCAGGTTTTACAGGTATTTCATCTCCCTTTGCTTATGATTTACTCATTTGCTGGTGGAAACAAATGATTGTAAATGTTGTCTTGACTTAGGGACAACAATTTGCATGTTAAACTTGTTACATTGGGTCTATTCCCACGGGTTGGATAGAAAGTGAATGGGTTGAGGGTAAAATTTGTGTCAATTTAATATCCTTATTGATTTTCTGACTTAGGTCTTGATAGTCTTGTAGAATCTATGATTAAATTTGCCAAACTAAAGCCCTAAGGATGACGAATTGTTCTTATACTTGTTATTATTTGTTGGTTAAACTTGTGATCTTCTTAAAAGTGTTAAAATGTACTATTTAAAACCATGCGCTAAAACATGTCTTTGAACAACAACACGAGACCCTGTCTACAGACCGCCGATTGATCGACGGACCATCGATAGGTATATAGATAGCTAAAATTTGAAATGCTTAACTTTCTAATGATGGAAGTGGACTACGGTCCTTCGATTAATCAACGGTTCGTTCTGCATGTCTGTCATTTCTTACTGATACTGTTATTCTTGAGAAATTCTAAATTTTTATGTGTCAGACGACGAAAGTGGACTACGGTTTGTCGATTGATCGACGGGCCGTTCTTCATGTTCTTCGTTTCTAATTGAGAGGTCTGTGTAATGTTGAAATTTAATATTTTGCTAAGTATCCACTGACAGTCACTATCGATGGACTATCGATTCATTGACGGGCCGTTGATAGTGTCCGTCTCCCAATTCTGCAACTCTGCACTGACCTGGGTCTTGTGTATCCAGGATCTGTTTTGATATTTTGCTTGTGTAGTTTGCTTACATTGAGACTAATAATTTTTTTTTCAGGTGCTTATGTCTTCAAAAAAAGACCTCGTTTACTCTAGGGTTAGGTCCAAGTCTGTGGCACCTTCCCGCCGATTGATTAGCATGTACAATGATGAGCAAGATCTGGAATATGTTCCCCTTGGCACCCGAAACCCCTACACCAGCTGCTAGAGCCACCCTGGCCACCCCCTAGAAGGTGGCTTCTGGTGTAGTCACTCTGACTGCCTCTCCCAGTTTGATGAGAGATACCGCAACTCTGAATCGCGCACTCGTCTGGTCTCCCTCGGTTTTGATGGAGCATCTGGCTCTGAAGAGGATTTAGATTTAGAAGTGAGTCGCCCACTCCTAACGGGGGCAATGATCAACTGACTCCTATTTTTTTTTATGATCATAGAGCCATTCTACCATTGTTCCTACTGCCTACAATGCCTTGTCTAATAAGGCCTCGAGTTTTGGGAGTCTCTTCCGGCACCCCATCATGAGATCCCTACACAGGGTTCTTATGTGCCCAACCGGTGGTACGTAGATGTCCAGCACCCGATATACAAGGATACAAAGGTTTGAATGATAGGGGGGATAACACCTCGCTTGGTGACAGTCGAGCGGCGCGTTTCTTCTAGTATTTTGCACACAGTCCTTGAAGCGCATAGCTTATTTACCCGCCACAGGCTCGAGTGGATGGCGAGGAGTGTGGGGTCCTACAGTGAGGAGATTGTATGAGAGTTTTATGCCTCTTACATAGAGACTCTCCAATGTGCTTTAGACAGGAGGTCAAACCCCGCCAAACATGACCCACTCACCGATATTCGAGTTTGAGGCTGTCGGGTTGACATTTCTTCTACTTCCATCCTTCGCTTTCTGTACGGTGGTTTCACTGATGCCTTGAGGGTTCCCCTCACTCAAGAGTTTGACTAAAAGTGGGAGTTGGTCAAAGGTACCCAGTTTCAGCGAAGCAGAGATCAGAGAGAGTCCATCAAAAGGTGGATTGCCCAGCATCTCTCCATTAATAGTGAGGGAGCGGACTGGGTGTTGGACCCCTAAGGCCTTATCAACAAGTCAAACCTCACCTTTGAATCCAAGTTCTTCTGGTTGTTAGTCCACCACTACCTTTACCCCACGGCAGCAGATAATATCTTTACTTGAGATAGAGCAGTCCTGGTAGCAGCACTGGTAGTCGGGTTGGAGATCGTCTTTACGAGGTTGTTGATATCCGTGATGCATGAGAGGGATTTCAAAGCCTCCACCTCTTACCCATTCGCATGCATGATTTTTCAGTTATGTAGGCTTGCTGGAGTGCCCCCCTTGCATTGTAATGTCCTTCGTACTCAAACCGAGATTGTGGATATTTGTGTCATCAAGGATGAGGATAATGTAGCAGCACCACAGAGAGGACCCAGAGTCGATTTGCAACCGCTGAGTGAGAACTTGGTGGAAATGGTAGAGCGAACCGAAGGGGCTGATCTTGCCACCACACCGGCCGAGTAAGCCCCAGGCACTAGTAGGCGCCTAGTTACTCTCGATCTAGTCCATCAGCAGCAGCATTGATCCCGATTGCTAGTCATAACGCTTGATGCCCGATGCCACCTTTGCTGCATCATATCCCCATCCTTGGAATGTAGAACCCATATCGAGTTGAGGACCAAATTAGAAGAGGTGTCTTAGTAGACATAGTGGACGATTTCAGCCGTCCCTATGCCTGATGTTTTGAAGCTGTGGGAAAAGGAGGGAAATGAAAAGCTAGTGCTAGACGCCCATCCCCCACACTTTGATTTGCTACTCTTCAGTAGGTTGTGGGCGCGGTGGCTACGGAACGTCATAGGGACAAAATAACTGGAAGAGTGGCGGCCCGAGCCTGAGACTGGACAAGTTGAGACAGCGGAGGATACAGTGATTGTTGCACTTTTCACTGCCCCTATTGTAGCACCACCTAAGCCTCGTGAGTGTGCCAAAAGACACCATTCCATCCGCACATTTGAGGGAGATGGGGCTCATGCTAGAAAGAAAGAGTGGCCCAATCTTGGGTCCGGTCCTAGGAAGCCTCGTTGATTTATTAAGGATCCCGCTATTAAGGGGTCAGATTGTGCTGAGGAGTCTAGCTCCAGAGTGGATGTTTGTTGAGAGGATCAAACCTACGCGGTGCAGATACATTGTGGGCATCTACTGCGGGTTTTCTTTACTAAAGGTTGTGTGTGCCAGATACCAGAGGCGCGCATCTTGTTGATCTTTGTCGCTATGCACCTCACGTTTGATCTAACTAAGTGTGGGGCTACAAAAAGGATCGATGGTTGTCGACTGGTCGACGGACCTTATTGTTCAACCGTTGATGAGATCATAGATAGTCCCAATACCAGCTGTTGGAAAAATTCTAAGGATAGAGCAACGGAAGGCATTGATGAATCATAGACTCATTGATAGACCATGTTGTTGGTCCATTAATTTATTCAAAGAGGATGTCATCTAAAAGATGAAAAATGATTCTAAGTCTGTACTGACAAAGGCAGTTAACGGTATGTTATTTCATCGACGATCCGTCGGTGGGGGCCGTCAATACAGCCGCATTTTTGGAAAACTTTTCTTATTTTAATTCTTTTAATTTAGGAAAATGTTGTTTCAATAAATCAGTTGGTAAACCTCGTTTTTGGGTTAACATGTTTTACTTTTTCTTCCGTGTTGTTTTTGGAGATTGGGTTTTTCAAACTTGAGCAATAATTCAATTTTCGGATTTTGGTTTTCAGTTTTTCTTTCTAATGCAAGTTGGAATTTGGATTGTTTTTGAATTTCAAGTAAGTTCATTATTTTATTCTTAAAAGAACATCCAATTGGTTCTTTTAGCATGGGGTAAACTAAATCCACAACAGGGTCTGTTTTTATGAACCCGGTTGATTACCTGTAAACCTAGCTTAATAACATTCTCAACTAGGATCTTTCATACATGATGATTCTTTCGTTTATAAATTATTTTAATGGTGCCAATGTGTAAACTCCTCTTCTTGCTACTTGGCGAACACCAAGGATATAGTTAATAGACGAAAATAAGTTATCAACATAGAGTTTTAGTTTAGTGGGATGGGCGTTGGATCGGGATCATCTAGGTAGGTAATTTGGTTCAATGTAACAACTAATTCTACTGTTGATTTATGATGCTTGAATATGGAGGGGGGGTGAAAGGTAATGGTTAGGAGGTTGTGCAGGGTGCGGGGGCACACGGTTTAGCTTGAGCCAGTGGGGGGTGGGGGGGGGGGGAAAATTCTCAAAATTCATACCAAGTATTTAAAGATACCTAACTTACGAACTTCTATGCAAATCACTAGGGAAACTTGTTAAGCTCCGAATACTGCGTTATGATCCTATGGGGAACATTTACACTCTAGTTTCTCTCATAACTTGATAAAAAAGAAGGCTTTGCTTTTATTTACTATTTTGCTTATATTGTTGACGAATATTTGTGTTACGACCCCCCCCCCCCCTCTAGTTACTTGCTTTTGGACAGAACTTGACTAAATAATAATAATATTCCATTAAAGTTAAGTCTAAATCATTTTACTCGTGGGATCGACCCCACCCTACTGGTTGGGATATTTACTTGAATGGATCGCTTCTAATTATGTAAGGAGGTGGTAATTTTTGCGCGTATCACTTTCTAATGATGTATAGAGAAAGTTTGGATCACAGAGATAGATCTGACGACAGCCTATAGTCGGCAAAAGGTTTTAATCGACAATACAAGCAGGGACCTTCGAGTTTGTGAAAGAGTGGACATTTCTAGCTGAGAGGTCAACCATATTAACGGGGTTATGAGAATTCAGTACGAAAGGGGAAGTTAGTCCTCGTTTATGTTGTCCCTTGTGAGGTTTTACCACGGTATTTGGAAAAGTTTTCTATGAGTTGAAACTACCTAATGAACTAGCTTCACTTTATCCGGTGTTTCATGTTTCTATGCTCAAGAAATGCATTGACGAACAGATGTACATTTTGCCTATTGAAGGTTTAGGAGTGGATGAGAACCTCCCTTATGAAGAGATTCTGGTTGAGATCCTAGATCTCCAAATCAAGAAGTTAAGGAACAAAGAGGTCGCCTCCATAAAAATCTATAGAGGAACCATCTTGTTGAGGGTGCAACATGGAAGGCCAAAGTCGACATGAAGTCCTACTACCCTCATATTTTTCTCCTTGAGCTTAGACATTCCTTTTGATAAAGAAAATTATGAATAAATATGAAATTTGACTTGCTTTCTAAATAGGTGCATGTTTTGGTAAAAGTTGCACCAACGTGAGTTTTTAGAAAATTCCTTCATACTATATTCTTGCACTGATATGAAATATGTATGCATGTGTCTTCTTGAGATTTTTTTGTTTGTTGTTGCTTGAGAATAATGATAGCATGGTAACTCTTACTTTGTGTTTGAGCTCATGTAGTAATAGGATTATTTCCTCATTGTGTGTTTTATTAATTTTGAAGCTCTTACATGTTTGCTCATGAATTGATTGCTATGTGTAATGTATAGATGTGTTAAAGGGATTTTGAAGTATCCTATGCGTTGTGACTATTTGATTCTAATCCAATAGCCTACCAAAGATTTTAGGTCCATTGGGGACTATATGTTTCCCAAGGGGGATAATGTAATACCTCCGAAGTTCATGGAATGGATTGAGCTTTAGCCTTTGACAAATGATTTTTCCAAAACTATATTAATGTAATAAACTCATTTAGAAAAGGTTAGAGCCAAAACGATAAAGAAAGACCTTGACGTCCGGAAACTAGCTAAATTGAACTAATTGGTGTCCTTAATGTTTGATACCAGTTTTGGGACTGTCAATGAAGATCAAAACATGTTAAAAAGACCTTTAGATAGTACTATATAGTACAAAGGAACGGATCCTGTGATGAGGACCACCTGTTGACAAAATGACACCATGCAATGTTTACCCGCAGTCGGTTAACTTAATTATATCGAAGCTTCGTGAATTTTTCACATTATTTAGAATTAATTATTTTAATAAATTCTTAAGCGACAATTAAGAAAATATCTAATACAAATAAAAATATATATATAATACATGGATTTTAGGTTACTTTATCATAGCTTGAGATATATATATGTTAGGCGGCGTAATTACGGTGTATGAACTTGTATATTTTGTCAAACTGATTATTCAAAATCATCTCAAATATATTAATTTAGGTAACTATTCTCTTGGTTTCAAAATTAATAATTATACTTTGAATCATTTTTTATAATTGATCTGTGCTGAAACAAAAAAAAAAGACTGAGGGAAGCAGTCGTTAAAGAGTAATTTAATCCGAATTCGTTTTAACGTTTAGCCAATTTTTATTTAACTAAAATTGGCCATCTTTTAATTTAAAACTCATTTTTTCTTTATTCATTCTATGATTCAATCTTTTGGGGGCCTTTTTTCTAATTTCTCAGGCCCACTTCAATCCCAATCCCTTCCACCACCTCCATTTAATTAATTCCCCCAGCCCAATCCCACCCCCCTTTTCCCTTTTCCAGCAGCCCAGTATCATTAAACCCATCCCCTTACTTTGGACCCGAACCCAGCCCCCCCCTTTCCTTCATTTCCCCTCTCACGCCCCCAACAGAACCCCAACCCCCCGCAGACACCCACACGACGACCCCCCCCTCTTATTCTTTCCTTTTCCTTTCCACCACGCCCCGCCCTCTCGTCTTCCCTCATCTCTCACTCTCCCCTCCTCTCTCTCCTTCTCTCTCCAGGGCGCGTGGAGGAACGATAATCCGCAAGCGGACACCTGCAAAAATCTGCCGCCGGCAGTGAAGCACAAAGCGACAAACCTCCCGTCCTTGCCGACGCAGATGATGACATCGTAGTTCCGCAAGGACGGTCGAAATCATCCCTACCCTCATCTCCTTTCCCGTGTTGATTTGTTTTTTTGATGAAGATTAGAGGATTTTAATTTCAAAAAATTTGAAATGACCTTTCCCTCGCCCGTTCCCGTCCTACCCTCCCCCGCCATCCCAGCCTTCCTCTTCGAAACCCTAAAATTCCCTTCTATATTAACCCCCTCCTTCTTCAGGGTAAGAGGGGAGGGATTTTTGTCGAAAAAAATTCATAAAGGGAAAACTTTGAGTGTGGGAAATTTGGAGATAATTTTATCACAGAGGTCAAAATTTTGGGGCTGAGGAAAAATCTGAGTTGAGGAAAGTTGTGGGAAGGAAGTTTCTCTGTTTTGTTTTCTGTTGGTCGCATGAGCTTAGGGAAGTATAGGGGGTTGGAAATTTTGGGGGAGTGAGAAATTTGGCTGGAATTTTTGTCGAAAGTTTCAGGTTAGAATTTGGAGGGTTGATAATTTGTTGGCTGCAGTCATAACCCTGTTATGTGTTTATGCTAGTTTGAAATATGCTTAGTTGACATATATATCAAAGTTTAATTTTTCTGCTGGAATATGCTACAACAAAATTTCTGACTAGATTTGGCATGTGAAATGGGTTTGATTTTTTACTCCTGAATGTCGATTGCCTACCTATAGTTATCCTATTTTGGTTATCGGTTATGGTATGGGTATAGATCCTAGGAATAAAACTCATCAGTTTATTTCACAACTTAAAGTTTTTTCTTGTCTAAAATAGCTTTGTCTTGACTGTATGTTTTTAAAAAAAATTGATAAACTTCCTTAATTAGAGTTGTTTCCTCCTATTTCGATAAAGGCTTAATCCTTTTAATCATTTTTTGCATGTGAAACGCGCTTCTTGAGTCCATTTTGGAACTCCATAGTTACCCTTGTCTTTGGGGAGGCCATGAGGCTCGAAAATGTTTGTCAAGTCGATCCATGGGAGGGAAAAACATGCGAGGTCACATGCTATGGAGATTGAGAACGTCCCAAACTAACTAGAAGACCTCACTTCCTCTCATTCCGTATTTTTACCTTTTAAGGGCATAAGCCCTTATTGTTTTATATTTTTTATTTTTCTTGTAATTAGTCCATATTCGTAAGACTAGGAACATGTACGAAAGAAAAACGGGTTAAAACCAAAAAAAAAAACAGTGGGTCCAACTCTGTCAAGGCGAACAATACCGCGAGTTATGGACCCAAATCTCTCTCTATCTCTCTTTGCTATTTGTTGAGTTTTCGTTTTAAATGTCTGTTATTCTTGGATTTAGAAGAATCCCTACCCCGCTGACACCTTTCACTTTATCAATAATCGAACTTAAAATTAAAACAAATCTTAAAAAAACAACAATTTTTGCAAGCTCGTTTGTATTGAGAAATCTAACTTTAGAATTCGGCAAAAGAAAAATAGTCAATAAGTGAGCACCGGAAAACCGACGTTGCGAAGCGTCTTAGTTGCTTTTTCGAAGCTTCCTATATGTAATAGGAATCCCGAACCTTAAAAATATTTTTTCAAAATGATTTCTTTTTCTATTTAAGTTGTTTTTGAAATAATTTTTTCTGACTTTTTTCTTAAAAATTAAATGGCGACTCCTAAAGTCGAAAAACCCTTAAAATAAAAACACACTATTTCCGAAATCATTTTTTCGATCAAACAGAAATGGAGACTCCGCTGGGGAGTATTTGGAGGTTCTAACCCTAAGCTAACCTATTTGGACTATTTGCAATAATTGTTTTAAAACACTTTAGTTTTTGAAATTGCATTTCATCGGGCATAACTTCCGCCAAACGGCAAATAGTTCATTAGGAAATGGGGGGAAGTTACGCGGCTTACTACGACTTCCTCTCAAGTCTCATCAGAATACCCCCAAGAAGTTCATTTGGGAGAGAAGATTATCGATAATAATAGTCGGAAGTCGGTCCCTCCCCGGCGTTTTTCGAGTAGCTCCACCCTCCACCTCCTATGTTTGTCGACTCTGGTAACCGTAAATTTTGGAAAACAATATCTAGTCAACCTAGGAACTAGAAGCTAAACCAAATTCTCTGGAATCCGCATTTGCCCCTAAGATGACGCCAATACCCATAGGCGTATTGTGCGGGAACCATTAGAAGACCGCGCCTTGGAGTCCAAAAAGCCCCACGGCCTAAATGGAACGTTCTGCTTATATGTTAATTTGAAGGATGTATACGTGTTTTCGAAAAATTATTTAAAATGACTTATAGCCATCCCATCAAATCGACTAGGTGCCCACCCTTGGCACGAGAATGGTCAACTATCGGTTATAGAACACGCGTAATATTTGTTTATAATGTCTTATTTGAATTTTTTGTTTTATCTGGAATATTCTAAGCTCACTCTTCTTCAATATTTTTCGAACCCATAAGCTAAATATCGAGTCACACTAGCAAAGTTTGTCCAAATACTCGTCCAGTCTTTATTTCCGAAAAAAAATGAATTTCCATTTTTCTTTCAGTGTTACTCTCAATACCAGAAAAAAGATTCATCATTTCAAATCAAAAGAATTTTGAGATTTTTTTTTCCTCTTAGGACCTTACAAGGAAATTATAGTTACATCTCAATCAAAATCAAAGTACGGTAATGAAAGATACCGTCAACTTTGTCTCGACTCAAGTCGCAGTTATTCACTAATTCCCCAAGTCAAGTAGAGATAAATTCCTGTCTATTTTGGTCATGTTTCTATCTTGAGGAGCCAGTTTATCTCCGATAACAACGACCTTTTATGGTTTACACCTATATGTTGATATCTTGTATTATGTACCACCTCCAGGCACTAACAATTGGTCTTTTGAGTTTTTTTGTTTTTTTTTCATTTGACAAGTATTTACAACTTATCTGTGTTTGTTCATCATCCGTAACGTCCAAGGTCTGAGTCCCTAAAGATTTCCTTCCCCGATCAAATTTCAAAAAAAAAGACAACATGGGGGACATCAATGATGAGATTGACATGATGATGTCGTCGTGCTCAAACCCGCCGCCGCTGATAAAACTGAATTGATTATTCCGTTGAGGCAAAACATTGACGAAATGAGGGTCGAAATGCAAAGAATGGAGATTTGCCCTAATCTAATTTCATGTCTTCACCCTCCAAGAACGAAGACCTCCACTCCACTTTCCTTCCTTCCCTCCCTCGATGCGGAACAAGTTTCAGACCCTCTCTCTAACACCGCTCAAAATCCCACCTCCAACCATTGACTTCAACTATCCCAAATCCCCGATCACGCCACCGCACGTCGTGTCAAGCACCACAACCTCCTCAACATCTAACTTCAAACCTCACTCTTCTTCAAACACAATACGAACATGCTCAAACCTTCCCCTCCATCTTCAAAAAAAAACCAAAATGGTGCCGATCCTCAACTTCCTCCAAAATTATCAGCCACTTCAAAATATCCAGAATCCTTTCCATTGTTCCACCATACCTCAAAAGACTACATTCCAAATCCAACTTCAAATGAACCTTAGCCAACTGTTCCGAGCTTGAGAGATCACTATAAGGAACAGAGAGGAGAGTGGAGGTCAAAAGACGGGAGGTGCAACCTGAATATGAAGAAGAATCAGGAAATCATGAAGGAATTTGCACTTATATTTTCCGAGAGTCGATGGAATTGAGCTAATAAGGATTTATGCATCCATCCGAATCTCGACCAACCCAGAAGGGTTCAAAGTGTCCAAAGTTTGTCACTTTTAACGGACAGGGGGAAATCCTCTAGCACATCTAAAAGTTTAATTTTTGTGATCAACGCTGGGAGTTGGCAAAAATGAAGCTTATTGATGCGTCTCTTTCAGTCGAAGTCTAAGTGGAGAAAGCTTTGGAAGTGGCCTTACATCACAAGATAGCCGAAACAATGGAAAAGTTGGAATGCACTCGCAAATGATTTCACATAAAGATTTGTACATAACATAGAAGATGGCCCCAGATCGTTACTAACACTTGGAGAATATCAAACAGAAGTCTACAGAAAAATTATCGAGAGTCCGCTCTTCGTTGGAGAAAAGAGGCCGCGAGAGTTCACTCCTCCCATGGTCTGAAGGGAGATCACTGCAATGTTTCATTCATACTCAAGAGCCTTATTACTATGAAAGAATGTTTGTGTATGATGGGACAAAAGTTTTGTCGAGATTGTCAAGTGGAGAAGCTTTGAAGATGGTTTTCAACTGGGGAAAACTCCACGCAAATTACCGCATAGCGATCTAATGGAAAATCTACTCGTTTAGTGATATGGATAAATCACAGGGAAATTTGAGGGAGATAAAGTATGGTCACACGTCTACCGTATAAGGCCACTTCTCAAAGGAAATATCAAAACGTAATTTCAATCAGGAAAATTTCCCTCGCCAAAATTTATAAGGAAGGCTCCTAAAGTATTTACAACAACATTTACACATTAAGGAATCTCAAACTCAACTTTATGAATGTTGAAAGCAATGGGCATGCTCTATCCTATAGAAAAGAAAGACCAGCCACTCCGTTTTGGGGAAAATTTCTAGAGCTGACCACACATGGCTTATCATTCAGGAGCCGTTGGACTGACAACAGAAAATTGGTTCAACTCTTAAGCACAAGATACAAAACATGATTAATAACAACTTGATCAATTGAGGAAACCCCTGAATGGATTACAATATTGGATGCTCAAGATGAGTAGAATGATTTCTGAGCTAGTCATTTGAATGATATTCATTCGCGAAGAAGATGCTCACATTGGCCAAATTTTGCGATATGAAGTTTTGTTTTTACCTTTTCTTTGGAAAATGTATCGTACATTTTTAGTTTGAACTACGTCAACCTGAATTCTCAGAATGAGATCGGAGGCGGCCTATGTCTGCCTGGCTTTCAATTATCAAACTTGTATTTTGGTTAACCCTTGAGAGGGGAGGGTGTACTGTTTGAGAAAATAAAGTGACTGGTGTTGAAATGTATGGGGGGGATAGGATGAAGGATCGAGGTGGAGGAAGAGGATCTTTCCCTACCGTTGTTGGACCTGATTCCTTCTCCAATGGGATACGTGGCTGCCCAACGTCTCGTGTCATATACCGCGTAAGTTTCCATTTCTCTTCATAAATGAAACTTGGACAGAATTTTTGAGAGGATCTCAAAAATTCATTGAAGTGGCCTTCTTCACGTCAAAACAGAATATCCAAAATTCTACAGAGGATTAAAGCCTTGGGTGGATCTCAAAAATTACGTCTCTATTTTGCAACTTTATAACAGAATTTTGGATAATCTCAAAAATTCCACAAAATGTCATTTGGTTACTTAATTGAGGTAAATTGGGACAAATTTTGAGGAACGCCTCAAATTCCCGAATGAGCAACCTCAGAGTTAACAGAGCAAGTTTATGAGAGTTCTTATATATTGTAGATCGTGGACAATTTTTCGAGTGGGTCTCAAAATTCCATCATACTCATATAAAGGACGGGCGAGCGTGTAAGCCAATTGCAAGAATGGAGCATTTAAACAAACCAACACAGATCATTCCTTCAAACTAAAATTTTTTTTGATGCAGGAACATTGAAGGCACAAAATGGCTTATATGAAGCCGTCACGACTGACAAAAGGCGTCAACCTTGCACCCATCGTGGACTCTCAACAAACCTAGAAAATCTGCAATATCATTTTATTTATCTCTATTTCTTTATATTGCCTCAAGTTGATTTATAAAAAGTTTCTTTTGATTATATCTTGCAGGAATCTAAGGTCGAATACTGATAAATTCTTCTGTCAAAGTTGCAAAGGATCGCTAGTTAATGAGTCATGATCAGTTGTAGTTGGACCAATCATGGCCTAACATTTGGAAAGCCAAACGACTCAATCTTGTTCCTCAACTTTATACTTTTTATTCTTACTTTACGTCTCATCGAATCACAATGTTTGGGTGTCGAGCTTTGCAGGTGATAGTAATTGATAAAGTCCAAAATTCCGTATATGAAATCGCCGTCAATTTGAAGTGATCAAAGTTGACACTAACTTAAGAAGTGTTGCAGGGAAGTTTTGCCGAGTCCAATCACATCAGAAAAGATGCTGATGACCAATATCTCCTAGAACAGTCAGATTATCGAATTGTTTCCTCCAGTTTTTTGATAATGATTAAAATGACTGCACCAAACTCAAATTCTGCTGAGTGTAATCAAGAAGATGAGAGTGTCTTCATTTTTCGTGTGAATGAATTAAGTCATTCACCTCGATATTCTTCTTTTTAAAGAACATAAGAATCACAGTCGCGACTTTTTTTTTAGTTTTTTAGTATGTTTGTTCCGCGGTGGCAATGTTGGTGTATTTGTTTCTTGAATTTCAGAGTCACATTCTATTTGGTGTTGGGTATCCCCCTAAAACATAAGTGGATTTGTGTTTTGATTGGCCACATCAAAGACTTAAATCATATAATTTGTTGGGCGCTCCCCCCCCATAAGTGGTTTCGTGTATTAGCTTTTCCATGTCACGTTTCTATTTTTGAATGCGATGGAATATTATCGGAGCATCCACCCTCGTTACAGTTGTAATATTATCGATGCCATCCACCCACCGTCGTTACAAGTTGGAATATTATCGAGTCCACCTCCCCCTCGTTACAGTTGGGATTATTATCGAGTTCATCCACGCTCGTTCAGTTGGAATATGTCATCGCGTCATCCACTCGTACAATTGGACTATTATCGAGCATCCACCTCTTTACAACGTTGGAATAATTATCGAGACCTACATCTCGTGCAAGTTGGAAATATTCTGAGCATCCCCTGGCGTTACAGTTGGAATATTATCGAGCCCATCCCCACCGCCTCGTTACAAGTTGGAATATTTCGAGCTAATCCACCTCGTTACACAGTTGGAACATTACGAGCATCCACCTCGTTATAGTTGGAATATTATCGATTCCAATCGACCTCCGTTCCAGTTTGGAATATTATCGAGCATAGTCCACCTCGTTACATTGGAACATTATCGATCATCCACCCTCCGTTACAGTTGGAATATTATCGACCTATCCACCGTCGTTCAGTTTGGAAATTATCGATCCATCCCCTCTGTTACAGTTGGATATTATCAGCAAATCCACCTCGTTACAGTTGGAATATTTCGAGCCATCCCCCGTTACAGTTGGAATATTATCGAGCTATCCCCATCGTTATAGTGGAACATTATCGAGCCAATCCCCTCTTGCGTTGGAATATTATCGACCATACCACCCGTGTTACAGGGGAATGTTATTCCGAGCTATGCCACCTCGTTACAGTTGGAATATTATCGAGCATCCCACACCTGTTACAGTTGTGAATATTATCGAACTCCACCCGTTACAGTTGTATATATTGAGCTAGCTAGCTCATTACCAGGGAACTCCAAAGAGGAGACAACTAGCCAAAAGCATACTTACTGGAACAGAAGAATTTTATATCGCTCAATGTCAAAGACTTGTGAATGTGTTTGTTTATTTCAAATACATTCCCCAACAATATAAATTTACAAAAGTGTCTTGGCCAGATTCAAAGGTGAATCAACAGGAATCTTCTCAAAGCAACTATTTCAAAACCGATTCTTAGAGGACTGCTATTTGCATTACGTCATCAAAACAAGAATGATATGAAGTATTCAGGCATCACACGAAAATCAGCATAGAGGAAAATCATGCATTGCGAAAAATCTGCATTTCGGGAATCAGCATTTCGGAAATCATGCAATCGCGGGAAGTCATACACGATGAATCATGCATAGCGAAAATCATTGCATTGCGAGGCCCACAATTATGCACGATTAGACCGATTGCATGCCTCGTTCAAAATTTATACAGAGTCGCGAGAAGTTTTATATGCCTCGCTTAAATTTAGACTCGCGAGAGAATTCATACCTCCGCAAAATTTATTCATCACGAGAAGAATCCCATTCCTCGGTTTAAAATTTTGGCATATCGCGAGAAGCTTTCCCTGCCAAATCGCTGAAAGTTATACATCGCAATAAGATTCATACCTCTTTGGTCATTTACGTATCGCGGGAAGATATTCATGCCCCGCAAGAGGCCGAAAGCACTATAAAGAAAGAGGCAATATTTATCCATTCGGCCTCAACTTCAATTTTTATTTGTTGCTAAAAATAAACTCAAAGAGCATCAAAGTGACGAACAAGAGACATCATATTGCATCAAGCATTTACTTATTTATTTCCGACATCAGTATGAGTGCATTGAAGATTATATTGGCAAAATGCAGACATAAGCTTTATTTGTTTGTCGTCAACCGATCGAGTCGACGTCGAATATGGAGGATAACATGCGTGTCGACATGGTAGAAAAAGACACTTGTCCTCCCTCCTATTGCGTTTTTTAAGTGACGAGTTTTTTTATCTCAGTCGTTGCCTAGAGCATCCAAAATGATAATTCCTCTCATAACCAGGTGCGACGACATCAAAAAGGATCAGCACAATGTGAACTTTTTTCTTAGCAGCGAATGGGACAGCAGTAAAGAGGGAATTTCAAACTCTTAGGACGCGAGCAGAGGAGCGACTTCAAGTTCAACCACAACGACCAACCCTCTCAGAGCACGCGGGTTTTTCCTTAATTTGTGTAAGTTTCTGGTCTCGCACTCCCGGAAGTTTTTAGTTTTATTCGAAGCAGTTTCCAATCTGAGGTGACTGCGTCAAGAGCTTTGGAAGTTATGTCCTGTTTGAGTTTTAATGGTGGGTGTGAAGCGCGGCCACATTTATGGGCTAAGTAGGTTCAATAAGCCTCCTGTTTATACTCGTTAATTTGTCACTGGTCCAAAACTAAAGGGTTATCTGCGCTAAACCGATTTCCTTTCCAGTTTCCTTTCCAACCATCGAGTCCGAACACACACCTAGCATCACGAGCCTGATTCCGAATGTCTAAGGATTATGTGGCGATTCCAATGTTGAAAACCGCTGTATTCCTACATTCGCTCTCGAATCCTATTCTCTAAAGCATTTCAACTACCTTCATATTCGGTATCGAGGTGGCTTTGATTTTTTTCAAAATCGTGGCGGAAATCAAGCTTATCGCCCTACAGTGGCCTTGAATTCTCTATTAGCCGGAGATATGTAGGAAACCCCGTTTTGCAAGGGTTCGGCCATAATTTCCCTAAACCCGTTGTCGACTCCTTCTTTAAAAAAGAATGAAATGGGGTTGTCACATTGGTTCGTTCATTTCATTTTCCTCGCGTTGCTGCATCAACCCCAAGTAAACTGGAGGCACAGTATTGACAACCCAATTTTGACCCGCGTCGTGCTAATTAATTATCGGCTTCGTGAATTTTCAATTATTAAATTAATTACTTTTATAAAATCTGCGAAAATTTAAAAAAAAAAAATCAGACATATTATATAGAGTAAAAAATAAAAAATTATATATATCACAACATGGATTTTAGTTACTTTTTTATCATAGCTTAGATAATATATATGTAACTTAGTTACTGTATAATTAGTATATTTCATGATATTCGAAAATCATCCGTCAAAATAATTAAATTTAGAAACATCTTATCTTGTTTAAAATTTAATTATACTTTGAATCACTATTTTATAATTATTTGCTGAACCTAAAAAAAAAAGAGGTGAAGCTCTTTAAATAATTAATTAATACGAATTCGTTTAACGTTTAGCCAATTTTTATTTAACTAAAATTGGCCATCTTTTAATTTAACTCATTTTTTCCTTTAATTCATTCTAATGAATCAATCTTGGGCCTTTTTTCTAATTTATCAGCCCACTTCAATCCCAATCCCTTCCAGCCCACCTCCATTTTAATTAATTCCCAAGCCCAATCCCACCCCCCTTTTCCATTTCAGCAGCCCATCCAATAAACCCAATCCCCCTTCCTTTGACCCGACCCAGCCCCCTTTCCCTTCATCCCTTCTCACGCCCCAACAGAAACCCCAAACCCCCAGAAGAAACCCACACGCGACCCCCCTCCCTCTTCTTCTTTCCCTTTTCCACGCCCAGCCACGCTCTCTCCCTCATCTACCACGCTCCCCTCCTCTCTCTCCTCCTCTCTCCATGGCGCGTGGAGGAACGAGAATCCGCAACGGACACCCTGCACTTTGCAGCTGGCGTGAGCCACACAAAGCGAAACAAACTCCCGTCCTTTCCACCGCCAAGATGAGTACCCGGAGCTCGCAAGTACGGTCGAAAATCCTACCCTCCATAAACTGTCCCGTTTGATTTGTTTTTGGAGAATATACAGGATTTTGAATTTCAAAAAAATTCGAAATGACCCTCACCCGCCCTTCCTCTTTCGAACACTAAAATTCCCTTCTATATAACCCCCCTCCTTCTTCAGGGTAAGAGGGGAGGGATTTTTGTCAAAAAAAATTCAGAAAGGGAGAATTTGAAGTTTGGGGCATTTTTGGGATATTTTATCCAGAGGTCGAAATTTTGGGGCTGAGGAAAAATATGAGTTGAGGAAAGCTGTGGGAAGGAAGTTTCTCTGTTTTGTTTTCTGTTGGTCGCATGAGCTTAGGGAAGTATAGGGGGTTGGAAATTTTGGGGGAGTGAGAAATTTGGCTGGAATTTTTGTCGAAAGTTTAAGGTTAGAATTTGGAGGGTTGATAATTTGTTGGCTGCAGTTCTTTGTCTTTCTTCCTATTGTTGTCGCCTGAATTAATGAGGCTCTAGAGAGTTGGAAGAATTTTCGGGAAATATTCGGTTCTCTCTCTGTCTGTTGTGGAAGAGCAATAGAAATTTCTTGGGGGAAACTGAAATTTTTGACTTCACTGCTCGGTTTCAGAAGAACAGAGGTGCGCTCGACTGTCGGTTTCCGTTTGGACGCCTTCGCTGTGGTTCGAGGGTGATTTCGGTGGTGGGAGTTCGTTGTCGCCTCGCTCGTGCGTCGTTCCCTCGTTCGGCTGCTTTCGAAGAGGTAATCCTCCCCCTGCCTCATTTTATTTTTTTTCTTTTTCCGTCTTGTGTTCTGTTTCGAAGTGAAATTTGTTGTTTGACACTCTGGATGCTGCGTTGGTCGTCTTTCTACTTTTCTTTCTTTGTGTGTTTTCCGTGTGGAGGAATCAAGTCTGTGAAAACATTCTGCTATGAAGTATTTATTGAGTATATATGCTTGTGTTCTGCTCGTCTACTACTGTCCCTTACCCTTCGTTCTTCTCCTCAATCAAATATTTAGTTGTTATCTGTTAATCGCGCCTTGTGGGCAAATGTTCAATATGACTATGATATTCTTTTTGCGTGTCCGTTCTTTTATATTTTGTTTGGGTTTAGCTGCTTTTAATATGATGTAGTGAGGAAGCTGTTGAATTTTTTCATTTTTTTTTTTCAAATATCAACCTGTTTGTTATCTCCAAACAAAATAGATATGGTTGGGTCATATACTCGTTTGATTCAAGTGCTTCATTCTCTAAAGTATCTTCTGTTGTGTCATCATTTTGATGTGGTTGCAGTCATAACCCTGTTATGTGTTTATGCTAGTTTGAAATATGCTTAGTTGACATATATATCAAAGTTTAATTTTTCTGCTGGAATATGCTACCACGAAATTGCTGACCAGATTTGGCATGTGAAATGGGTTTGATTTTTTACTCCTGAATGTCGATTGCCTACCTATAGTTATCCTATTTTGGTTATCGGCTGTGGTATGGGTATAGATCCAAGGATCAAACTCATCAGTTTATTCACACCTTAAAGTGTTTTCTTGTCTAAAATAGCTTGTCTTGAACTTGTATGTTTTTTAAAAAAAAATTTGATACTTCCTTAATAGTTTGTTTCCTAGTTCGATAAAGGCTATCCTTTTATATCAGCATTTGCATGTGAAACCGCTTCTAGAGTCCATTTTGAACTCCATGTTACCCCTGTACCCGTGCAATTTTGGGGAGAGCCACTGAATGCTACGCAAATATTTTTCAAGTCGATCCATTTAAGGCAAAAACATCGAGAGTCAAATGCTATGTAATTGAAGAAAGTCCAAAAACTAGAAAACCTCACTTTCCAATCTTATCCCGTATTTTTTATAACCTTTGTAATGGGCATAAGCCCTTATTGTTTTATATTTTTTTTATTTTTCTGTACTTATTCTATATGCTTAGCTAGTGACATACTAAAGAAAACGGTTAAAAACCAAAAAAAAAAAATAGGTGGGGTTCCAACCAAAACTTCGATCATGCGAACAGAACCTGAGTTTGCCACTCTCCTCTCTCCTCTTCTCCCTCAGCCCTCTCTCACTCTCTAATCTCTCTTTGCTATTTGTTGACTTTTTCATTTAAAAATGTCGTTAGCCTTAGGAGTAGAAGAATCCAAACCCCGCCGACCCCCTTTCATTTATCGACTTTAAATTAACAACGGAATCTTAAAACAAACAATTTGCAATCTCGTTTGTATTTGAGAAATCTAACTTAGAATTCGCAAAGTTAAAATAGTCACATAAGTTATCGCATCGCCGGAAACCTTAAGTAAGCGGAGCGTCTTAAGTCTTTTTCGAAACCTTCCTAAGAACTAACCGGAATCCCGAACCCTTAAAAATATTTTTCAAAACGATTATTTTTTTATTTAAGTGTTGTTTTTGAGAATAGTTTTCTTTGATTGTTTCCTTAAAAAATTCAGTGGCGACTCCCGAAAGTCAAAAATATTCCCCTTAAAAATAAAACAAACTCTTTCGGAAATCATTTTTTTCGATAAAACAACCCCAACATGGCAGGCAAGGCAGCCTGTGAGTAGGCAAATTTTGAGGGGCTGTTGCGCGGCGGGCAGCCCACACTAGGCTCACTGCCTCGACCCGAAATTCAGAAAAAAGGAATAAAAATAGGCCCCAAGAAAAGCAGCCACTTCCCAGGTTCCTTAAAGTCGTATTTAGGTAATTTAAATTTACAAAAGACCCATTTAAACGATGGGTCTTTTAGGTATTATACGGGACGACGTTTATAATGGATTGTAGGTCCTTTTAGACCGACTTTCACAACTTCAAAAGCTTAATGAAGAGCAAGACTTCAAGATTTTTCATTTGAGAATCTACTATATAGCATGGGTATGTGTAGGGGACTCTACCTAGACATTTGCACAAGTTTGACTCTAAGGGAAGATCTGGATATTGTTCTCATGTAATTGAATATGAAAAGTTTAATCTTATGATAATTATTGTTACTCTAACTGATATACTAGATACATGAACATGAATGGTCTACATTGTTATAGTGATGATGACTACTTATGATTTAAGATGTTGAAGCAACCATTACATAGGTCTGCATATCTTGTTTACTTGATTATGTGGGTTTTTATGGTGCTTCACATGATCATTGCAACCTTGTAGGCTTGGGAGGGATCATTGATATTGTCTTGTATATTACGTCTGATGATATAATGAACATGAAATGTTAATATGACTTTTATGATGATATGTATTTGATATGATTGTGATTTATGTTGGTTGGGAAATCCTTATCTTGTTTGCTCTATTATATTGCATTAAATCTTGCAAATGACTAGCATGTCTTTCTTCTAAAGAATGGTCTTTTTTTATGCACGTCTTAAATGTCTATGGCATATACCCATACTGTTGTACATGTGGCGTACTACACCTTCTTTATAAAACTACAATGTAGGTCTGGCCCATTGACATTAAGAAAGTATCGAATTTGCAAGCCTGGAAATCTTTTCCAAGTATTGGTAGGGTTCTCAGTTCGATGAGCTATCATTCGTTATTCTAGCTTATGAAGACTTAAGAGTTTTAGGTGTAACTCTTTACATCCCTTTTATTCTTTGATTCATTGTAGTAAGTCCTTATGGCGTAGGACATTATTGGGCTAAGTCTCAAAACATAATTCTTCTTCGATGGTTTTAGTCCAAAGTTTTTAGAAACCTACGTGTGTGTATTAACATGTGTGCTACAACAGTAAAGTCTAAGTAGCGGTCTATGTGAGAGGTCTTAAGTATACTCAATTATATACTAATATGAAAAATTTAAAATTTCCACCAATTTTAATTTTAGGACATGTTATATAAACGCTAACGGCTTGTTTTGGGCCACGAGATAAGAACGGTGCCGTCGCCTCTGGGCGGGTTCGCTTTGTAATGTACAGTTTTGGTGCCTTGCCTTTCTTTTCTATCCATTGCATGTTGTAAAATGTTGTGGCGGAACAAATCTGCTTTGCGGACATTCGGATTGAGCGTCCACTAATTCTTTTGCATCCACTCCTTCAGGGCGCACCTTTCATTTTCAGTTCTTTTCTTTCGTTTTGGCTTTCCATTTTGCGTCTAACTGTCCATATCCTTCCAAATCTTGAAATACCTTAAACTAGCAGTTTTTTGTCGAATAGCACGAATGAAATAGACATTCGAGGACACTAGTTTATCCAAATAAGGCCTAGATGAGTCAAATTTGAGGAATCATCAAACCCCAGGCTTAATTTCAGAAATATGAGATTTGACTTTACTGGTTGATCAAGATTGAAAACTTGGATTATAACATTGTGTGTGATATTTTTGGATAAAGGCCTAATCAATAGTAATATGGGGCATTACTGTTTTGAAATCTTATTTTGGTCATTTATTTGAATAGATTGCTTGAGATGGGAAGTGTAACTAAGGGAAGAATCAAGTTCCAAAGTGTATTCTTGATTGATCGAGGCAAATAAATTTCTAAACCCTTGTTAAATGTATGAAATTCATGTATTTCCTTGTGGTATATGTTTGGTACTAACGGAAATTGGGGATGGTTTGACTTATCCACTTGTCCACATGTCCACATTGATTAATTATAATGATGAAAATGGAAAATAAAAATGCAATGTGATTAATTGTTGGTGTGTGATATGGGAGAATGGTTTGAAAGTCTTGTTAAATTATTTGTGTCATTTGCATTGGTTTTGATACATGGTTGTGATAAGTATTATGTGATAAGAGGATGTACCATTTAGATAGATGAATCACACACCGAGATGCATACTATATTTTGAAGGATGTATTATTCGCTGCGATTGTTACTATTATCGAGGATTGTATCGCACGACATGATGAATGCATGGATAGATATGTCCCTCAGGGACCCGGACTGAGAGACAGCGGGTGTGTATCACTAGGTAAGACATGCATCATTATACTTGGCATTGCATTAAACATACTTATCATTAGTGAACTTCATATTGTGTTTTGTTGATATTGTGAATGCCTTTCTGTGAAACTTGTGACTGATAAACTACTGAGCTTCTTGTTGAGGATATTTAATTTGTGAAAGTGTTGTTGTTGAGGATATATAATTTGTCAAGGTGTTGTTGTTGAGGATATATAACATGTATAAGTGTTGTTGTTGAGGTATGTGCTATGTAAATTTGGAGTTGTCAGTTTGGGATGATTTTATACTGTTTATAGTTGTGGAGGTTCCCTTTGGGTGGTGGGAGTACCCATATTTTATCCCCTTAGCTTGTTCTGAGGGCTTACTTGTTGAGTATCGTATGCTTTGGTACTCACCCCTTGCTTCTACAATTTTTTGTAGGTTACTAGTCAGAACCATTGTGATATTTGTCTTCTTTTCCGAGGCTTCTTGGAGATTTATGAGGTAGATATTTTTCATCTCAGCGGACCTTCTTACTTTGTTTATGAATTTCTTCTACTCTAGAAACAATGTCATATGAGACTTACATTTTCTTTTAATTCAATTGTGATACTTTAGAGTCTTGTACACGTAACAACCAGGGTTTGGGGGTATAATTTAAGTTGATGCTAAACTTTCCATATTCTATTGTAAAAGTTGAGTTTTGGTCTAACTTGTCTTGGAGGGATAAGACAAGTGTCGTCATGTTCATTTTTAGGTCGTGACAAAATGGTATCAGAGCCCCAGGTTCATAGGTCTCACGCGTATACAAGTCGAGCCTAAATAGATTCTCGAGGATCAACGAAAATATTTGTACTTATCTTCGAGAGTCTTTGGTGACTTTTTGGAAAAATCTTCACTTCTAGGATTTATATCGTGTGTACTTGATATGATTTTTGGATATTATGTAACATCTAGTAACTTGAAACATCTAAGAATAAGCTAAGAAACCAAAAATAAATATTTTCAGAATTAAGTAGGGAAATCTAGAAAATTTCCAGGTTTCAAAAGTAAGTTTAGGTCATTTTCAAATAGTCATAACTCCCATCTAAGGAGGATTTTGGATGAGTTCTATATATTATTATAAATCCCTTGGTAATATCTTTCCAACGGCGCCAAGCTTGCACAAATCTGATGTCGTACGAAGGAGATATGTCTTTCGGAAGTTGGGTTGTTGGACTGAAGAAAGTCCAATCCGGATTTTAGTAAGGGCAAAGTTGTCAACCTAACATTGCCTAATTGGTTTTAAGGGTTATTTATGGGTAAATTCCAAGTCCCAAATCAGTTTAAAATAATTTATAACGCTTAGGTCTTTGGAGAAAAGTGAAAAAAAAGGAAGATCAAGAATTGTCCAAAAACTCCAAGATTCGGTGTGAGATCCTTTCACCCACACCCAATTTGTATAAGTTCATCAAGTTAGTGTATATGGAATGTTAAATATAGGAGTTCTTGACGAGAAGTTTTGAAATTCTTGTAGATCAAATTGTATTTCATATATAGTATTTTTTATTCTTGTTTTCGGACTGTTTTTGCGTCTAATCTATTGGGTTTTGAGTATATTAATGATTCTAAGTGTTTGGATTAAGATCCATGGAATTTTAGGAGGTTTAGAATTGAAAATAGGAGAATAAAAGTTAGAGAACTCGTTCGACAGGCTCTTGGGCGTTGCGCCTACCAGAGCGCCTCAGGACAGACTCTATTTGTGTAGCCCTGGTGCGTCGCCCCAGACAAAGCTCCTGAGGACAGTATTCATTCGTCAGGCTCGGGCTCTCCATTCCTCTCACAGTGCCACAACCTCTAGGAGACCACGTTCTTTCCCTATCTCTTCTTACTAGTTCCCAAGTGATGTACCTATCATCCTTAGTTGATTCCAACACTCTAAAATACATCTGAGCATCATGAAATTATCCATAATCAAGAGATCATGATCCTTGAATCCATAATACGATTCAATAAAAGTTAAGATCAAAGTCAATGAAGTTAAGAGTCAAGTCTAAAAGTTAAGAAGCAGGTCAACTAAATTCCTAAAGCATTCAAGAGTCTTAAACAAATGTTTTAACTTTTTTTTAAGGTTCAAGTAAAGAATTGAGTTAAATTCTCAAATGTTATAATGGAACTAAGTATTCCCTAAGAGTTATGTTTCTAGTAACCAAAGAGCATAAGGTTGAGTTCATTTCAAAAGAGTTATAAGGGAACCAAGTAGTCCCTCAAAGCTTAAACTAAAATGTTTTCAAACTTTTTAGAAAGAAAGGAAGGTAAACTTTGACATAGCCTATGGCTAGTTTAAATAGAAGGAAGAGGAAACTATGATTTGTAGAAAATCATTTTAAAAGCTAAGTTTTGAGCACTAAATTCAAAACACATAATCAATATGTTTTAAAAACATAAGAGTCATTTTACATATATATTGGGAGTAGTATTGAGAACAGATGTGGGGAAGCGAATTCAGATTAACTCAAGTCTCCATTAAACCATGTAGCCATCATGGGTAGAAATGGGTCATACTTTTTATATAAACCCTCTTCATAGTTTACTAGTGGATCCATTGGGCAGTTCAGGTCCTATACTCTGGCAAAGTTAGGATGGTCGGGTATCATGGACCGATTAACGTTGTATCATCACTATATCTCTTAAGTGATGGTTGTCGGTTATACAAGCTCCACAACAATATTGTATCTTCATATACAATAGTTATTGTATTTCGTATACATCAGTTGTTGTATTTTTATATACATTTCAGAAACTACGGTATACTTTTATACATTTGAGGTATTCTTCCTCCCCCCTCCGCGCATCTTTCCCCTCCCATCCCCGCCTATTCTAAAGATCCCACGTCCTGTAATCACCCGGCGCCTCGTCTCTTACGCCCTATCCCAGTGCGTTATCTTGACCAGTATCATACCCACATTAATATGGCCCCCCTTACTATCTCCTCCCCCCCCTCTGTTTTCCGTCCGAATCTCAACTAACTCTCTCTCCTTTTCCTTATTCCTCACCTTCTTCGCTTCCCCTCCACACACTTCCCCCCATTTACTTCTTTCTCTCTGCCATCCCACCTCAATCTAATAACACTTCACCCCCTGTATCCTTCCTCATTCCCCCATCTCATCTCCCACTTCCCTTACACCCATTCTAGCACCCCATTACCCATCCAACCCCATTCTCAGCATGTTTGCAATCACCATTTCTTTATATTACAATTACTTTTAAACTATGTATATTGAATAAAGGTTAGTAGATCAAGAGTTGAGCAGACCAAGGTAAGTGTTGATTCTTACTACTTTTCAAGCCTATGTGTTGTTTAGCTTTGCAACATGCTTACTCGTACATTCAATGTACTGCTACCAGTTGGCCTGCATCATATCATGATGCAGACGCAGGTAAAAAGAATCAATATCTAGCACACCTTTGATCTAGTTTAGCACTCTAGAGTCAATTGGTGAGCCTCCTTGCATCCTAGAGGACATCTTTTTCTTTTTTTTTAATATTAGTTCAATAAAATGATCTGGGTTGGTCCCAACATTCATCTCAGTTAATTTAGAGGCTTAATAGACAGTTAGTAGTCCAATAGTCTTTACTTTTCCTTCTTAAGTTAAAGACTTGGTTGCCATTTTGGAAAGTTTTGAATGTTTAAACTTTTAAAACTTTAGAGATAACATTATTGTTCATTTTAGCTAAGTTCTTTTATTATAAGTATGAATATTGTCTTGCACTGAGTTAAGTAAATCAAGCCAATGGTTCGCTCGAGATCAGCAATGGTCACTGAGTGCGAGACCCACCCAGGGTGTAGGCTCGCGACGTGAAAAACTTGGTATCAGAGCACAGAGTTCAAGAATCCTAGGGAGTCTATAAATTCGTGTTTGTAGAGTCTTAGTCATTAGTGTGAAGCGCGCCACATCTATTATTAGGAGGCTACACCATTTATGAATGTTTAACTTTTTTCATATTCTTTAGTCCCTAGAGTTTATATCTAATAGTCTCTATCTAATTCGTGCTTATGCATATTTTCATATCATTATGCCTCCAGGAAGAGAAATCAACGGTAGACCATCCCGAAGAAGTGTTAAGGAACAAGAGGCCCAAATGCACCAGATGTGCAACCCCAAGGAGAGGTTAAAAATGTGGAATTCGGGGAAGACATATGGATGTTAAGACAAGTAGTAACCAACAAAGTCGGGAAATAGAGAGGAGCTTTCCAAGAAGGGGCAAACACCTCAAGGATTTTGAGTTTTTCAGAATGTATCCTCTTAGTTTCATCGGATCAAGCACTATTGAGGATCCAGAAAAATTTGTGGAAGAATTGAAAAAGGTATTTGAAGTGATGCATGTGGTTAATATTGAGAGAGTTGAATTAGTTGCATGTCAACTGAAAAGTATGGCTAGAACTTGGTTTGACCAACGGAAGGAGGGAAGAGCTTAGGACGCATCACCTCCAAGTTGGGTTTGTTTCGAAGAAGCCTTATTGGGGAGGTTCTTTCCTCGAGACCTGAAGGAATAAAAGGTCCAGTTCCTCACTTTGAAACAGGACTCCATGAGTGCTCATGAGTATGGGTTAAAGTTCACCCAACTTTCTCGCTATGCTCCGGAGATGTTAAAGGATTTGAGAAGCAGAATGATCTTGTCTGTTACCAGTTTGTGTCGTGATTCAAGTAAAAAGGTAAGACTCCAATGTTGACTAGCGTCATGGAAAATATTCAGGCTAATGGTCTATGTATAGCAAGTTGAAGAAGAAAAGTTAAGGGATTGAGAGGAGTATAGAAACAAGAAGGCCAAGATTGGGAATGAGTCTAGGCAACAGAAATGTGGTTCGAATCTACCACAATTTCAGAAACAGAAGGGGTATGCACCATCATCTACTAGTGCACCTGCACCTAAGAGACAGAGTTGAGCATCATGGTAAGAACTCCCGGGCTACACCTGCATATTCACAGGGTAGTGTGGCGCAACGACTAATCCCCGGGGTTTCGGTAGTAAGTTCCTGTCTGCGCTCAAAAAAACGTGGGGTAGCATCACTCGAAGTATATTGGGAAGCTCTGTGAGTTTTTTCAGTGTGGTCAGGCCAGGCATTTCATGAAATAACGTCCCAAGAGTAAGCAAGGAGGCGGTAATGGGGGAGACAGAGCTCAATCTTCATTAGTTGCTCCACAAATAGGACTGCACCTAGAGGAGCTACTTCTGGTACTGGCGGAGGAACAAACTGCTTGTAGGCTCTCAATAATCTCCAAGAACAAGAGAATTCGTTAGATGTTGTCAACTGGTATGACTCGAGTCTTGACCTTACTATTTATTCATTAGACCTAGGGGTTAGTTAATCTCTTGTAACTCCCTATGTTGCTATGAACTTTGAGAATATTCTTGAGCAACTTAGCGAACCATTCACTGTTTCTAGACCAGTTGGTGAATCCATTCTAGCCAAAATATTTTATCGTGATTGCTTATTTGGATCAGTACAAAGAGTAACCATGGATGATTTTTAATATAGTTAGACCCATAGTTAGACTTGATGTCTGTCTAGGTTATGACTGCTCCATGCTTGTAATGGCATCAGTAGCATTCAGAACTCAGGTTTAAGTTTTAGAGATTCCAATGAACCAGTTATAGAGTGGAGTAATAGTTCGTCAGATGCCTAAGGTCGTTTCATTCGTACCTAAAATGTAGGAAAGTAGTTTTCTAATGAGTTGATATATCACTTAGTCGAGTTCAATGAACTTAAGTTTTGAGTGCCTGCCCTTCAATTAGTTCTACAGTCAGTGAGTTTCAAAAGTATTTTTTGAAATCTACGGAGCCCTCCGAGAAAAAACGACTAGACTTTGCAATAAAAACATCATCCCAAATCAATCAATCGTATATATATTCCACCATACAGAATGGCACCAACAGATTTAAAAGAGATAAAAGAACAATGGCAAGATTTGTAAGACAAAGACTTCATTTGAACCAGTGTCTCACATTGGGGCGCTCCGGTCTTGTTTGTTAGGAATAAGGATGGGTCACTTAGGATATGTATAGACTAATGTCAGTTGAATAAAGTGACCAATAAAGAATAAATATCCTCTTCAAAGGATAAATGATCTCTTAGATCAAACTTCAGGCGGCTTCTGTTTTCCAAGATTGACCATCAGATCAGGCTTCATCATCAGTTGGAAAGTAACGGATACGATATTATAAACGAAATAGCTTTTAGAACATGTATAGCATAATGGAGTTTTGTTATGTCCTTTTGTTTGACAAATGCACATGTAGCGTTCAAGGATCTTGACAACGAGTTTTTAAACCTTATTTAGATTTGTTGTCATTGTCTTCATTGGTGATGACATAATGGTTTATCAAAGGAATGAAGAAGTCATGATAGTACCTCAGGATTGTTTAGCAGACTTTGAAAGGATTAAGGAGTTATATGCCAACGTTCTCCACGTGTGGAGTTTCTGGCTTAATCTGTGGCATTTCTTAGACCAACATTATTTTGGTGTAGGGGTTAGATTTGAAAATTGAAGATTGAAGAGTCAGAGTTGGCCCCTAACACCACATCTCTAAAAAGATATTATGAGCTTCTTGGGCTGGGCTGTCTATTATAGAAGATTTATTCGAAGGATTCTCATATATCTCTTCTTTGACCAAAAGCTAACTCAAAAAGGCAAGTTCAAGTTTCAATGGAGAAGCTGTGAGACAAGCTCAATAGTTTAAAAAGATAGTGACCCTACTACTCCGGTTTGGCCCTTAACAGAGGGTATCAAGGTTTGTGGTTATATAATATGATGCACTCAAGAGTTGTTTGGGCCGTGTGTTGATTGCAAAAGACAAGGTTATACTTTGCCTTAGAACTTGGAAGATTCATGAAAGGAATTGCACAACTCATGACTTAGAATTAATTGCAGTAGTTGTTGCTTGAAGATATGGCGCCACTACTTATATGGGTTTATGTGATTACAATCACTGTCATAGGAGCCTCCATAGTGTGTCACTCAGAAGAAAGGATCAACCTCAGACAGGAGAAGGTGGTTTGAATACTTAAGGATTGTGACATGAGTATTCTAAACCACCCAGCGTAAGGCGTTTAATGTGGGTGTTGCGTCTAAGCAGGTGGTCCATGGGAAGTACTTACACTGTAAAATAAGGGGAAAGAGAGAGTTAGCTAAGGTGCACAGATGTGCCACGTTGGGAGTTAGATTATAGAGTCCCAGAAGGAGTCATAGTGGCGACACAATGGGGGTGAATCAATTTATTAGTGCAGAGGTGTGAAAGAGAATTGAGAATTTGAAAGAGAAAAGTAAGAAAAAGACCTATTTTGGCTTAATTGAAAGCATGTGTCTATAAGCAAAGAGTTATTTGGTTGGCACCAAGGGAAGAAGATTGTGTTCTAAAGTACCTGGTAGATAGCTAACTAGGTGATGACTCCAAGAGAGGATCTTGGAGGAGGTCATAGCTCCATATATTTCATTCATTCGGGGTTCCACCAGATTAACTGTGATTTGATAGAGGTTAGAGTGGTATTTTGGTGGAAAGGTATAGAAGAAGGATAT
Organism: Solanum habrochaites; assembly: GCA_027704765.1. Classification (NCBI taxonomy): domain Eukaryota; kingdom Viridiplantae; phylum Streptophyta; class Magnoliopsida; order Solanales; family Solanaceae; genus Solanum; species Solanum habrochaites. The sequence goes on along the minus strand of JAKWJA010002489.1, from coordinate 56,920,652 downwards.
TGTTGAGTTTTGTTGCCAAATGTGCAATTGTCAGCAAGAAGTGAACGTTGAAAGTGAAGTTTCAAAACCTGGAGGTTTAATCAGAATTATCCGAACTGTCGGAATGGAAGTGGGAATGTTAATATGGACTTGCATACCACGGGAATGCCAAGATCTCAAGGGCAAATGATTCATTTGGGTTTATTGTTGACAGAAATACAAAGTCAGACCATGTCTTGCCAGTAAATAAAGATACAATTATTAAGTCGAGATGGGATTCAAACGTTATACCTTTAAGACCAGTCGGTAATACTTCATGGAGTTCAAGTCACAATTTTAGATGACGGGCTCGGTGTATGCACAAGCTATAGAAAATTAGAAATCTTCCAGAAAGGTTTGGGTTCAAAGGTGGAACCTTAAGTAATGTTTTTCCTAATACTCAGGACCTAAATGCGCCACAAGCAGGAGAGCGCATATATCCAGATCTTAGGATTTATGTTTGAGAGTTTTTGTTGCTTGAACCTCAAAGGGAATTGGGATGATCAACATTAAATTTCATTGAGGTTCTCGTTACAACAAAACGTTACCATTTGAGAATCCCAAAATGGCTCCTATGAAAGCTCTTTATGGGAGAAGATGTAGATCTCCTAAGGGGTTGGTTCGAAGTAGGGACAGCAAGATTGATCAGTACCAGATATCTAGTTCACAAGCTATGGAGAAGGTGAATGAAAAATCATTTCAAGGAAGATTAAGATAGGAAAAAAAAGTCGGCCAAACAAGTCTACAATATATTAGGAGGAGGCCCATTAGAGCTTGAGGTGCTTGAGGGGGAACTATTGGGTGAATCTTTAGGTTTTACGTTAATTGATGATGAAGTCGTCATGAGGTTTGGTTAAGAAGGGGAAAATTAGTCCCCGGTACATGGACCTCAAGATTCTCAAAAGAGTGAGCATGTGGCTTATGGTTGGAGTTCCCCCAAGAGTTGCAGGGGTTGGGGTCATCGGGTATCCATATTTCTATGTTGAAAGAAGTGTTTGGGTTATCCTTCATAATAGTACCCACAGGAGAATTATTGGGATTTTAAGGGATACACCTACTATAGGCAAAAATTCCGGGTTTTCAGATTTGGATCGCAGTCGTAAAATTGAGGACAAAGAAAAGTTGCTTCAGTGCAAGGTCACTTGGAGGAACATTCATGAAGAAGAAGTAGTGGACTTGGGAAGATGCAAGAGGCATATGAAGAAGAGATATACACATATCTTTGAATCCGTTTAGACATGAACATCAGAGAAATAAAGTAGATTCTTATCACTTATTTAAGAATATATGTAAGTATGTTATTTAACTTGTTTTTTTGTTGAGTGCCCTGAACAAGTGTTTAATCTGTTAAGCTAGTGAAAAGAGTTCTATTTAAGGAGGAATATTACCAAGGGGGAAATATCGTAACACTATGATAAACTTGAAACATCAATAATATAAAGCTAGGAAAACCAGAATTAAACTTTTTGTAATTAAGTAAGGAAATCTAGAAAATTTCTAGCTCTCAAAAGTAAGGTTTGGTCATTTTCAAACAGTCATAACTCCCAGCTCAGGAGGAGTTTGGATGATTTCTTTATATGGTTGGAAATCCCTTGGTTATTTTCAATGGTGCCGAGGTTGCACAAATCCAATGTCATATGAGGGAGATATATTTTTTGAAAGTTGGGTTGTTGGACTGAGAAAAGTCCAATCCAGATTTTAGTAAGGGCAAAGTTGTATTTTCAACCTAGTACTTCCTAATTCCTTTAAAGGGTTATTTAGGGGTAAAGACCAAGTCCCAAATCAATTACAATAATTTAGAACGCTTAAGGTTTTGGGAGAAAAGAGAGAAGAAGAAGAAGATTAAGAATTGTCCAAGAACTCCAAGATCATTGCGTGGATTTCATCGTGGGTGATCCCTATCCAGGTATGTGAGATCATTCGGTGTTGGATACTTTCATCCACACCCAATTTGTTTAAATTCAGAAAGTTAGTGTATATGGTATGATGAATATGGGAGTTCTTGACGACAAGTTGTGAAATTTTTGTTGATCGAAGTGTAGTTCATATCTATTAGTTTTGATTCATGTTTACAAACTTTTTGGGTCTACTCTATGGGGTATTGAGTATATTAATGATCCTAAATGTTTGTGAGAAGATCCATGAATATTTGGGAGGTTTAGAATTTAAAATCTTAGTAAAATTGTTGGAAAATTCATCTGACAGGGCCTGGGGCGCCGAGCCTACCAGAGCACCTCAGGACAGATTCTGTCCGTCAAGACCTGGCGTGCCACGCAAGCCTGATCGCCTTAGGACAGTGTCTGTCCGTCAGGCTCTGGCGCAAAGCGCACGGACCCCGGGATATGGGTCAGGGCCCTCATTCGTGCCCTATAGTATTCGTAATAGTTCACTAAGTGATGACCATTCACTCCTCGTGATGATTCCATAATGATCCTGAATCCATTAATAAAATTCAAGAAACGTGACGATCAAAGTCAAGGAGGAAGTTAAACGTCAAGTCTGAAAGTTAAGAAGAAAAGTCAAAAGTAAGTTTTAAAGCATTAAGCGTTCTTAAAAAACGTTTTTAACTTGTCTAAGGTTCGATTAAAGAGGTTGAGCTAAATTCTCAAATGCTATAAAGAAATAAGTATTACCTAAGCTTCAAGTTTTGAGTACGGTAAGCACAAACAAGAATAAAGTTCAGTCATTTTCAAGAGTATAAGGTACTAAGTAGTCCCTCAGGTTATTACTTAAACTAAAATGTTTTTGAACTTTTGATAAATAAAGAAAGTTAGACTTCCACATAGCCTATGGATAGTTTTAATAGAAGGAAGAGGAAACTATGATTTCAAGCTTTTTAAAGCTATGTTTTGAGTACGAATCTCAAAACACTAAAATAGTATGTTTTACAAACATAAGAGACGCGTGTGCCCGGTGTGTTGGACTGTGGTGTATATATTCGATATATTTATTATATATATAGGAGTAGTATTGAGCAACATGTGGGGAAGCAGAGTTAGTTAACTAAAGTCTCCCCTATAAACCAGTAGCCATCCCGGGGTTAGAAGTAGGGTCATACTTTTAAGATAAACCCTCTTAAAGTTTTTATAGTGGGATCCATAGGGCAATTCAAGTCCTAGGCACTAGGGAGAAGTGAGGATGGTCAGGCAGCGCGGTCCGAGTAGGGTAACGTTTATAATCAGTGTAGCTCGGAAGTGATGGTTAGCGGGTTTAGAGATCCCCACAGCAGTAGATTTTATTGTATAGACATTAGTGGACGTATTTCATATACATCATGTAGGGTATGTTTATGACATCTAAGATATTAGGGTTTATACTTTTCTAATTCAGAGGTTTTTTTAGCATGTTTTCATCAAACATTTCTTTATATGTAATTAATTTAAACAATGTGTATATTGACAATGAGTTAGTAGATATGAGTTGCGCAGAATCAGGTTAAGTGTTTATTATTATCTTTTTCAAGCCGATGGTGTTGTTTAGCTTTCCAAATTGATAAGCGTACATTCCAGTATGAGCCAGTTGGTACTCGCATCGTATAATGAGCAGGACGCAGGTAACAAAGATCGCGACATCCGTGCACCCATGATCCAAGTTGAGAATTTCTAGAGTCATTGTTTGAACCTTTTGCATTCCGAAGGACATTTTTTTATGCTTTTATAGATTAGTCAAGGAATGTTGTAGGGTGTGGTCCCGACTTATCTCAGGCAAGTTAGAGGCTTCATCGACCAATGAGTAGTCCAAAGTAGTATGGACTTTTCATTCTTAAGGTTAAAAGAACGTGGGTACCCTTTTTTTTTTTTTGTCCAGTTTGAAAGGTTTAAAATTTGGTAGTTGTAAAACATTCCAAAGGAACATTTTTATTCATCTCAATTAAGTTGTTTCATTAATATAAGTATGATTGTTATCTTCCGCTGAGTTAAGTAATCCAGGTCAAGGTTTCACTCGACGCCAGCAATGGTCATCGAGTGCCACTCATGCTCAGGGTGTAGGCTCGACGCGTGACATCTTATCACTTCACTTTATTCCTTTCACCTATAGTGGTGGCTTATGTGTTTTACCTCATATGAGGTAATTATCGTTATGGCTTAAGTGTTAGATTTGGTATTTAAGGTTGGAAAGTAATATACTTATAGAATAATGTATATTAGTTTAGACTGCCTTAATAAATTTGAAGGGGGGTGTGTTAAGGTTAGTAACCCTGGTAAAGTGAATTTAACTACTTGTATGTATATATGATTTTAGAGGTGTTTTAACAATAAAAAAATGGAATATTAAAGGGTTCTGCCTAGAACAATAGAAAATAATAGAATAATGACTACCTGCACCAATTGCAGGTTTAGAATACTATAATTTTATAAATGGTATATCAAAGAGTGTCTCATATTGACTACTACAACAGTATCGATGCTTACTTGGTTAGAGTTACGGAGTGTATTAACTTTTATATTGACCTGACCTACGCAAGGATACATATATCTTGGGCTAGATATGGAACTGATTATGTGGTATTTTACAGTTATTCGGTGGTTACAATTGTGTGACCTATTTGGTTATGATCTTCTCAGTAACTATGATATGTTCTAGTGGTGGATCTTATATTTTTTACAGTATGATACTAGTGGTACATTGAAACAAATATGTTAATTGCCAAATGAATACTAAATAATTAAAAATATGTTAGTTGTATCAATACTTGTATATGAGATTCGATGTGGCATTCACATTTGAGTGAAAACCAACTAGGTGTTAATGCAAATGTTGGGAGTAGACTGCGTCCATAAAGAAAGATTTTTAGTGGGGAATTTTTGGTAATTTAATTTGTGTTGAAGTTAAGAAGGTATTCTCCGAGGGTCATCTAAAAAGAACGATATGGATTTCATCTTTAAGGTCCAAGGAAATGATTAGATACCAAAAGGACAAGCTTATTGGTAAAGAAAGTCTTAAAGAGTATAGTTTTGTTGTAAAGGATTTGAAGATTCTGAGTAGCAAAATGCATATAATATTGGTAGGGGGTCCGTTGATTTTGGTTCGTAAAACTGAGTTAACAGGTGTCATATTGATGGAAAAGAGTGGTGATGGACACAGGGCAATGAGCATCTGAGGCGTAAATAAGAGTGCGAGGGAGTGAGGTTGTGATTTGATGAGACTGAAAAATATATAAGTACCTTGCGTGAATGGGGAGCGAGGTGAACCAACAAATACGACCCACGCTACCACCCCCCCCACACGCAGGGGTCAGGTCCAGCATCGCCAAACGATGTACAGCCGCACACCTCTCCCGTTTTCCCCCTCCCAGGCTCCCCACTCGAACTATTTCCACCAGCGAATACACCAACACTTCTAGCTTCACACAAACAGCTGACAAACCCGTCCCTAAACTTTCCAACCCCTTTATCTCAACACATAGAGCGCTATCACAATCACTGTTCCTCAGAACCGTCTAACTTATGGAGGCCTACTCCCTCTCAGGCCTCAGACCCTAAATCCAGTATCTAGGCTTCTACTTACTCTTCTCTCATCACATACACCTATATATCGATTGACCCACCACAGCATAATATTCCAAGACCTTATGAGGCCCTTCCCCCTTCCCCATCAGCCCAGATCCACAGAACCACGCCACCATCATCTCAACCCCCACATTGGAGCTTTTCTTCTCCCCCACATTTCATCGAAATTTCCCCCCCACCCCCCTCACTCACCCTCTGTACAGGCGGCTATATACCCGTCCATTTCTCTTTCAAACCCCAAGCGTCTCCCACCCTATCATGCCACCTACAATGCCCTCTCCCACGTCTTACAACCGCCCCCCCCCCCATAACTCTCACGCCCCTTCCCCCAAACAACAATATTTCTTACCCATAAGATCGGGTGCCTCGCTCCTCCTCTCAGGTGACTTAGAAACCCCCTCGTTAATTCCCCTCACATAAGCAACCGCCCTCCCGACTCCAAACTCCTACCACTTCATCTCTAACCAGCCCGGCCCGTTACTGCCTACCCCTAGCACGTATACACTCCCCTTTCACATGACCTTTACTCCACCCCCCCTCCCCGACTCTCTCACATAGCCGCCTCGCTCCCTCTCACTCTCAATCTGGTAAATCTCTATGTGCCATCCCTGGACCCCCTACTCTGAGCCCATAAACTTTCATCAAGGCCCCGAAAGATGCCTCACCAATCTCCCCCACTAATACCTACAATTTCCATACTCGCCTAATTACCTTCTAAAGGACCCCCCCACTCGCAGATTCCACATCACCCCATCCGCCCCACCGGCCCCACCCAATCCTTGAGGAAACTTTGTGTAAACGGCAAAGGTCTTCATACATTCACCACCCACCACTAATTCTCACCATCAAACTACGCATACCCCCCATTCTCACCATCCCCCTGACTAATGCCAACTTTATACACTCTTTGTTATCACGCGTGCGCCTTGTCTCCGACATACCCTTCAACGCGTCCTCACCAGCCGCCGCGCCCAAAACTCACGTTATTCACCCTATCTGCTAACGAATACACTCTCAAATACCATATCATCCCCAGCGCCACTTCTTACCTAGCTTATATTCTACACACGGTCGTTCCTTTTTCAACTTTCACTACCGATCGGCAATATGTCCCTACCCCAAGCCCCCAATCGTCTCCCACTGCGAGTCATCCCTGACGGCGATACCAAACCATTCACACGAATCCATACCTTTCATGCTCTATTCTACTCCACTTAGACTAGTGCCGATATCACAAAAGGGAGTTTTATGGTTCGCTCATCCTTTCGCTTACTCACTCCCACTTATACGCGCGTTAACCTTTACCCTGCATCCATACCCCCACTACCTCGCCTCGAACCTAGTGCCTAATTTCCTACTACCCCCTTATACCACCACCACTTCGCACCCACTGATACCCCCTTAACCCCCCTATGAGCTGCCCAAAACATACATTTTGACAGGGGGGTGGGGGCGGGGGCCACCCAAACCGCACCTAACCTTCACATCGTCCCCTTCCCACGGGATAACCTCCTCTTCCCAAACCGCACCCTTACTCCCACGGACCCACCACTTATACTACCCCTTTCCCTACTCGAACCCTAAGGACCAACCAGGACAAGAAATTCTTCCAAATTCAATTAGGAATATCCCTTTACACCCCCTTTACCTACGAGACTACTCTTACATATTCACCAATCTACACCTCATAACTCCTTCCATATACTATCCACAGCAACAGAAGTCATCTCTACTACTGAGAATAGAGGGGTCCAACAAACAACACCACACCCCCAGAGGTAATACCCTACTATACCTCTACCTTGTACGTACAGATAGTGAACAAATATCTAGGTACATGTAATAATAAAAACATGTTTTATTGTAATAACGATCTTGAAGTATCTAAGGGTTGTTTGTGGGTGGCTATTTGGTGAGAGTAGATTGCTGCATGGAGTTACTTGCAGGTGCTGATGAGACACGCTCGAATGAATTTAAGGAGCAGGGTTATAATGAAAAAAATAATAAAATAGTGGGATATGGGTAGCCTTCGAAAAAAGATGAGTAAGAATATTTTGTCTGATTTCAAGGGCTAAATATATATATTTAGAGGTTTGATAATTGGATCTAAAGACATGTGGTTCTACCTGTTTTGCTATTTTTATAGTGATAGTGTTACATGTAGTTCATACCTGTTAAAATTTATTTGATAAGATTTAAGAAAAAAGGTCTATAGACGTTTGAATCAAAGCCTTTCAGTGGATAACGTTCTTTAGGGTGTTTTGCAAGGTGGTGGTGTGGGTAACTGGTACAATTGAATTTTTAATGAAGGATACGGTAAGATCAATGGAGAAGCTGTCAATTATAGGGTTATTTACCATGGATTCATACCGATCTTCAATGGATGAACTAATGTTGATAGATAAATGGGGCTTTTGTTACATGGTGAATCAAATAAAGGTTTAAAGAGTGGAGGGGGTTAGTCGTGGGGTCTTGTCTGGTAGGGGAGGTTGTGTCAAGGTGGGAGTAGAAAGGTATGAAAAGAATGTATTTGTCAAAAAGAATATTGTTGCATTGGGAAGGACTGTTGGTTGGTATATGTTTTGAGTCATGAAGGGGTGTTATTTGATTTTCAAACGACCCTAAAGAAGAGTTCATTTAATGTTTTGTTTTGAGGGAGATAAGGTAAAATTTTTTTTGTTTTTTTGTAAGTCTGTTGTTGGCAAAGACTAAGGTTGGATATCAAGTCCACAAAGGACAAGAGTCTGTTGGTATGAAGGGTCAAGATAGTTAGAATTTTGTGTCAGAGAGAAATTAAGAAAAAGTGAAGGTATAAGACCTCTTGTATGACAATGGTGTATTTGAAACTAATTATTTATTTATGTCTTTGTATTTAATCATGACTGTGAGAGGGATATACTAGTTCGGTAGACTTACTAGGAGTTTATCGACTTTTTAAAGATTGCGTTTGGTTTTGGAGGACAAGCAATGATGTGTTACATATTTTATGAGGATGCAAGGTAAATGTTCTAGTATGAAGAGGTAAGAATAGATGTCGTCAGGTCGCGGCCGATAGTGTGATCAGAGTAATGAGAGATGTCGAGGGAAGGAGGGACGACGGTGGGGGAGTAGAAAGGGGGGGAGAGAGGAGAGAGGCAGGGGGATGGAGGTGAGTGATTGAAGTGGGAAGAGGTCATTTATAGTACCATCTAAATGATGGGAGAGTGACAAATGAAGTGCTTTATACGTTGTGATTATAATTGGTATATGATGGTTTTGAATATTTAATCGAGATGTGGTCGGGTGAATGAAAAGATTTCTGTGGATTGCATTGTACGTGATTCAAAAACTTAATACTGATGGAAAAGTACTTTTAGATTTAAAATAGTGTTATCAACCTTGGATTGGGACTCAGATTATCGTACAATATCAAAAGGCGGATCGGGGAAGAGGAGCCGACGGGCAAGAGAAGGAGAGCACCATAGTGTTAATATAATTTTAGAGGAGCAATGGTTTCGTTAAAGAAGACATTTATAATCGTAATGGTTTAGTGAGAGTAAGGTGTAAATAGTGGTTGTGGTCTAGATGTTTGTTTGTATTACAGGTTGTGTGAACTTTAGTGGAGCATGGGGAGAGCAGTATAGGGGAGTTATATATAATTGAGTATATGTACGATTGTAATGGGGACTTAGGCTAATTGGTGTGCACGGTGGCCAAAAAAAATTCAAAAGACGAGTTAGTTAGATGGATGTGAATATTGATGATGGGCACTATGGAAGGGAGTATCTTGTTTTTCGACTTTTGGTTCATATGTATTATGTGACACCCTTTTGTTTTGGACATTATTTGAGTTGATTCATGCTATGCCACGCTGTTTTCACATATCTCGGTGAATTCTCAGTGGTGGATCGGGGGTTTGTCACCAATTCAGAGTGAGTGTCCCATAAGTAGGAGTGTAGATTAGGGATATATTGGTCAATTTATTTTGATTAGAGGTGGTGGTATTTGGGATAGTTTTAGTGATAAAGTAGGGGGATATGCACACAGTCCCCCTTGCGTATTAGAACTTTATAAGTAGCTACAATGAAAGAGCTATAATTGTCTAAGAATATGTTAGAGACTTTCTGCATTTTGAAGGTATCGTTTTGTTGAGTGTTTACTGATAGATTCTTCTTTGGGTTGAGCCAAAGTTTGATTCTTCCTTGATGAGTACCCCATATATAAAGATTAGATTCTTATAACTTAAGCTTGTAAAGATTGTTTGTGAAAAGAAAATTTTGATAAGATCTGTGATGGTTTGTGCATTATGAGTGTGTGGTGGTTGCTTAAAGTTCAATTCTGGTTGTAGCCGATACCGATTCATAATGTTATTTGGTTATGTAAGAAAAGGTTCGTCATGGAGGTTGTGTTATGGTCGAGGTTCAGTTTAGAATGGGTTTCTGGGTTAGTCTGACTTGATAATCACTCTTGATTTGTAGATTTCAAAAGTTTGATTTGAAAGTTCAGTCATTAGTTGTTGATCTTGATAGAATTGTCTAAAGAAAAAGCTCTCTTAGAGAGATGAACACCGACTAATAGGTCATAGCTTAGACTTTTGGTAACGTCGGTTATTCTTCCTTCTTCTTGCTTATGTTCGAGAAAGAACATGATATTTAGTGGTGGATAATGTAATGATCCGGAAAATTATTTTTAGAAATTATTATAAAAATTATCGTTTTACCCCTTTTGATAGTTACCTGAGCCAATTTTGATAGGTCAGTGAAGTTGGTTTGAAAATTTTGAACTATTCGATAACTACGGTTATTAAATTGACGGGTATATAAGAAATAATTTAGTTAATTTAGTTGGTGATTAATGAGTCAATGTCATAAATTTATTGCTTAACCCATATTAAATAAAAATAAATTATTAGGGTTTATCAGTTTTATTACATAATTATTTAGAAATGAAAAGAGGAAATTTGTGACTTCCACATCCAAACTACGGAAGGAACTCGCTCCTATCAAAAGGAATAACGCAGGTGAATAAGGTAAAAGTTACTAACCATAAATCCTTATAAATTTGTATACGGACACATGGTATTATTTTTATTAATTATATTGTATGGTGAAGCTGATGAAAAATTGGGAATCGGAATTGCTAATTGAATCTGCAATTGCTTTCTGTGGGCATAATTCTTTTAAGTTGGGTACAAATTTTCCATATCTATCATGATGTAATGATTGGCTATGATTATCATGTGACAATCCAATCATTAAGAATAATGCACATGATATATTGTTATCTTTGCAAATTAATTTAATACCACTTTTGTGGCCAGTTAATTAAGTTTTAGTTACTTTTGCTTCTACCTATAGTTACCTGATTATAAATCAAGTTTAGACATATTGAGATAAATAATTAAATATTGAATGTATTATATTATATTAAAATTATTTATGTTGTAGTATTTGGAGAAATTCTTACTTAATCCCAGACTTAAAATTCAGAAAATATGAGATTTAACCTATTGATTGGAATCAAGATTTACAAACTTTATTATAATCTTTTGTGATACTTTGGGTTAAGGTTATTCACATAGTAATATTGGCATTATTAGTTTTAAAATCTTATTGTGGTCATTTATTTAAATAGATTGCTTTGAGTTGGAAGTTCAACGAAAGGGAAGACTCAAGTTCCAGAGTGTATTCTTGATTGATTGAGGTAAATAGATTTTTAAACCCTAGTTAAGTGTATGAAATTCGTATATTTCCTTGTGGTATATATTTGAGAGTAATGGAAATTGATGATGAGTTGACTTCTCGACTTGTCCACATTGATTTATTCTAATGATGAAAAGGAGAAATAAAAAAGACAATGTGATTAACTGTTGATGTGTGATGTGTGAGAATGGTTTAAAAGGCTTGTTGAATCATTGTGTTGTTGCGAATTGTGCATTAATATTAAAATGGGCATCTCCTCGTCATTTGTACGAACATGTCATTTGCATTGGTTTTGAGACATGGTTGTGATAAGAGGCTATACCATTTCGAGAGAGTTATCGCGCTCTATGATGGATACTATGTTTTGAGGGATGTATCGCGCGCCGCGATGGTTGCCATTATCAAGGGTCGTATTGCACGTCGCGATGGATGCATGGACAGATTTGTCCCCCATGGGTCCCAAATTGAGAGACAGTGGGTGTGTATCGCTAGGTCAGACATGCATCATTATACTTGATATTGCATTCCATTGCATTGCACATACTTATCATTAGTGAACTTGATATAGTGTTTTGTTGATCTTGTGAATGTCTTTCTGTGGAACTTGCGATTGATAAATTATTGAGCTTGTTGTTGAGGATATTTAATTTGTCTAAGTGATGTTGTTAAGCTATGTGTTGTGTAAATTGTGAGCTGTTAGGTTGTGCTGAATTTATGCAAATTGTAGTTGTGGAGGCTCGATTGGGGTGGTAGGAGTACCTGTATTTCATCCTCTTACCTTGTGTTTCGAGTTATATTTGATGAGTAAAGTGTGGTTTGGTACTAACTCCTTACTTGTACAAATTTTTATAGGTTACTAGTCCGAATCTGTCTTATATTCTCTTCTTTTCCGAAGTTTCTTGGAGATATGTGAGATAGTTGTTTGTCATCTCAGCCGAATCTTACTCTTGTTTTGATTTTGTTCTACTCTAGAAACAATGCATATGAGACTTAAATTTTCTTTTAATTCAATTGTAATACTTTATAGGCTTGTATATACTTGACAACCATTTTTTGGGGGTATAATTTAAGTTGATAGTAAATTTTCCTGTAGTTGAGTTTTAGGCTGACTTGTCTTGGTGGATAAAACCAGTGTCATCACATCCTTTTTTTAGGCCGTGACAAATAAAAAAACATAGAAAGAATGAAAAAGATCAAAATTAACATTCAACATCTTCACAGATGATTGAAATTTATCGATTAAGTAATACGTAAAAATAATAAGGATATAGTTCAAAAGACATGTTTATCTAATTTAAATATATAAAGGACGCAGGTTTTTCTGTAACTCATCACATATTATTTACAATGTAAATATAATTAATTTTTTTTATTAAAACCAAATATTTATAAAAAGAATGAAGAAAAAAATTTCAAAAATAAAAAGAGAAAAGAAAAATTAAAATGGAGTTCTTAGAGAGGTGTTACATCACATTTTTTAAAAATTCATATGTATATATATTTTCAAAAAAATTATTAAGTGTAATGACTTAGCAATGACTTTACTTGTAATTTGTTTACAAACATCTCTGGTAACTTATTTTATTACATTTTGCTAAATGTATTTTAAAATTTTTACCCAAAGCACCTCAAATGTGCTTCTCTCTTTCTAAATAAATAATCTCATTGATTCAATAATAGGATTTGAATTAGGGTGGTTGCACAATGAATTTGAGTTTCATCAACGAATTACTCTCTATATTAATAACTAATATACTCAAACATTAGTTATAAATTTTTCTACTATCTTATATTTCATATGTCTTTAAGAAAAAAATAAAATAAAAGAGTTATTTGATATTGTTAACTATAACAGTTTGACATACTATTTTATCAAAGAAAAACAATGCATCTTTCATTTTGCAAACTAAAATAACTTTTAAAGACAACACTATTTCAAGGAAAAATCTTCCTTTTTCCATAATGTATGGTTTGTAGATTTTCTTCGCAAGATGCACATGATAAAAAATTAAAAGAATTAACTTTGAGAAACTATTTTTGTCCTTAGATAAATAATAAGAAGGTTATCTGGTATAATCTTTGATCCAAATACCATTGACTTTTCTACTATATTCTCACGTTGACCTTGCAAAAAAAGACCCAAAATTCTGAAGAAGTAGTACATTAATCTTCTACTTCCATGATATGTTTTCCTCAATCAATAGAATACAAAAAATACCTATAGTATAATAATTTCCTTAAGATTGTTATTTATCTTGTATTTCTAAGATACTTAGAACAAAATTTCAAAGAACTTGGTAAGAAACAACAAAGTTTAAAGACCATTTTCAAAACTAGAAAATTAAAACTAGTAGAGAAAATAGAACTAGAAATAGAAATATACCAAATATTTTTCTGAAATAAAAAATTGAGCCCACTGAATGCACAATGTTGGCTTCTATCGGAAATGAGTCCCCCGCACGTATTTTGAAGGTTAATGGAATATATCCTCCCAGGGATGAAACTATCTTACTCACCGTGTGGCGTACCACCAATAAAACTAACTGACGGGTTTTCCACTAACCACTTAATGGCAGTAAATTACACATAGAATAAACGATTTAAATAGCAGTAGAAAAAAAAAAAATAGATCCCCGTAAATTAAGTTCATTGAAAATCAAGAGGAAGAGCCTATTTGGCTCAACTTAAAGGCTGGTCAAACATACTTAAAAAGCTTGGTTTTTTGACATTTATTTAGTTGTTTGACATTCTCAACATACTTTATTTTAAGTTTAAAAAAAAACCTATTTTAAAAATCAAAAGGTACAATTGGGGTATGGTGTGCTTTGCTTTTTTTATCTTATAATCTCTGTTTATAGTTGATCAAATTTTTACCGTTCTTGACCTATTGATTGGGCCTTTTCTTTTTATTTTTACTATTAGTATAATATTATTTATCTTACGATTTTATTATTTTATTACTCTTTATGTATTGCTATTACTATTATTTTATAATTATTATTCAATTACGTCAACTTTTATCCATGTTAACAAGCTTTTAGGTATTAGACATTTTGATTAAAAATTTTTTATTAGCACTTATTTGCCAAACCCATCACCATACACTTTTTTTTCACAATTTCTCACTTTTTACGTCCAACACTCATCACTGCCCCCTTTTAAAAATACGTTTCAGCAACATGTCAAAGTACTTTTTAAAAGGCTTCCTCTTTTTTTAAGCCTAATACAAACGGAACGTCGAAAATCATTCAAATTATAAGCAAACACAGGTCAACTGTGGAAAAGTTTCTTAATTGTGCTTTACCCGAAAGTACCAAACCTTTAAAGGTCACCATCTTTATAAAAAAGTTGCAATTTTTCATAGAAAGGTCCTCACAATTTTTTATGAATCGCAACTTTTATAATATGACAACTCTTCATAAAAGTCGCAACTTTTGATTAAAGTCGCAACTCTTTATAAAAGACTCAATTTTTCATAGAAATCACAACTCTTTATAAAAGTCACAAATCTTCATTTTCCATTCACACCTTTTAAAACCCAACATTGTGTAATTGTGAGGATCAAAATTAGATATTGTTGCTCGCCAACATAATCCAAAGGCAACAACTATTGACGCCAAAGGTTTATTTGTTGTTTTCTTCATTTTGATAAAAAAATTATGACTCCGTAAATCATTCTTTGTATAATTTGAATTATATTCACATTAGGTTCAACTTCACTTCCCTAAGGATGGAATAATCCAAAAGAAACACATAACAAGAGCAAAGATAAGTCCTCGAGCTTTAACACCTTGGTAGCTGCACCATGTGTGGGTTTCGGGGGGTTCTTCGAACCTTATATTAGATTCCTCTTGGGGGGGGGGGCAGTTGATTTACATGGGTAATAGATTAAGACATATACACTACATCAAAAAATGATTATTAATTAGTGGCAATTAAGAAAGACAATTAATTCTTAATTGTCGCTAAATATGTATTTTTAGCGGCAATTAACACTTTTTGTATATATATCTATAAAATCTTTTGCGATATTGTTTCTAATGACAATACTTAACTAATGTTGGTAGAGCTTTAACATTCTTTATTAATATCAATATTTATTGTCACTAAAAGTTATTTTTGTTGTAGTGATACGTTGTTGTAGATTAAACAACTGCCTAATAATGCAAGTATTTTTAAAAAGTTCTCTTCGTGTAAACATTGTGCAGCTAAAACATTTGAATATGAATCATCGGATTTTGGTGCAGTAATGGCATAGTTAAATTAACCTCATATGAAATGCGTATTAGAATTATTAAATCTCTATTTAGGCAACACTGATGAGTCTATACATTTCCGTACCTGCATTAGAATGTACAATAACATGTCTGCATTTACTTCTCTCGGAGTAAATATGACAGAGCTAGCAACAAGATATCACGATATTTATACTTTTAGAGTACAAGGACAAATGTATGATTTCATAGACGATTTGATAACATCGAATCAACAGTCTAGAAACATGCAATTATATGTTTATGATGATGACACATAAATAATGAATTGTATGGCTTGTTTCAGTAACGCTAACCAACTGCTTATACAAAAACAGATAAATGTACTAAAAATAAATCCCTATTGTATTTTCTATGTTCTAGGAAGCTCTATGCAAGTTTCCACAAATACCAAACCTGTTATTGCGTTGAGTGTTTAACACTAACTTTAAAAAAAAAAATTTTTCCCCCCAACCAAAAAAGTTGTATTGTGTGTTTTTTTCCACGTTTACCAACTTGTGTCTAAAAGTTGTGCAGCAATATGGTTAGACCAAATGTGAGCAATATAGTTTCTTCTCCACTTATTTCGAATTTATTCTTGTAGCAATAAAGACAGTTAGTGAATTATTACTATGGTTGCTATGATCCTTTACAGTACCCATTTTTATTTCCATATGGTCAAAATAGATGACATAGACATGGATTTAAATGAGTTGTGCCAATCTCGCTGCCAAAATGAACAAGTTCCAAGTTTATCAGGTATGTGTTCTAGTGATGGACTGCTTGATAGCGAAGCTGAAGTTCTACAAAAAGGAAAATGAAAAAGAAATAATATTTCTTGCCGTGAATATTGTTGTTACAAATTTCGATTGAGAAATAACAAGACAAATGGAATATTAGATTCAGGAAGACTTTCAACAATACTCAGTTGATGATTTCATAAAAGTTGGAAACTCAAAGATTAGATTGAGAAAAGACTAAAGTAACACCTAAAATTGTCCCAAATTTTTAAAAAGACACCTAAACAACGCAATCGTCCTATTACCCTTTTTCGAAACAATTCTGAACTGATATTATTACATCAATTTATTGTCCACATTTGGCATGGAGAGTGTATGGCAATCTCATCTCTTAAAGAGGTACACAGAAACAAACAATGATATAATTTTAATTTTTGTAAAATATTTTGCTATAACAACAATTTTTTTTTTTTTTGTTTTTCTTTTTTTTCTTATTATTTTAATTTAAAACCTTTTCTCCTTTTATTTTTTTTCTTTTCTTCTTTCCTTATTCTTCAAAAAAACAACATTTTCATCTTATTAAAGGTCCTCACTTTAAATGTTCACTTTTTATCACAATTTCATCTCTCCTTTTAACTGTTATTATTTTAATAACTTCCCTTTAATTTAAACTATATATAAACATTATATTATCAATTCGACATTGTGATAAGCACATTATTTCAGATGATTAGTAGGTATTATTTATTTTTTTTTAAAAAATACAAATTTCCATTAAACGTTTCAAATGTTCGGAGAATTATGATTCTTTTCAAAATTATCATTCTGTATTTTGAAATTATATGAAAATGAGCTTTACTTAATTAGATGATTAGGGGAGTATCATATGGTTTTTGTTTTTCTAGCTTTCAAATCAATTCCTTTCAATTTTCATAAATTAATTTTCTGGTTTCTTTTAATAAAGTACGATTCTATTTTGGATTTATTGAAAATGAGTTAGTTGAGATGATACTTCACAAAATTTTAAATTATTTAGAAAGTAATTAATTTTGTTATCAATATTTAACAAAGTATAAAATATATTACTGCATTAGAATTTGATCGGAGAAGAAAAGAAAAAAAAAGAAAAGAAAAGAAAAAAAATGGGAGTGAGATTCAATTTGACATGAGGTGTGAGATGTGAAAAAAAAAATGGAGAAAGGTGGAAATGAAATGAAATTCAAAATAAATCAAAATTATAATTCAAATAGTAAGAGAGAGAGAGAGAGACAGAGAGAGAGCATAAATCAATAAGATAATATGAAAAACGTAAATGAAAAAAATACATTTAATTACATTAACACTTAGCCTGTATTGAGTGTATTGATTGGTGTATTACCACACTGCTTCCTTAAAATTTGGAGTTGATCGCAAAAGTGTATATAATAGAGGTTTCAGTAATTAGAACTTTTAGTGGGGTAATAGGTGTTACATAGTTAAATGTCTTTTATAAAAATCCATAACCACTCAATGGTTACTGTTATGTCTTTTCCTCGATTAGATTTTGCCTCATTATTAGGATTTATAATCGCAGCTAATTCTTACAATAATAAAACACCAGGTTGTTTATATGGATTTTGCCTTAGACATGGTGAAGGAGATGCTCAATATAGAAAACAGAGATGTTCCTGTATGCCAATAGTTTCCATAAGGTTCTCGAGAGATATTATGTTAACTTTATATGGATGACATTGTGCATTGCTCTAAAAACTTTTGGAAAACCGACATATTTTTTACTATAATTGTCCTCGCTTCTTGGAAAGGAATGAAGATTTTGTTTTATTACAACTGATGAAAGCCAAATGAATCTGATTTAATTTACCAAGTTTTTGTGAAGGTTAAGTTGTACTGGGTAATAGGTTCGGGCAGCTTTGATTAAAGTGGGTTTGGCTTGTTGCGGAAGAGAATGTTGGGGTCTGGTGGTGGTGGCGGGGTTGGGGCGGTGGATAGAGGATAAGACTATGAGGTGCTTGCGGGTGTGGAGTGTTGCTGTGGGTGGGTTTTGGGTGTATCGTGGTGGCGGGGGAGGAGTGAGGTGTGGGGGAGTTTAGTCGCATCTTCGGAGGGTGGGGGGGCATTCTGGACTATATATTGTTGTGATGATGTATTTCTTTTCTGCTTCCTCGCCTTCTTCCTCGTCGCCTGCTCCTCCCCCCTGTCTTTTCCGCGCCCTCACTCTGGCATTTTTGAAAAGTGTTAGCATTTATGTACAGCTATTAGGCCGTTGGTTTTTTTGCAAAATGGGGCCTTCCTCACACTCATTTTCTTCTAATTCTTGATGTTATTTCAGATTACTCACTCCTAAATCTTATGATCAAGTTGTTTCCGCTGAACTTCCTAATCTTAATGAAAATCCTTACCTACACGAACTTGTTTAAAAACATATGATGCATGTTCTTGTGGGCGATTGAATCCTACAAATTTGTTACAAAGAAAAGGAAGAACTTCAGGTCTAAAATTGTAAGCAGTAGGAAATCAAGACTAAATATCTTATGGTCTATTTATAGAAAAAATGTGAGAATTACAATCACCTAATAAACAAATATCTCACATGTCGAACCCACACCTCTGTACACTTTGGCTTACTAAACCACCAGCGTCATTTTAAATCAATACTAAATATCTTTACTAACAAAATATCTTGTATCTAAGTGTTTTTCTAGACATAACTTAATTTTCTAAACATATCGACTACAAAATATCTCCAAACAACTAGAAGTTCCCTAGGAGCGAAACATTCTTTTCTTAACATATATGGTCTACTATAATATCTCAAATCTAGGATATCTAGACAAATCTTAATTTTCTAACACTCCTCCTTAACATTTTTCATTGAAACTCCTTGCAACAACCTTTGATACTCAAACTTCTTAGTGGAAAGAGTCTTGGTTAGAATATCAGCTTGTTGACCTTCACTCATGCAATGCACCAACTTAACTTCAATATTATTCTCAGAATCTCTTAAAGCATGAAAACTTATGTTGATATGCTTTGTTCTTCCATGCTTCCCCAGATATGCAGCCATCTCAATGGCTGATTTATTGTCCACATAGATTATTGTTGGTTCTTTTGTAAACAAATTAAATTCCAACAAGATCTTTCTTAACCGAATTGTTTGATTTGTAGCAGATGCAGCAACCACATACTCGGTATCTGCTAAAAATTGTGCTACAAATCTTTGAATCTTTATGCTCCAAGAAAAAATGCATGAACCAAACGAAAAACAGTAACCAGAAGTTCTTCTCATCCAAGCATCCACCCCCATCAAACTATCTAAATAGAGCCGATAAGACTCCTTTCTTCTCTCTTCTCTTTCTCCACTTTTGTATAAACCACATTCCTCAATTAACCATACCTCGATCGGTCAAAGAGCGGGGGACTATAAGGGTCCTGGAATGGGGCGAGGGTTGGGAGGGGGAGGGTCATAGGGAGAGGGGACTGGGTATGGGGGAATGGTTGGTGTTTGTCCTTTCCCTCTTGCTCTGGGGTGCCGCCCCTTTTTGAGCATTCCACAAAAATGCTTAGTGTTGCGACTTTTCATAGATCGAGATGAGGATAAACTGACATCCCCCCCAGCCTCCCCCCCCCCCCCCCCCCCCCCACTCCTCACACGCCCGACCCCCGCGGGGACCACCCCCCCAGTCCCCCTCAACCTTATGTCTGTCCTAGAAGTTGTGAGACACAATAGACTTCCTATAAGACTTCTATAAAATTTTGGATCCTCTCTTTCATCGCCATAATGTTTTATTAATTTTCCATTCACAACAAGTGAAGTTGCAATAACTTTGCACTTATCATGCTTAAACCTTTTTAAAAGATTCAAGGCATTCTTCTTTTGGGACAAGAAAATTCCTTCACAAGATTGATATGTCTCCATTCCTAGGAAAAACTTCATTTCTCCTAGATCGGACATCTAAATAACTTTATCATTTTATTTTTAACTTCTTGAATCGCAAGATAATTTTCACCTGGAATCATTAAATCATCAACATAAATTGATATCACAATCGACATACCATCCGATTGCCTTTTGAAGTACAAAGTAGGCTCATTTAGGCTTCTATTGAAGCCTTGAGACAATAAATGGCAATCTAGCCTACTATACAAAGCTCTTGGGGCTTGTTTAAGCCCATAGAGAGCCCTTTTAAACTTGTACTCCTTCTCTTGTTCACCTGGTACTGTAAAACCTTTAAGTTGTTCAACATTAATGTCTTCCTCAATCAATTCGATGAGAAATGACCATTTTACATCCAAATGGAATATTTTTCACTTGTATTGTTCTGCGAGAGCGAGTACAAATCTTACTATCTCATTCCATGCAACATGAGAAAACTTTTGTCAAAATTCTACTTCAGGCTATTGATAATATCCTTTAACTACAAGTGAGATTTATGCTTGAAGATGGGTCCATCTGGATTGAACTTTGTTTGATAGACCTATTTGACACTGATACGATTTTTCTCTTCTGGCCTATGAACCAACTCCAAAGTACAATTTTTATTGATCATGGTAAGTTCCTCCTCCATTGATGGAATCCACACTTTGTTATTTGTTGCTTCATCAAATGTCATGGTTCAACAAGAGCAAAATGGAACTGCTTATAAACTTCAGTTAGTGATTTGGTCTACAAAACACGGGAGTCTGTAGTCAATTCAACACTTGAATGGGTTTTTTTTTTTCCAGCAATAGGATTAAAGGGAGTATCACTTTTTTGCTAATTTGGACTTGCAAATGAAGTTCTCCCACCTTGGTTCTTTACAAAAGTATCTCGATCCCAATCATAGTGGCTAGACTCATCTACTACTAGATCTCTACTAACAAACACCTTCTTGCTTTAAAATTGTACTCTTTGTATCCTTTTGCAACTGTACTATGGCCCAACAGAATACACAGTTCTGCCTTGCTATCTAATTTGCCTCTTTTAGCACCAGGAATGTGTTAATAGCATATCAAACGAATACCTTAAAGTGTCTTGCTGACAACTTAATACCCTTCCATGCTTCAAATGGTGTCATGTCTTGGACTACTCTAGTTGGTAATCTATTTAGCAAATAGACAGCGATATTGACTACTTTTGCCCAAAAGTATTTAGGCATCTCCTTTTTTGCCAACATGAATCTTTCCATCTCCATCAATGTTCTATTTTTCCCATCAAAACAACGTTTTGTTGTGGAGTTTAGCTAACAGTGAATTGTTTTTTGATACCCAAATCATTACAATACTTGCTGAACTGATATGTAGTATATTGAGTTCCATTATCGGATCTAATATACTTAAATTGTCAGCCACTCTCCCTTTCTAGCATTGTTTTGAATTCTTTGAAAACAGAAAACACTTGATAACTGATACTTAGAAAGTAGACCCGTGTCATTAGAGTGAGATCATCCACAAAGAGAATAAAATATTTGTGTCCACTCAAAGAAGCTTTTCTCATTGGTCCACGTAAATATGTATGAACCAACTCTAGATTTTCCTTAGCTCTCCAAAGAATTCCTTTGGTAAAGGATCATCTACGCATTTTACCAAATTGACAGACTCACAAGCATCTCTAACATGTCAATATTGGTACTTCAAGCACCATACCCTTTAATTGCATATACGCCAGTGAGCTAAAATTATAATGATCGAACCTTTTGTGCCAAAGTCATGTATCACTCAATTCTAACATAGAAAGATCAAGTATCCATAGAATACCATGAAATTGGAAAGGAATTGTCAAACATGCTATTTTAGGTACTCAAATCCGGTATTATGATGATAATGACACAGGGTTTGTCCATTAAAATTAAGGCGAGAATAATTTTATGAAGCATATTGAGCAATCTTCTAACAAGTTTTAGTCAATTGAAATAAAGACCATATAATATTTTCATACCTTTGTCAATAGAAAAGTCATTGACCCTCTTCCACAATGCGCCATGTCCAAGCGCCACTTTGATTCTATTAGATTATCCGAGGAACAAATAGAATTATCAATCACCATGTTTCCTTGGCACGCGGCGTCTCAACAAAACCATTTACATATGAGTAAACCTGATAATATAGTGAGGCTATTAAAACTCCTCTTATTATTTTCCAACTAGGTGATCATATGCAAAACTCACCTCTGATGGCGAAGAATGGCACACTTGGGCTTGCTTTTGCCTATATATTCTCAGTGACCAACTTCTTACAATAATCTACATTGAATTGGAGTCCTCTTTAATCTCTACCAACAATTCTTCTCTAAGTGGTTGCCTTCTAAAAGGCACGAGGTGAGAAATGTCATTTTTATCGACAAAATCAGCTGGTTACCACCAGATTTTACCTCTCAGATTTAACCAACACAGACTTTGAGGTTGTCCTTTTGATGTTTTTTGAAGTAGGTCTTTCTGAAAGACATTTTCTACTATCCTGACTTCTCATAGTTACCCATGCTCCTTGGAGTTGCAATTAGAGGAGAAGTTCGGCTACTGTAAGAGAGTAGTCAAGTCACAAGCTCTTCAATAGCTGAGTTTTTTATTCAAACTTGTCTGGAAGGCTGACAAAAAACTCTGATAACTTTCGGATATGGGGAAAGCTTCACCATGTATTCTTATCTGGTTCACAATCGCCATCACCTGGAAGAGTATATTCACACATATCTAAGTCTTACATCTTAAAGCTCAAACTCTCTCGTTATGATAAGAGTCAACATTACTTTAATATAGTGTTGCCTTCAAAACACTCCGTTACACTTATCTCAGTCTCTTTGGCCCCGCTTCACAAGTCAAATCCTGGAAACATGATGTAAGTAAGACTTGAATGTAGGAAGGTAAACTAGTGGAGATCTAAGTCACCAACTCATCATACTTCTTAATTTCATTAAGAGTTGCATTAACTCTCAATGGATGAACAAATTGTTCTCCAAGCTCAACAACTTTCCATAAGTTCAGAGCCTTTAGATAATTCTTCATTTTGATGACCCATATGTGATAATTCTCTTCAGTAAAAGTCAAAGGACCTGTCATTTGTTAATTTTTAGGAGCTATGACTTTTTTCAGGAAGAAAATTCAAGAAAGAACAAAAAGTAGACGACCCAAACAAACAACATTTGATTCGGATCCATTAGGAAATGGCTCCCCTACCATGTTACAAACAAAAATGACGAATGAATTAGGTCTACAGGTTGTATGAACAGTACGAAAGCGTTAGGTGGTTGTAAATTGTAGAAAAAATTGAAAGTGAAGAAGTAGGCTTAGGTTTTCTTAAATTATATATTTTTTCACCTGATGTTTCATTAAATATGGTCTATATATAGATAAAATGTGAAAATTACAACCACATAATACGCAAAATATATCACACCAAACTATGTACATATGTGACTCACTAAATATCACTCATCTTAAATCAAGACTAAATATCTTACTACAAAATATCTACAAGCTAGGAATTTCTGCAGAACTAATTGTTCTAACATATATACTAACCAAATATTGAAACCATAGGGAGTTCAAGAAAAAAAACTTACGTTTCTAACATATCTACTACTAAATATCTACAATCTAGGAGTTTCTAGACAAATCTTCATATTCTAAAAAAATCATGTATGGAGAAAAAAAATTCTGCAAATTAAAATAGCCAAAGAATTTTGCTGATGAAACAATATAAGGTAACTTTTTTATGCAATCTATAGAAAAAATATAGGTAAATTTATAAAGATAAAAAAGCAGCTTCCTAATAATTTATGGGTTGTTACTTGTAACCAATACCTACTTTGCAAATTTAATTGTCATATCAATGTTAAAATATGTTTTGATATAAAAGTTTTCAAGTACATTTACAAATATATATGTAAGGGACATGATAAAATAGTTTTTCCAATACAAGAGATAACACGAACATAGAAATAAATGAAATAAAAGAATATCAATCTACTAGATAGGTATCGGCACCGAAAGTCATATGACGTTTGTTTGCTTTTCCTATTAGTGAAATGAATCTATCTGTTTATCATCTCCAACTAGATCTTGAAGGACAACAATTTGTCTCCTTTAAAAAAGTTGACAGCATAGACAAAATTATTAATAACCCTATGATTGAAAAGACAATGTTGACAGAGTTTTTCTTATTGAATAAAACAAATGAATATGCTAAAAAACTCAATTTATTATATAAAGAATTCTCAAATATTTTGTTTGGTCAACATTATACAAAATGTTGACATAAAGACAACGAGGTAATGCTATTGGCCGTGTCGTCACATTTCATCAATAAAATGAGAATTATACTATCTTAAGCTACTATTAATGAATGTAAGAGCCACAATATCCTATAAGAATATTCAGAAAATAGATGGTAAATATTGTGAAAATTTTAGTGTATTTGTTGAAAAAATAGGATTGTTGCATCATAATAACAACTAACTTGAATGTATGTCAGAGGTTATAGGCTATCAAATGCCTTATAGCTCACAACGTATCTTTTCTACAATATTAGTATATTGTAGTCTCAACACACTTCAAAAGGAATTATGCGCGAACAATTGGAGACCCGTATATCATCAAGACTTCAACAATTTACATAACACATATTTGAAACAAGCTCGACATTTTATTTAACCATATTAATAGTATATTATATAGTATGGGACATGACACATGAGTACGGAATGTATTTATACCATCGCATCCCCTCTGGCAGAAATATCTTACTGTGTCGCTGTATAGAATCCTCTCAATAAGTGGATAAACAGATCAGATTTAGTTAGTTTCTTCTCTTAGGACCTATTATAACTTATCCTTATATATCGTTTTTAGATAAGTCACATTTTTCTTAGTTTATTCTCTTTGTGGTAGAAGTTGTACAATTCTATATATACTTAGTTAAACTAATAAAAGAACATATCCTTTCATTCTACTAGAAATATCAGACTTTATATGGTA
This sequence comes from Solanum habrochaites, assembly GCA_027704765.1. Taxonomy (NCBI): domain Eukaryota; kingdom Viridiplantae; phylum Streptophyta; class Magnoliopsida; order Solanales; family Solanaceae; genus Solanum; species Solanum habrochaites. The sequence continues at coordinate 56,895,505 of JAKWJA010002489.1, read as the reverse complement.
CAAGAGTCAATTAACTATCATGAGTAATTCAGTCAAGAAACCCGCCCACTCTTTCATAAAAATGGCCTCAAACATCACTGTTGTAACAAACTTCATGTCAGTACAACGATGTTCAATTTTAATCTGTTTAGCTCTGAACCAATCAAATTAATTGGAAACCACCCATTTTCTTTTGGAAAACACAAGTGTCAATGCTTATGCGTGGTCACACCTTTTGTCCATCTCGACGGTTCTCAACCAGGCCCTTCTTGTACATTTGGCCAATAGTCAGGACGTCAAAAAATCCTGCAATTGTTCATTATTATTCGCCAAGAAACCTTATTTAAAATGTCATATTGGCCTTAATTTGTCCAACTCTTGTTGCTACAGTTGTGACTGTATCACTTTCCAACTGCTTGGTATTTTTTGCACATGACGTATGCAAACAAATAATAAAAGGAGGATTTTTTTGTTAGTTTCGAGATAGTCCTGGCTAGTCTCGCAAAAGAACCCTTCTTATTGATGATTATCTACAGGACAGGTTCGATTCTCTCGTGATTGAACTTGACTACTGTTGGCGAGCTCCTGTCCATGAGGAATTGATTATCAACAATCCTCACTAACTTGGACTGAATCCTTGAAACAGTTGTTATCCATGACAAGAGATTCTACTATCTTCGTATCCAGAATTTTCTGAGTAGTGATGTATCCGTGTATCACATTATTATAATACTTTTTCCTAACTTAGTGTGATCCAAAGAACTTTTTGTGCTAATTTTTATATAAGTTTCTCCTTATTTGCCAGGAAAAGGAAATCTTCAAAAGTGAATGACGGAGGTTTTGTTTTGTGAGCCGAAGAAAAGAAATGCAGAAGAGACCATCTAAGATATTGTGACGGTCCGTCCTGTTCGTGAAGGTCCGTTAGGGGAAGCGTTTAGTAGTGCAGCTGCTGAAGGAGATGGGGAAGTCTAACCAAGTGGGGGTTATGGAAAGCCGGTGATGAACGTCGTTGTTCCATGACGTACGTCCTGCAATTTCCGTCATAAAGTTCAGAGATACGTTCACAGAGTACCTATATTCCAAGAGTTCAAGTGTTTGGAGGATAAACCTCGCACGGACCGTTGAGCTGGTGATGATTGTCATACCTTCCAGCGAGGGTCATGAAGAGAGCAGCAGAAGAAATTTCGTCAAGTCATGGGACGATGGAGCCATGACGGTCCGTCGTGACCACGGATGATCCGTCGCGATGTCCGTCGATCCAGCAGCATTTTGAAGATTTCCAGCAGATGAGTCTTGTTTAATAGGTTTTTATTTTCTATAAATAGTTCGAAAAACACTCTTTTGAGGTTTAACTATGGATTTATTTGGTTAGGACCTTGAGTATTGTTCGATTCTTGATTATTTTGAAGATTTTTACAAAATTGAGTGTTGTTGATTTTGTTGATAATCAAGCGAACTTCGGATTTTACTCCGTTTCCCATTGAATAAGTACATGAATTCTTCTATACCATATATTTGAATAGTGTGAGTATGACTATGGGTAACTAAACTCCATAAAGGGTTGTTGGCAACCATAGGAAAAAATGGGTACAACCTAACTAAAATAACAATTCAGAATAGTGTTCTTGCATTGCATTGATAATTCTTTTGCACATAAAAGTCTTTTTTAACGATAACCAACGTTAGAAACTGCCTTAATGCTACTTGCCGGACCAAGGAGGGAGATAATAGGAAAAGAATATCACATAGAATTGTGATACTATCTAATAGCGAGTATTGCTGGATACGAGGGTAAGTAATAAAACTTAGTAAAATAGCGAATACGATGCTTAATATGAGTTTAAAGTAAGAGGTTAGGAATGAGCACCTACTAGCCGGACCAAGGTGCGGAGTGAAAGTTTCTAGATGCCGGACCAAGGATTTAGAAATACATACTATCACATTGACGATGCAAGATACTAGGAAAGAATTGTTCTAGTGCGACTTATCAAGTTAGAACCTCGTGGGGAACATCGGAAATCCTAGTTACTTTGATAATGATTAACTCAAACATTCGAAGCTGTTTAGTGGTTCTCTTTTATTTCGCTAGTATTTTCATTTATTTAGGAATAGAAAACCATTTTGTTTTTATCATTTTGCTGTTACAAGTAAGTAATTGAGCTGAACAATATTGTAATAATAGAGTGAAGTTAAGTCTAAAACTATCTCTCGGGGAACGATCCCAACCTCACTAGTTGGGTATTTACTTGACACGATCGATTACTTATTATTTGAGATGTAGTTTAGGCGTATCAAATTTGGACGCCGCGCCAAGGAAAGTAGGCTTTAGATTAACTTAAACTTATTATATAGTTTATTGAATTTATGAGTTTCTTTGTTTTATTGTTTTGCATTCGTGCAGAAACACCATCCTTAAATGCCAAATAAACAGAGAGAGAGAACCTTTGTTTCCCTACGATCATTGCATATAGCGTATCTAAGCAACATGAATCAAACCTGCGAATAAATGATGATGATCCAACCAGAAACATCCCAGCTCCGGTTGGTGTTCCTTGGTCAGCTGTACCCGATGCCGGCTGGAACAACAACAGGGGGACAAAAAAAAAAAAAATTCCCGCTCCACGCCCACAAGCATACTACAGAGGCTATGATACATAGCAGACTTCCGATAGGGCCACTGTCTTACCTCCTCTACCACCAGCCAACCTTAGTGGTAACTAGTAGCATGATGCAAATGATCACTGACTAGAGGTTGTTTCAGGGGCTACCATTCTGAGGATCCACATGGACCATATAGCTAAGGTAAGGGCGGTCTAAAAGGTGTAGGGAGCCTGACTTGGATGGATGAATTAGGGCTTGAGTGTTTCCCCTCTCAATGGCGGGAGGGAAGAGGCTTCTATATGGTTCACGGAGCTCCCTCAACTCAATTTTCCCCCCACTTGGGAACCAACTAAGAGATGTTTTTCTTAGCGACGGCTACATCGGTCCCAAGAAACTAAACACAAAGACAGATAGTGAACAACTTTGTGGCACTACCAGGCAGACGTCAGTAAGTAGTTTTGGATAAGATTCACGCGAGTTCTTAAGAAAGTGTCCAAATCACCGTATAGATGATGAGTCCTGTGAAGGAATACTTCTATCGGGGATAGGAGATAATAATAAAGCGGTGCTGGGAACGTATAGCAGGTGGATTTGGGAGTGTCCTTATGATGAGATTGCTGAAAAATTAGAGAAAATCTCCCTGAAAATAAAGTCTTGGGAGAGAGTACTATGAAGTAAGATACCGGGAGAAATCACTTCGCAGTGACAGTCCACTCACAAACAAAGCCACAGATGAGATTCGTGAAGAAATGTGTCAGATGAGAAACTGAGCTTGGGTTGTACTAAAACATATACTGGGGTTGAGAGGAAACAGATAAATGCAGTTAAATACTTGATAAACGCACCACCTCTAAGTTGAATGCTATTATGAGAGGACTCCTTGCAGTAGGTAAAAATGAGCAGACGGGGGGGTTTAGGGGGGGTTTATGACCAAGCGCCTAAGGGTCAAATCAGGATTAGATTGCCGCCAGTCAAGGTAACCAACGGTCAATCTATGGTAAATCATAACAGTGAGGCCTCATATGTTCGAGATGGAAAATAAAAAAGCGATCAACAACTTCAACAGGGTAACTCGGTAACAGAAATGATAGGACATGGGCCCTATTCCCTCCTCAAAATCTGAGTTACTTCCTAGGACGGGGGAAGATAGTATGCGCGATGTTGGAGGATATGTTGCCACAAAATGAGGAGAGGGTGATCTAGTGATGACACATTAAAGAGTTAAGGTGCCGGCGTTGTGATTGAGGAGGGGCCCAAAAAAGTCAATACACATGCCATATGCTTAAGCAGATCGAGTTGCAAGGGCCCTCCAATTATCTGCGACACTGAAAACACGGCAACCGGTCACTCTTCCTGCAACAATGTCCAACAATCCAAAAAATGAGGCGAATTGTATGGCAATTAACCAATCGGGCGGTGGTAAGAAAACATTGACCGCCTATGCCCGTCAATGAGAAAAAGGGGAGAAAAGAAGGAGAACGGATGATAATAGGGTTAAAGGGTAGTGGTTAAAGCAGAATAGAGCACTGAAAAAGTGCCAAAAGTCCTATGAAGGTAATTCCATTCATAGACCACCACCAACCTTCCCTCCATATTAGTAAAAAGACCGAGGATGGTAAATATTGGTTGTTTGATAATAATGCTAGAAGCCAGCTTTCTATCAATGTCCCTTTGGTTAGAGCTCTAGAACAATGTCCGGTTCTGCCAAGTTGAGAAAGATCTGGTCACAAAGAAAAGATCGAGTCACTTCGAGGATGATGATAGAATGCCAGAATTTAGTGCTATTTCTACAAGATCTGTCGTACAAAGAAAGAGATCCGGGTTGCGTTTCTATCCTTGTCCAGTAGAGTCCAGTTAATTTTGCCGAAAGCAGTATGGGCTGGGGCAAAGCATAAATCTCATGCCTTCTCGATTTACAGAAGTTGGTTTGGGGACCTTAAACCCACTGCGATGTGGTACTATGGCTTGTGACTCGAACGTTGAAAATGGACGATACGGATACTCGTTGATTGCTAGTAGTAAAAGTGGAGTCATCATAGTTCCCGCAGATTTTGTTATTCTTGATGTGAAGTCATTTTGAGTTTTGAAGTGCCTATTATTATGGGAAGACATTCCTTGCTACAGTATAGCTTAGTTGATAGGGAAAAAGGGGGCCAGATGAAATTTCGAATTGAAACAATGAAGAAGTACCTTCAACATTTGTAGGGACCTGAGCAGAGTGTGAGCTCCAAGCGGTATCCGCCATTCCCACAAAGAAAAGATGAAGAAGGAGGGAATGAAAAAAAAAAGGCACAAACAAGAGTTTATGGTTGGGATTTGGTGCTTTTAGGCACAGTTCTAGGTTGCGCTTGTCCTTCCGGGCAACTCAGTCAAACGGACTGGGCCCTTACTGAATACCAAGTATTCCCTCATGGAGTAGTTGAGTTAAAAACAAAGGACGGAGTGCCGGTTTAACGTGAATGAGAACGAATAAATAAAACTCATTTGGCATAGTGCACAGGTGATGAGTGATAGAGGCATACAATCTTGATGAAGGTTGAGTACTCAAGGGTCCTCAGTCGTGCCGCGATGTTAAAATAAGGCGCTTGGGCGAGAACCCAATACTTATATTTTCTTACTAGTAAGATAGTATTTCTAATAAGGGGTTTAATTTGCAGGCAAAATCACCAGGAATTCTGCACAAATTACTCTGGACCAGTTCACTAACGGATACAAGCGACGGACCATGTCAGTTGTGACGGATTGCCATGAAGCCGTCGGCCCAGTACGTGCTCTGCCAGGTACATCTTCGGTTATTTCACAAATGAGAAGGACGTCCGTCGGGAAATCAGTTGGTCATTAAGAGGCGTACCCGACCGACCCGCATGGGGGGGGGGTTAAAAAAAATCAACATTTTAAAACCCCACCCTTCATTTCACCCCAATCCATTCACTCTTTCCTCCTATTTCCCCCCTTTTCAACTACAAAAGATATGCCCCTTTAACCGAGCATTTCCCAAATTCTCAAAGTCCTAAAAGTCACAATTCTACGAGTCGGAGTGCTGTTGTGGGTGCTTTTGACACCAAGTACCTTTTCCTCTTGTTTTTCTCAAATCTCAGGTATGTGTCTCTAATTCCTACTCATTTAATTGCATTTTGTTTATCCATTAGTTATTAGCCTAGTTCTCTATTATGTTCATTTTTTTATAAAATTCTGCCTGACCTAGGTTAAAAAAATCCTCAAAATTGCCGTGTTTAAACCCTAGAAATAGGTGCTTTAGCATTGCTAGTTTACTCGGTATTTGGGTTACACAAATGTAGGTTAAAACACTACCAATTATTAAAATAGTTTGACCAAGGTGTGTAACCGCATCCTTGAGTATAACCAAGGTGCGTAACCGCATCCTTGAGTATAACCAAGGTGCGTAACCGCATCCTTGAGTTTCTTTTAGTGTCTCAAAAAATGTGTAACCACATTCTTAATTGAAACAAATAATTTTTACTATGCCTAAATCTCATTTACTCATTAAATCAAATATTTTTTCTTCATACATAAACTAAATACTATAAAATAAATCTAATTGTTGAGGATATAATATATAATTTTGACATTATTTCTCTATATTTTATTTTATATGTTAAACATTTACTTGATTAATTCTTAAAGTAAAGAGTTCAAAATAAGCAGATATTTTTTTATATTTTTATTTTACCTTAAAGTTATTGATAGAATGAGGCATATGCATATTGTAATTTCTTATTAATCCAACAAAATAATGATGCTTTTAATATTAGAAAAAGTTGACCAAAATAAACTATTAGAATAATTTTGATAGACATTTAGTTTATTTTGGTTGGACATAAAAGGTGCTTAATTGATAACAACATAAGGTACAAAAATGAAAAATAAATGTATATAGAATTATAAACAGGAAATATTTCAATATTATTGTGTCAGAATTTAATACACATAGAATTTGAACAAACTTCATAACATTGAAAGAAAGTATTATATAATTATGAAAATCAAAATATACAATAAAAATTAAATGATACTTCTTGTGAAAAATAAATCGTGAAAATACATCAAATTTAATATATAGATTAAAAGTACAGCAAAGTGAAATACCATAAAATATTGACCGAAGCTCGATTAGAACGCCTTTTGTTTGGCTGTTTGTGATGGTATTCATGTTGTGTTTAAATAGAAATAGTAATGAGAAGAAAGAAAAAATGTGTGTATATAAGTGAATAATTTTTTTTTTGAGTGAATCAATTTTTCTTTTTCTTGCTACATGTACGTGCATGTGTTTTTTAATTTTCTTTCTTTTTCTCTTTTTCTTCTTTTTCTGATCGTCTGCCTGTTCTTTTTAATTCTTTTTGTTTTCTTCCTCTATTTTTTTTGTGCAGATTGTGTGTGTTTATATAATGTATTGTTGTAATGTTGGGAAGAGTTGTGGGGGATTAAGGTGTGGGTTGAGGAAGTGGAGGATTAAGGTGTGAGAAAGCAGGGTACTGGGGGTAGTGGTAGGTTATTATAATATAATATAATAATTAAAAATATTAACTAATTATTTTAATTAATATAAATATAAGAAAAGTTAAGTAACAAATTCTTAAAAAATATGTTTAAGAGACATAGGGTATTTTTAACGCTAGTAGATAATTTTGTATTCCCACATTTCTTTTTTAACAATCACATATAAGGCTTACCTAACAAAGTGATTTTTTAAGTTTTGTCTGGTATCAAGTCTTTTTAAATTGAAACTATAAGATAAGATAAAAGTCAAATATCCTATTAAAAATATTTAAGCTCTAAAAGGGTATAAATTAAGTTCGAAAAATACGGGGTCCTAAAACTATTGTATAAGGTGGGCTATGAATGTTCAATGTGGGATCATGGTTAAGGATGTATGATAATTGAAGTTGATTTAGGTGTATTCTGTTTTTTTTTTTTTTTTTACCTGACACACTATGATATGATATGTAATCTCAAAAATGAAGGTTGTGGATGAAAGAAAATTCTCATCTAAATCTAAGAGCTATGATCATGTTTTATACAAGGGAGTTAATCTCCTATGGACCTATGATAAGATTATGAATAACGATGATTAACGGATATTCAATACGGGACTTTAGCTCTAGCAATGATTGATTACACAGGAGAGGTGTCCCTTCCCTAGGTGGAAGGTAGGTTCACAATGACTCTCATGAGATAGAGGCTTCCATGTAATGTGGAACTATGAGTCTCTAATATATCTCCAAATTATTTAAATATGTTGTCACACAAAAAGATTTGAATCTCCAACAGAAAAAATGGTTAGAACTTTTGAAGTATTACGACATGAGTGTCCTTTGCCACCTTGACAAGGCAAATGTGGTTGCGTTTGCTCTGAGTCATATGAATATGGGTAGTGTTTCTCATGTGGAAGAATAGAAGAAAGAACTTGTGAAAGATGTTCATAGGTTAGTCATCTAGGTGTCGCGGTTGTTAACGATATTTCCAAATGGTGGTTCAATGTTCCATTCATAACTTGATCATCTTTTAGTGGTTGATGGTGAATTCTAAGCAACAATTGATCCACTATTGATGGGTTTAGTTGAAGAAAAATTGGTACTTGTAAGCTCATTAGTGTCATTCTCCCAAGGGGGGGATGGTTGTTCTTAGGTACAAAGGAGATTATTTGTGCCCGCACGATGTTGGGATTCTGAGGAATTCGACTTCGAAAAAAAGCCTATGCTTCCCGTATTCTATTCACTGGGTGCCACCCAAAGTATCATTGGACCTTAGGAAGTCATTCGGGGATGGTTTAAAAAGGGACTTAGAGAGTTTGTTGTATGTAAGGGTTCCAAATGACCAACAAGTTAAAACCGAAGGCATCTAAACCGGGGGTTTAAACCCAATACATGGATGTTCTACATGGAAAGAGAAATCCATCCATATGGACTTTGTTGTTGGGTTGCCTCGAACCCTGGAGGGCCAAAATGCATTCCATGGGTTATTGTAGAGAGTCTGACCCAAATCTGCACACTTTATCCTGTTTAATCTACTTAGACCACCAAAGATTATGACCAAAGAATTTAATTACTGAGATTGTGAGTCATCAAGGGATTCTTTGCTCCATTATTTCAGATAGAGACTGCTTTTTAACTTCTGGTATTTGGAAAAGCGTTTCAAAAGGGGTTTACAAAATAAGTGAAAATCTTAGCACCGGTTTTTCACTCAAACTGTCATGGGCAAAGCGGAACGTACAATGCAAACCCTTTGAACATCTGTTAAGAGTTTGTGTACTGTATTTAAAGAAAGTTGGGATGATCAACTACCATTGATGATTCTAACTTACAACAATAGGTACCATTTTGATCATCTCCATTGCACCTTATGAAAGCCTTATGGTAAGGAAGCGTGTAGGTACCGTTGGAGGTTTGAGGTTGTTGAGTCCGCACTCCTGTAGTCTAATGTATCTATGAGATCTATAAAGAATGATTCGAGGCCATAAGAGATAGATCGAAGATATCCTATAGTCGTCAAAAGTCTTATGCCGACAATAGAAGATACCTTGAATTTGAAATTGGTGATCACGTCTATTTGAAGATTTAACCTATAAAAGGGGTTATGAGGTTTGGTAAGAAGGGAAAGTTAAGTCCCCGATATGTTGGTTCTTATGAGGTTCTATAACGGGTTGGAAAGGTTTCATATGATCTGAAACTACCTAATGAACTAGCTTTGGTTCATCCAGTGTTTCATGTTTCTATGCTTAAGAAATGCATAGGCGACCAGTGTCTATTGTACCTATTGAAGGTTTATGGGTGAATGAGAACATATCCTATGAATAGGTTATGGTTGAAATCCTAGATCTCCACGTCAAGAAGTTTATTAACAAAGAGGTTGTCTCTATAAAAATTCTGTGGAGGGACCATCTTGTTGAGGGTCCAACATGGGAGGCCGAAGACGACATGAAGTCCCGCTACCCTCATATTTTTACTCGTTGAGGTTAGATATTCCTCTTAATATGGAAAATATTGAATAATAAGAAATTGACTTTCTTTCTAAATAGGTGCATGTTTTAGTAAAGGTTGTACCAATTTGACTTTTAAGAAAATGCCTTCATACTCTATTCTTGCCCTTATATGAAAAGTGTATGCATGTCGTATTCTTAAGATTTTGAGATTTTTCTGTTTTATTGTTCTCTTAAGAAGCATGGTATCATGGTAAATCTTTTATGTATTTTAAGCTCATGTTGATGTTGAGAAGGAAATTCCTAATTATCTATTATGAAATGTAAGCTCTTATATGTTTGTACCTCATGATTGAGATTCGATGTTAATGTTGTGAATGTGTGAAAAGAGTTGTGAAGTACTCCTATGAGTGTGACTCACTATGATTATTAATGTTGTTGATGGTTGGGTGCCTAGCTAGTATTGAGTCTATCCTTAGTCCTCAAAATATTTTAGTGGCATTCCCAGACGAATGTTCTGGGGGGGGGGGGGGGATGGAGGTGGGGATTAATGGTGGGGGAGTGGGGGAGATATGTGGTGGGGATGAGGGGATGGGATTATTAGATAGGGGATGGATTGGGGGATATGTAACAATCAGGAAGTTTCGACTTAGCTAGAGCTTAGCTATTGAAACATTATGTAAAATGATGTTGTCTAGACCCTAATTAGTATTGTAATGAACACAATTATAAAAAGGTTTAGAGGCCAAAATGGACAAAGAAAGAAACAAGAGAAAGACATTGACGTCCAGAAACTAACTAAATGAACTAGTAGACGTCCCTAGTGTGGTGAAGGTTTGAGTGAGTGCATATGAAGTAAAGTCTCAAAACTTTTATTGTTTAAAAAGACATATTAAGTAGTGGTATCTATGTACGTTAGTAGAACAAAGGATCCAAAACCAAAATCCCGCTAGTAACGATTACCGGAGGACACACACCGAAGGGTCCTTGAGGAGAACTTGAACATGGGCAAGAGGCTGCAGAAGGCAGCCGGCATGCAGAAATCAGTGGAAGGCACAAAAGTTTCCTCACGACCGGATCCTCCACAAGGGTCCACTTGTCTCACAACTCACATTTGAAAAATAATTAGGTGAACAGGGATTTCAAAAGAGAAAGCAAA